>OY757929.1:61623495-61768495 GCA_963585895.1 Sepioteuthis lessoniana | reverse complement strand
TTTTTAAGCCTCCCTTCCTTTGTTATATATTGACCTTCGGCCCAGGCAAACATGCCATTCCAAAGTGATGCACCGGAAGGAAGTGACACATTCCAATGGCCAGTAATCGAAAGAAATTGCGTTGGCGGATTTGGCTGACGAAATGGGACAAGGTAAAAGCCCATGATACACTCATAGACTGATGCACCGGAAGAGAGTGACCTCTGAACTGCATGACAGTTATTTCCGCTTGATGACGATCAAACATGCCATTCCAAAGATTAAGTGGGTGATTGAGTGGACGTTGAACTATTATATAACTCAGTCAAGACAGGAAGTCAGACATTTGGAGATAAGATTAGTTAGAGACGAGATGTGGTAGGGAAAGCCACACCCGGCCGAAATGGCCCTCGGGACTCCCAGTAGTTTGGGAGACCCGTTGGTGACAAGATGTGGTAGAGAAAGCCAGCACTCAGCAGAAAGCTGAGCCCCCCGGCCTCCGGTTGAGCAACCGGAGAACGAGAAAGACACAACGCTGATGGCCATAAGAGTGGGGTTAATATATTGCAGTCTTTGTTCGGTCTCCAACTCCCTCTCATAGTAAAACCCTGAGTAACCCTTTTCGAACCCCTACAATAAAGTGAGAGGTACATATTTTTTTAAAAGAAGTCTTCGCTCGTCTGTTTATTTCTTGTGTCGTTGTGATTCTGCATGTATGTAGATGTATATGCAAGTGAGAATATAACACTTTCATCAATATCATTTGATTTATTCCTTTCTGGCCTTGTCGGCTGAGGCTGTAGAATAACACCGACTGCATCTCTGCAGAAGGGTAAGACTCCCTCAACGAGTGTCCTGGATATGATACTAAGCAATCTTATGGCGTAGCTCCAGTAATGACGGAGCTTTGGGGAATGGGGAGTACCCCTTCATTGCCGTTGCATCCTAATTCACTCTGAGCCGAAATGGTCCAATCTATGGGTCAAATAGAACTGCTTGACATTTAAACTCTGTACTGTGATATTTAAACTGAGTGCAAACAAATGAGTTATGCTAACTTGAATTGCTTGAAAAAAAAAGTTTAATTATTTGATGTGTAAAAACAAATGATTGAGGGTTTAATTGAATTGTTAGTGATATATAGCAGTACATAGAACTATTTAACTTTGTTGATATGTGAAACTGAATTATTTGAAATAGAACCGTTCGATCATTTAACTAAATGTAAACAAATAACTGATGTTTAATTAAATAGCTAGTGTTAAATAGCAATGCTTGAAAAAATTTAACCGAGCGCAAACAAAAGAATAATAGTTAATAGAATTATTCATATTTGATAGAAATAAGTAAAAACAGTTAATGGCATGCAAAAAATAAACTAAGGCTTGTTTAAAAATATTATCTACAAAATGTATTAAGAGATTATATGTTTAATATATATGTATAAAAAGAATTTGGCATTAGCTAACCTACAGTGGTTGATATGCCATAAAATCAAACCAAACCAAACCAAACCAAAATTTATTCCTTTCAACTGTGTCGACAGATTTGTCTGAAGTTCTTTTTGTATCTTTTTATTCCGTTGGGGTCTTATGTGTTTTACCTTCCTTTGCAGTTTTGCTTCTTGTCAGTTTCTTGATTTATCCTTATATCCTCATTTCCCATCCAGATTTTATATTTTGCTCGGATTCCTTTCGAATGAATAGATTTTTTCAGTTCTTCAGTTGTCAGTTGCCTGCATTTAAAGACCTGAGATTTGAGGTATCATCAGAAGTAATCCCAAGGGAATAGATCTGGTTAGCGGGCCAGCCAGATGATGGCAAGATGTAGAGAGATGAGGCGCTCTGGAAATTGAATTATCTTAGAAGTTCCATAGTCAACAATGCTATATGTGCGTTGGCTATTAAAATGACATGGCTGATGAGGATCAAAGACCTACCTTCGATCCGATTATCGCTTCTCCAGGCGGTTTGGCGTCAATTTTACATCAGGAAGATCATTCTGCCGGTTCCTGCAAAATAAGAGAGTGGAGCTGCACGTGGTGTTATGGTTACTATTGTAAGAAATGGACAATGTGATCTGAGTTCAAATACTAGACAAGACCATTTGCATTTCACATCGCACTAATAGCTTCATGATAGGAATATAATTCTCCCCCTCCAGCTTTAGGCAAATAGTTGGTCGGACTGAGCTCTTTAACCTTGATATCTCAACCGGTCTATGACATGGAAAACTTTGAATGAAAACCTGTTAATTTCTGCTTAAAAATTGACCTAGTATTGTATAGGAAGGGTTTCGGTAAATATATATGAGAGAGTGAGAGAAATAGTGCATATGTGAATGTTTTCACTTTGCAAATCTTAAGACGCGATGTGTCAGAAAAGTAATGGGACATGTGTCACAAACAATTTGTTTTCATTCCAAATGAGAAAGTACATGTTTTTCCCGTCAAAATAATCCCCATAATGCACTTTTCCATTTTTCTGTGCCACGTTTCTATGCATCACTCGAAGGACTCATCGAGAATGCTCTTCAGCTCTGTTCTTACGGAAATCTTGACCTCCCAGCCTTCAAAATGATTCTCTTTGATGATCCACTCGAGCTTGAGAAAAACAGTTACAGGGATCAATATCAGCACTCCTAGTCCCGTTACTGTTCAGATATTCCCAAATCTTGAGAAATTATCTTCCAAACACTATTCATTTTTACATCCTGCTAACTTGTGATTATTTGAACAGTCAACCGATAACCACCAGGCACCACCTACTTTACTCACTCGATAACGACCTGAGTCATGCTTATTGAAAGCCTCCTATTTGTAGCGTCATCTTTCACCGCTTCGCGCCCCTCTTTCATACCGTTGTGCCTCTCAAAAACACGTGTGCATGTCATGGGCTTATCCTTATACACTTCCTTAAGTATTTCAAGCGCTTGCGACGGATTTTTCCTCAAATGGACTAAAAGTTCAGGTTTATTAAAAGTTCGGTATTCACTGTTCATCTGTTAATGCTCATAGCTGAACGATCTGAAAATGTAGCTGCATACAAAAGCATGTGAGAAAAAAGCAATGGTTACAGTAAGCGAAGGTTACGGTTATTTACTCTCAAGATATCATGTTACATGATAACACAATCCGCTTATGCCTCTTTTGCCAATAGCTCACGTTCAGTCTCGTTACTTTCAAGACAAACCTCGTATGTGAACGTTAGAGCATTTTTGTTGGTTCGTTCATGATAATTTTGCTTGAATAAAGGTGAACAGTGGGGATAGGTGAGTATGGGGTGGGTAAGGACAGTAAGAAATTACTTGCTATTCTTGAATGAGAAAAAAAAAAAGAAAAAGGAAGTAACGGATTTTAAAGTATATTGCATTCTAAAGAATTCCAATATACTTAATGGTATATGCGGACATTGTTTATTCATATTTCTTGTTTGATGATACAAGTTAATCTTGACTTTCTGTCTAAGTATTGGATTGAGGGTTAATGTATATACATCACACCTCAGTCTCACTATATAAATATATATATATATATGGTCTTGTAGAAACACATAATTAGAGTTGATACTATATATATATATATATATATATATATATATATATATATATACGTAAGTGTGTATATATATACATATATATATGCTTGAGAACAAATTATACTTAAAAGATAGCATCTGTAAATATGTATGTGTCTACATGTCTACATATATACAGCCATATAAAATATTACAATTCTATATCTCATATATGAATGAGTGTGCTTGTGTACATACGTTTGTGAATGTTTCTCTCTCTATCTCTCTCTCTCTCTATATATATATATATATATATGTGTGTGTGTATGTGTGTGTGTGTGTGTGTTTTTCTATGTATGCATGTGTGACCATGTGTACATATTCAAATTTAGATATGTATAGTTTACCAGTATCAATAATAATATGCTATATTAAATAATACTAACAAAACTATCAATAATAGAGTGAGAGTATAGTCTTTAAATATGACCAAGAATAAGCTTTGGATTAACAGCCAATGAATGAAATAAAACTAATGTTGAAACTTTAATAATAATAATAATAATAATAATAATCCAGTGAAAAAACATCAGCTAATGCTGATGTGAAAAACTCTTAAGGAATAAATAATAATAATAATAATAATAATAATAATAATAATAATAATAATAATAATAATAATAATAATGGTCCCGCAAGCATGGAGTGTTTGAAAATTTACACAATATCCCGCAAAATCATAAACTTTATCTTGAATGCTAAGGAAAACTGGATGGTGGGATTGACAGAGAAAGAATAAACGCTGTAGAGGTAAAAATCTAAAGAAGCATCTTCTAGGACGACTCACTTTTGCTATTGCTCTTCCTTATAGCAATGATGGCACTCAACTACCAACTTAGGAAGTGTAGAAAGGTTACAAATTTAGAAAATTACAACAAAAGATTAATCACCTTATCTACATGAATTATATAAAGGCATTTGCAAAAAATGAAAAAGAAGTGAATACACTGATGCAAACAATAGTACAACCAGAGTATAGGAATGGAAATTGGCATAGAAAAATGCGCCTTTCTCATGATGGAAAATGGCAAAAGGAAAACAGCAGAAGGAATAAAACAACAAAATCAGAAAAGCATTAAAATGTTTGGTAAGAAGGAAAATTACGAGTATTTGGGAATATTGGTAATAAACACTATCAAACAAGCAGGGATGAAGAGGAAAATGAGAAAAGATTACATAAAAAGAATAAAAAGGCATCTCGAAACTAATCCCTGCAACAGAAATCTCATCAAACGGATAAATACCTGGACAGGCTCCTTGTAAGAGACTGTGAATCATTCTTGAAATTACAAAGGAAGGGACTAAGAAAAAGGAAACAAAAGATAAGAAAGCTGATGACTTTACAAAGATTTTACATACACACGAGAAGACATCAGCATGGCCACGAAAGGGAAATCTCAATAGAGAAACTCTTCTTGCAACGCAAAAAAAAATGCCATAACATAATTCATGTTAAAGGGAAAATCAATAATGTACAACAGAATAGCCAATGTAGATTAAACGGAGAAAGAGAAGAAATAATTCACCTTGTAAGCATTTGCAGTGAATTTGCACAAAAAGTGTACAAGACTAGGAATGACTGAGTGAGGGAGATGATCCTCTGGGAATTGTTCTATAGATTGAAATTCAATCACACAAACAAATAGTATATGCACAAACTAGAATCCGATCTAGAGAACGAAACTCACATAATTCTGGGCGATTTTGATTTTGAGTATTTAATCCCCTTATCTCGACTTGAAGACAAGACCTAAAGCTAAGTAATAAAAAAAGAGAACTTGCTGTCTAGCAAATATTGCAGTTCAAGCGGATCGTAGAATGAAAATAAAAGAAATAAAAAAAACATAGACAAATACATGGACCTTGCCAGAGAACTAAAAATTGGAAACCATTTTCTAGATTGGCAAGAATACTAAGAAGAGTTCTCAGGAGACTTGCATTCACACAGACTCCACTGAAAGACCATCAGAAACGCTGGTATGAAAAACTCGAAAGGAAAAAGAATAATCATAATAATTCCTAAACAATTGAGCAGTATTGCTGTTACTCGAACTTCAATAAAGGTGACGAGTTACTGCGTGTTTTAAGATTCTCATTGAGCTAATAATAATAATAGTAATAATAATAATAATAATCAAATAACATATTTAAACAGCAAAGAAAGACGAATTATGGCATCCAATAACAATATAAATAGAGATAACTTAAAGACAAACAAAAACAAGAAGAAAAAATCTAGAAAACAAAAATGATATTGATAAATTCATGGATATTTCCAAAGATCTGAAAAAACAATGGAGCGTGAGGGTGACAGTGATACTCATGGTAGTTGGTTCACTTAGAACGGCCCACAAACACTTTGGGGAAAATAACTGAGGCAATTGGAGATCAGTGGAAGAAAAGAGATCATCCAGACCACAGCACTGTTAAAATCAGCTAGTATACTGAGAAGCGTGATGCAGATCTGAGGTCACCTGCTATCAGTTAGACCTCAGAGAAAACCACCAGTTAAAACTGGTATGAGAAACTAGCATATTTTCTAAGATATATTCTGGTTTGTGTGTATACCATTTAGCTGCATGACTAAATGTTAATCTCTAGCACAATTCACAGATGACTTTTTCCATCCGGTTATTCCTACTCTAGAATTCATTTCATAAACTTTGCTACTTTTGCCGAATGTAACTAACAATTTCACTAGTATAATCCTTTTTTTTATATATATTGACCCTCGACCAAGCCGTCAATCAAGAGATGCACCTGTGTAAATAAGCGGAAGAACAGTGGTAGCAGGTGAACGTTAAACAAGAATATAACCAGGTGCCCGGGGCGGTTTGAGTAAGTTGGAGATAGGATGCCAGCGTGAGAATCAGCTTAGCAACTCAAACAATATGAGAGAGAAGTTCTGCTATGGTCGAAGAAGAACTTGGGTCAATATAGCAATCTGTTCCTGTCTCCAGCTCATCTCTCACACACAACCAACATCACCCTTTCAAGAATAAAGTGTCAGAGATTATATTTTTATAAAGAAGTGTGTTCGTTCATTCATTGGAGTTCGTCATTATTATTGACTATGTTTCCGCATATATTTGTATATGTATACGAGCAGTTGTATCATAGTATACAACAATTTGACTTTTTGCAAGTTTTTCACAACAGCGTTCGCTGGTGAACTTTCACTGGAGTCTGAGTGACAGCAAATCTGCCCAGGTCATCCGGACTCTTCTGAGTATTCTGGTCGATCTCTACAATGCTATGGTCTTGATGGTCTTGATTCTTCTGATTTCCGATTCTTTAGTCATTCTTCCAAGCATTAGTATTATTATTATTATTATTATTATTTAATTTTCAGCTTTTCAACTTTCACCTTTACTTTCGGTTTCTTGCAATCCTTCTTACAATCCTTCATTGGGTCTTTTCTCGTGACCTAGGGTGAGGTAAGGTAGTGATTATATGTATTTTATGTTCCATCTATATTTTCGGGTGTTATATTTCCAATCACTTAGTTAGAACTCTACCAAGGAAATGAACTGTTCTACAAAGTGCATGAACTGTTCTACAAAGACCAAAAAATATAGACAAAACAGAACGCTCCAAAACAGCGAAAAAAATTCTACCAGCAATTAGCGGAACAATGGGCGAAGCTATCTCAACAACCAGAATCGAGAGAGGTAAAAAGATTTTGGAGCAAAATATGGGAACGGTAAAATCATAAAATGAAAGACTAATGCGAATGCTCGAAGGACCTCAGGTAAACATACAGCCCGAGGGCTCAAGACAACACTTAAAAAGATGGCAAACTGGAAAACCTCTAGCCTTGATGCCATACACAGATTTTGCTTTAAAATTCCCCTCCATACACGGCAGATTTGCTGCTGAAATGAATAAACACAGACAGAAAACTGATATACCCGAATGGATGACACTCTAATCCAAAAAGACCCATCAAAGGAAATGCCCCAACCAACTATAGACATATAAAGTGCCTACTGATGATGAGGAAATAACTAACGGCACAAATTTGGGAGAAGATCTACTACTCATTGATAAACCACGGAATCTTTACCGACGAACAGAAAGAATGCTGCAAGAGAACCAGAGGCAAAGAGGGACTACTATATATAGATCAACACATCTTCAACGAAAGTAAAACAAGACAGAAAAAATTAGCTATGGCCTGGATCGACGACAAAAAAGCTTACGACACGGTCCCCCAAAGTTGGATACTATACTGTCTCAAAATGTATAAAATACCCGACCAAACTGTACAGTTTATCGAGAAGACCATGAGAGTGGAATTGACTGCAGGAGGGTAAAGCTTAGCAGAGGTAAAGATCTACAGAAGCATATTCCAGAGAGACACACTATCGCCATTACTATTTGTGATAGCCATGATGCCACTCAACCACACCCACAGAAAATACACAGCCAGATACAAACTCAGTAAATAGCAAAAAATATCAACCATTTGATGTAAATGGACATCAAACCTTTGCCAAAAGCGAAAAAGAATTGGAAACCCTAATACAAACTGAGAATATACAGTCAAGATATAAGAATGAAATTTAGCATAGAAAAATGCGCCATGCTAGTAATGAAAAGCGGCAAGTGACTCATAACGGAAGGAGTCAAACAACTAAATCAAGTGATCAGAACGCTTGGAGAAAGGAAACCTACAAATACTTGGGGATATTGGAAGCTGGCAACATCAAACAACTGGAAATGAAAGAAAAAGATTGAAAAAGAGTATCTCAGAAGAGCCAGAAAATTACTCGAGACAAAACTCTATAGCAGGAACCTTGTCAAAGGGATAAATACCTGGGCTGTCCCCCTCGTAAGATACTCGGACCATTCTTGAAGTGAACTGGAAAAGTTAAACAAATGGACCTGAGAACCAGAAAACTAATGACCATGCACAAGGCATTGCATCCAAGAGATGAGGTTGACAAACTATATGTGTCAAGAACAGAGGGAGGAAGTGTATGAGCCAACATTAAAGACAGCGTCGACGCATCGATACTACAGCTCGAAGACTACAGAGAAAAATGCAAAGGAAGACTGATTACAGCCACAAGAAACAATACTAACGTCACGAAGACCAGCGGAACGCCAATAACCAGGAAACAAAAATGAGAAGAAAAACGACTCTATATACGTTTTAAGGAACTAACAAGCGACGTGTCATACGAGAAACCTTAAGAGAGAAATTGAATGTCTTCTAATAGCAGCACAAAACAACGCCACAAGGACTAACCATAAAACAGAAGATGTAGGTTATGTGGGGAAAGATCAATCGCATAATAAGCGAATGTAGCAAATTAGCACAGAAAGAATATAAGACTAGGCACGACTGGGTGGGCAAGGTGATCCACTGGGAGATTTGCAAGAAGTTGATGTTTGACCATACGAACAAATGGTATATGCACAACCCAGAATCTGTCCTGAAAAATGAGACACACAAACTCCTCTGGGATTTGGAGAAACAAACGGATCACCAAATCTCAGCCAGATGACCAGATCTTATTATAATCAATAAAAAAGAGAGAACTGGCAGCTGTGGTCAGCCAGGACTTTACTGTCCTGGCTGACCACAGAGTAAAACTGAAAGAATGTGGAAAGAAGGATAAATACCTCGACCTTGCTATGGAATTGAAAAAGCTGTGGAACATGAGAGTGACGATATCTATAGTAATTGGTGCTCTTGGTACAGTCACCAAAGGATTAATACAAGGACTCAAGGATCTGGAAATAACAAGATGAGTGGAGACCATCCAAACATAGTTTGCATTATTGAGAGCGGACAGAATACTGAGAAGAGTACTGGAAACTTGAGGAGACTTGTTGTCACTCAGATTACTGTGAGAAACTCATTCAATGTGAAAAATTCTCAAAAGAGAGCAAATGAATTAATTACAAAGGCAGGTAATCAATCTAATTCTTTTATTGATTACTAAAACAACCTGGGATTCTTGACGAAATATCTGTTGTCATCAAAAAAAAAAAAAGAAAGAAAAATCGATTTAATACGATATATTTCGTCGTAGAATTAGCAAAACAACGACATCAGATTTTACTCGTTAGTCTAAGTTCTCGATCCTTTTTAGTGAGCAGTTTTGGGTGAAATACAGGATTGTGTAAGTGCAGCAACCTCAACAATACTAGCACAGAGCGACGTTTTCTTGTTTTCTTAAACACAAAATTACTCTCGAGGCTATGATTTTAAAAGATAGACGACATTTTGAAAAATATATATTTCCAAATAACAAAGACATGAAATGCACTATAATAGAAGGAGTTGATAGAACATATCTAATAACATTATATCACTTCCCATGAAGATAGATGGATATTGCGTCTAGAAAATTTAACCTCAAATGGATAACAAATTAAATCCGCAGTCTCCAAACATATCAATTCATTGTTTATTATAAACTGATTTTGTTCTCTTTCATCATCTTGGTCATTTTTTTCTTTTTTTTTTTTACAAGTTATTGTTTTCTTTTGTTTCTACGTTGTTTCTTCTTTCGATTTCTCCACTTCAATTCTATATTTTACCTTATATTCTTAACTAAACATTCCTTCTTCTCCTTCAAATTTATTCTCTTCTGCATTCCCTTTTGCTTTATTCCATTCTTCTTTCTTCAACATCCCCTCGATGAGACTTTGAAGATTTAGCTACATCCCCTGCGGAGGAGAAAGACCCACTCAAAACGTAACCACTGACGATGGCACTAAGCTGCATTTGATTGTGAAGCTCCAGATCTAGGCTGCTTGGAGCGCCTCACCGTTGCGCTTACTCCCTGGTTCACTCTAACCCAAAGAGGTAGTACCTGTTCACGTCTCATCTATGTCAGATAGATCTGTTTTAAAATCATTCGTATTGAATCGGATTGTGAGTAAAAACATTTCATACGAAACAACTACACAAAAATGTAAGAATGAACGTACACTGATTAGTTTGGTTTAATGGCATATCAACCATTGTAGGTTATTTAATGCCAAATCCATTTTTATACATATAAACACCTCTATTTCAAACAATTTAGTTTATCATAAGTACGGCGTTTAAATGTCAAAATCAGTTATATTTCAAACTATTCAATTTAGCTAAAGACATTTTTTTTTTGTTGTTTAAACGCAATTAAATGTAAAAACAGTTGTATTTCAAACAATTCAGTTTATCATAAGTACACTATTTAGTTCTATTCGACATACCACTCCGGGCCAGAAGAGACCTGGGAGCGATGGCAATGAAGCGGTACTCAACATTCCCCAAAACTCCAGCATTATTGGCGCCTCACCATCAGATTGTTTAGTGCCATATCTAGGTCAGTCATTTTCCTTTGTAGAGATGCAGTCGATGTATTCTGCAGCTCCAGCCAACTGGCCATCAGATATTTTTAGATGTGAAAACAGTTTTGTTTCAAAGAATTCAGTTTAGCGTAAGTACACAGTTTAGTTCTATTCGATCCATAGATACGACTCTATCAGCTGCAACCACTCCGGACCAGAGTGGACCTGGGAGCAGTGGCATTGAAGGGGTACTTCTGCATTTCTCAAAACTCCAGCATTACCGAGCTTAACCATCAAATTGTTTAGTATCATATGCAGGACACTCGTTGGGGAAGTCTTACGCCTCTGCAGAGATGCAGTTTGTGTATTCTGCAGCCTGAGTCAACTGGGACAGAACGTACAATGAATATGATTTCCTAACTTCTAGGCATAAATTAACCCTAGGTGAATTGAAATGCCGTTAAAATCAATCCATCAGTTTTTAAAAATTTTTCCTCTCTGTTCTTCCATGTTTCTATCTCATTTTCTTATATTATTTTCCGCACTGTTAGCTCGGGTTTTAGAATACATGTATGAAACTGAACCGTATTTGATGGTAAAGCTCCAATCCTGAAACACTGGGGAACGTGAAGTACCCCTTCATTGCCCAGATCCACTCTGACTCAGAGTGGTAGTACCTATTAGGGTCCTATCAATGAGTCTAATAGAACTATTAAATTATTTACTGAGGATTATAATCAAGTATCTGAAACCCTATAACTGTGTGCAAATTATTTGGATTAGATAGAAATATTTTCTAATGTTGAAAAGCAAAACTTGAAATGACTTAATTGAATGCATTCACGAGTAGTTGGTATTAGGAACACCTGAATCAATCAATGCAAACAAATGAGTTATATCAAATAGAATTATTAGTGTTAGATTGGACTACTTGAAACCCTTAAACTATGTTAACTGTAAATGAGTCTTAACAACTCATTTAAGAATATGGTTACTTATAAATTATTCACAAACAAACCGTATATATATATATATATATATATATATATATATAAACTTTGGAATTAAATAACCCTTAAGGTTCGATATGCCGTTAAACACCAACCAACCTAATGATTTTCTCTTAACTTTGTTTATTTGTCGCCTACTTATTTATCTTCCTTTATTCCATTTTTTTTTTCTTCTTTTTAAATTTATTTCTTATTTCTTTGAACTGTTTAATTTTCTATCTTTTCTTCGACTTATTTCAATACTTTTCTCCTCGTCTTTTTTATATCTTTCACCATTATTTGTCACTTTTTTTCCTCTTCCTTTTCGGGGTGAGGTGTCCTTGTTATAAGGTGGCTAACATACTGGCCTGCTGAATCATAGGAAGCGTGTTCGGACTCTAGTCGTGATCTTACGTTCACGTTTACTTGGGAAAGGTATGAACCCCCTTATCCTTCTGCTATGTTTTGGACAGTAGAATTAATGTTCTTATACAAGAATAGCTTCGGCATTAAAGAAACTTTTTACTTTTCTTCTTCTTCTTCTTCTTCTTCTTCTTCTTCTTCTTCTTCTTCTTCTTCTTCTTCTTCTATTTCTTTTTTTTGCCTTCTTTTTCATTATTCTTCTTTATCAGTTTCAATTTTCTATTTTCTTTTTTCTCTTCTCCGATTTTTCATTCATTTAATTTATCTTTCTTCTGTACACAGAATTCATCTTTGATTCTTTCTTTTTTCTGGTTTATCTTTTCCCTCTTATTTCATTTTACGTTATCATCGTCATAGTCGTCTTTTTCTCCTCTTCCTTCTCCTTCTTTTCTATATTCTTTACTGAGTTGTTACAGTCTTTAGTTCATCATTCCTTTTCAGGGAACATGCATCAAATGCGGTGACCCTAATCATACCTTTACCAATCCATACCTCCTACACCACAGGTCAGCTATTGAACAATTCGCTCCATTCGAATGTCAGCCTAAATCCAACTTTTCATCATTCAAAATGAATGGACAATTTGGACAGTTCAGCTCTTCACCTTATCAAGATTTCCCATTACAAACAACGAGAATTACTCAATCCCACAAATAGGTGGAACCATCTGAATAGTCGAGCATGTTTAATCTAAAATGATATAAAATAAATATCCTATGGCCTAAAAAAGCACTTTGAGACATCAAATGATCTGTGAAACCGTTGAGTTCCTGTATCAATGGTTCTATATAGGAATAATTGAAAAATCTTATTTAAAATGTCATAGTTATATACAGGATTTGAAGAACTAAAAATGATATTCAACGTATACACTAGAAATGATCATTTATTTTCATACTTTGGGAACTTTGAGTGTATTGCCCGAATACAAAACCTAAATATATATATATTAGGGTCTTCAGAAAGAACTTACATTATAACCGATAGAATATAAAAACAAACATAAGATCCATTTATAATAACGTTAATATGAAAAATTAAATTACCATCGGGTTACTTATATACGTATGTGTGTGTGTGTTAATGGCTATATATATATATATATATATATATATATATATGTCTTAATGATTATATAAATATTATTATTTTCCTTATTGTGTATTATATTATGTCTTAATGACTAAGGAGATTTGATAATCCAGTACGTCCTACCATATACGCAAACCTAGAGGGAGAAGTGATGGGTTTAAAGCATCACAAAGGGGATGAGCTCATGAAGAAACGCAAAACACTCGGACCACTGACTCTATTTCAAACGACGATAAACGCCACATTAAGCTCTCCTACACATACATACATACAAGTGCGCGAGCGCACACACACACACACACACACACACACACACACATACACACACACACACACACACATATATATATATATATATATATATATAGGTTTGAGTCTGTGTGTGCATATAAATATGTATATACATACATATATGTATATGCATATATATATATATATGTATGTATATATACCTTCATATGTATATATTAATATATACATGTATATATATCTACGTATATATACGTACATGTATATACGTGCATGTATATATATATATATATATATATATATAGAGAGAGAGAGAGAGAGGGGGGCAGAGAGAGAGAGAGAGAGATTGAATTAGCCTTGTTGCAACAAATAAATATAAGTATGGCCGAAAATACATTGCCTAATGATTGAAAAGCCATTTATTTTATTCTCGACAGAAAATATTTGTTTTTCAACATAATCTTCTTCCTTTTACTTTGTATTTAATTCAGCGATTGAAGTTGACGAATCTATTTATCTACATTGATTAATCTTAACAAGCCGTCTACCGGAATTCACCCAGTTCACGATTTTCAATCATTGTTGAGAAACATATTGATCATTCATTCACCTCGGGACCCCATTAATCAATTTCCAATTCATTTTCTACTCGTAGGAATCGAGGTCAAAAAGTCAAACATATTTCAGTACCCGAGTTGCTTATTTGAACATATTGGCAGCAGCAATAATGAACTTTCACCTGAAATACATACTCTTAACTTGGTATATCTGTCGAGTGAAAAATGGGATTATTTTAGGATAATTTCACTATTTCAGTACAAATATTAATAAAGCTAAGTTTAGTTATCACCTGAATATTTCTATCTAACTCCATTCTACCGAAAACTTTCTCAAACATTGAAACGCTTTCTATTTTTATATAAATTTAAAGAGCAAAGAAATGTTTCTCTTTTGTTTTATTTTGTGTGTTTGTTTGTTGTGTGTGTGTGTGTGTGTGTGTGTGTGTGTGTGTGTGTGTGTGTGTGTGTGTGTGTGTGTGTGTGTGAGTATTATTGCCCATGAATAAATATACTCCCAACAGTATTTCTTCCAATTTTATTTTCTGTTAAGGAAACTATGCTACCAGGATTTCATTATTTTTCCCGTAAATCATGTGATCAAAATGAATGTTATTTGTTATTATAATCAAGTAGAATTAAAACTCTCCGTGTCTACATTTTGAGAGGAATTCAGATTTTTTATTTAGTAGGGTGTTTTGTGATGGATATGTGATGATGGCTAATTTTTCGTGGAGACAAAGAAGGCATTTTTTTAATGTTTTTGTTGGCAGGTGCTTGTTTTAGTATCTCCCAAGTGATTTTGAGAGAGACGTTTGTCTTTTAGTTGCCATATGTACGAGGATAAAGAGGTGATGGATGCGTAGTTCCTATATTTAAAAGAAAGATTATGATTGTGGATTCTTTGTTTTATGGTTGCACCGATGTAGTGTTTGACGGAGTTGTTTGTTTTTACAGTGGCTTTATATATGGTGTTTGTATATAGGCATTTATTTGGTAGGGGGCATGTGCTTTTGACCCTACAATTGCATTGGTTGTAGGGTTGTGGTGTACTGTTGGTGGATGCGATTTTTTTGTTGTGTTTTTTTTTTTATTATTTGTGCCATGTTGTTTGTGCAACTTTAGCTGATCTTGATATCGTTTTTATTGAATATTTTGGCAGGGGGGCTATTATTGGGGAATTTTTATAGATTTGATTTAGGAACTCACTACCTATATTGGAAGATATGCATTTATGCTTCCAAATAGCCTATTATTATTATACATCAGAAACATATGCTAAAATAAATAAATACTACATTCTGGTATAATCATTTTCGGAGGGAGAATGTCCACACCATGAAAACATCTTATGTTAAATATTTAAAAGATAAAAAGGAAAAATGAATAAATTCAATATTATTTAGATTTATAAATTTATAATTGTAAAGGGACATGAATTTAAGACTTAATCGGGGAACCAACGAATGTCACGTTTGAAATTAATTGGAAGTTTCTTTTATTTACAGGAAATAATGACAATACCAATGGATCACAAGAAATATGATTAGAAATTTTATGTAGAAATAAACTAGATTTAGAATACATTAAGAGTTTAATGCATTTTAGGATAACAACTAAGTTACCAGACCTCTTCCCACCTCTCTATCGGCTATTAATTACATGGCCAATAAAAAAGAGAGATTTTTAAAGATTTAGAAAGAAAAAAAGAAAGAAAAGAAAGAAAGCGAATCGAAAAAGAATTTCTTTCTGTGATTTATTTCAGAAGTTTTCTATTTGACTTTCAAAGACAAAACTTCCTTTTTTTACGTTGTTAAAGAAAAGAAAGATATTCTTAAAATTCGAACATGTCAAAATTAATTGGTTTATAAAAACAATTTTTTCAGAAAAATAAATAAACCACAAAAAAAAGACAAAAAAAAAACGTATTCAAATATTTCTAAAACAAATAAATTAACAAATAGAAAGATTTAAATTCAGATTTCAATGACTGCTTAGAATTTCAACAAATACTTTTTTTTCACACCTACTAAATTTTTTTGAATAAATTGTAAATATTTCTTCATTCTGCTCTCTCTGACATACACACACACACACACACACACACACACACACACGAACGAACGCTCAAACACATATATAAATGTACATGCATTAATACATACGTGCATGCGTTCACACACACACACACACACACACACACACACATATATATATATATAAACTTGCTGAAAGGTTCTCAGTCCGACTAATAAGAGAACGGTCAACAACCATGAAACACATATGTAATTATACAGTTTAATTCAACTGTTCCCACACACTGAGTAAATATTTCCTCAATTTTCTTTAACTCTCCCCAGGAAAATCAATAAAAGTCCCGCTAAAAATGATCTTTTCTTTCTTGATTGAATCGATAATTTTCAGCGCCTTCTCGTGTATGAATAGGTATTGTTAAGCTTAGATTAGTCTGACACAAGGTCAGAAGTATGGGATGTAAAATCAAATAAAAAAACCGTCAGAACACCACGCGTTGCAAACCCAAGAATGTATAGTTTTTCACTCAACGCTGATGTGTCGGACACGGGGTCACAGTTGTAGAGCATCATTAAAGTTTGTGTTGACCCCCGACCCGGCAAAACATGCCATTCCAAAGACGGCGGAAGAGCATATTCCATTGGCGTGGGCGAGCTTGGCTGACAATATAGGACTGGGATAAAATCCCACGATACAGTCACAAACTGATGCACCGGGAGAGAGTGACCTGTGAATATTCCGATGGCCAGTTATGGGGAGATATTGAGTGGGCGTTGAACTATTATATAACTGAGTGCACAGGAAATTCAATCAGTTTGGAGACAAGAAGCGGTAGAGAAAGCCAGCACCCAGCAGAGGGAACCATCGGGGCCTCTGAATGAGCAGTTGCAGTTGGAGATCAAATGAGTTTGGAGACCAGACCAGTTAGAGATAAGATGCGGTTGAAAAAACCAGCACCCAGAGAGGCTGGGCCCCAGGCCTTCGTTTGACCAGCCTTGGAGAACGGGAAAGAAATGCTGACGGCCATAAGAATGGGGGTTAATATGTTGCAGTTCTGTTCGGTCCCCAACTCCCTCTCACACACAACCCTTTCAAATAAAGTGAGAGCTATATTTTCTAAAAGACTGTGTTGCTCGTCTTTATTATTGTTGTTGCGTAGCCATATACACGAATATGGCCATGTTCGAAATAGACATGTAATGTTCATAACGGTAGAATATATAAAGAACAGGAATCTCAAAAACACGTAACTACTTCTTGTTCAGGTACGAAACCTTTTTATTAACTTTGAGTTAAAGGTTTCGACGTAAGGAGGAGAGACACAATCTTCTATGCTGTCTTATTCATTTAGCCCCCAACTCGAGCGGCCCCCATCGGGCGCACGTTCGCCTCGCCCCTGCGAGCTCCAAAATCGATCCTTCTCGTTCGGCGTCCAAAACCCGACCCTTATTTTCTTCAAATTCTCACACAAACTTCCGCGTGCTTCCGGTGCGTGACGTCACCCGCACCTTGTCACCCAGTATCGTCTCGGACTGTTATGACATCTGAGTGACACCTCCATCGGCTCGCGTGCACCCGCGTTAACATCTGCTTCAATTTTACACCCAACCAACCCATGTGCTGAGCCGAAAGGTTCTCAGCCTAACTAAACTCAAAGGCATGAACCGAAATCCCTCGGCTATTTCATAACATTGTGTCGTTGTTATGATTTTGCATGCATATGTGTTTGTATAGTTGGTCATGTCTATACAACATTTGAACTCACTTTACTAGGCAAATATTAAACGAAAACTCGGCATTTCAACACAGGTCGGCAATTCCATTTCCTGCAACTATACCCATTTCTTTTCAAGTAACCCTTCCTATGCAATAATAATCAATTATTTGCGCACAATTATATGCTTTCAAGTATTCCTATCAAATACAAAAAATTTGCAAGCAGTCACATGCTTTCAAGTAATTACTTTTTGATAATAGTAATCCCTTGTTTGTACACAGTTGGATCAATGCTTATTCGAAGGACATTGGCGTGATATCAAAGGCAAGAAACAGAATTTTGACGGGAGTCTCAGTGTCAATTCTCCAATGACAATAACCGTTTCACCAAGCACGCCTCCCTTATCAGAATATTATTTGCTAACATTAAAGATCTATATCATTTCCACACGTACCCCGTGTATGTCAGTTTCTTCTGAGACTCTCTGTAAAGTACGTAATTCAGATGAATGTTTGGCCGACGCGTTAACTACAGCGAATGATAAGTATTGCTTTACAACACCTCAAGCTGAGAATGGGAATATGTTGCGAAACAAGTGAGAAGGGAAAAGGGTGAATAATGCTGTACATTCGAAGACATTTGGATTACGTCGGTGTAAATAGCACGAAGCAAAGCACTGACACATTGAACGTTACGCTGCATGCAAGTTGGACACTACCTCCATAAAAGTAAGTTACGTTAAACTGCTTGAGAGAAACATCTAAATGGCACTAACATTAAGAATTTATGATTTATCCTGGGAATATCTCGAATTGCTAGCGTACTTAAGTCACAATCAAGTTAAAGGATCGGCACGGTTAGCGGTGTGTTTTCCTTTTCGTCATTGACGATCCCCACGTCATCTCTTCTCAGATCATAGCTGGTCAAAATATTCTTTAACTTTTTGTGATTGCTTTGGCAACAAAGTGAGAAAAGTTATTACTAGGTCTGGTTAGTTTTACGCTATGTTCACTCTAGCAATATCATTTAATGGTAGCCTTCATTTTTGGTTAAGGAATTATATGGTTTCAAGTCACTAATGTAATCACTCGTAAAAAAATATAGCTAAAAAAATATCAGATGGTTTCAAGTATTCCTATAAAACACTAATATGTTGTTCACAAATATATGGTTTCAAGTACTCCAAGTATTTATATGGTTTCAAGCGACTAAAAATGATAGCAATATTTTGTAAGCAATTATAGCATCAAGTTACAATTTTTGCTATTAATAATTTGCACATTACAATATTATTTCAAATATTTCAAGGAAGTATATGGTTTCAGGTAAATAATATTATTAATAATAATAATAAAAATAAATATTAATAATAATAATGAGGGTGACATTGATTCTAGTTTTATATGGTGCACTTGGAAGAAATATTGGGGGAATAGTAAATGAAACTACGACAATGTTGAAATCAGCTAAAATACTCAAAAGAGTCCAGCAGAATTAAGGAAAATTGCAATCACTCCGACTCCAGTGAAAGACCACCATTTAACGAAGGTTTGAAAAGCTCACAAGGAATAATAATAATAATAATAATAATAATACGACCAGACCTAGTAATAAACAAGCAAAAGAGAACTTGCCGAATCCCCATCTTTTCTGTTCCGGCTGATCATTGAGTAAAATTGAAAGAATGCGAAAAGAAGCGTAAGAACCTCGATCTTGCCAGGGAATTGAAAAAACTATGAAACATGAAAGTGACAGTGATACCAATTGTAATCGGTGCTTTTGATACAGTCATCAAAGGATTAGTAGAAGGAATAGAGGACTTGGAAATAAGAGGATGAGTGGAGAAAATCCAAACTAGAGTATTATTGAGATTGACCAGAATACAGAGGAGAGCCCTGGAGACTTGAGACTTGTGGTCACTCAAACTCCAGTGAAGAACTACCAGCTAACACTGATGTGAAAAATCCGAAACGGAGTAAATAAAGCGAATGCAGTAAATTAGTGAAAAGAGAGAGTTTAAGACAAGACACAACTGAGTGGGGAAGGTGTTTCACTGGGAATTGTTCAAGGACTTTAAATTTGACCATGTGAACAAATAGTATTGGCATAGAATCTGTCCAAGAAAATGAGACACAGAACTGTTTGGGATTTTGAGATACAAACGGACCACCTATTTTGGGCCAGACTGAGTGATAGTCAACAAAAAAAAAAGAGAAAAAAGAGAACCTATCCAATAGTGAAATTTCTAAGTATCTAAGTGACAATCAGCTGGAGGTTGCTGGTTAAATCCTGTCTGCAGGCCAGTAACACTAAAGGAATACTTAACACCTGTACCCGGTTACGGTTAACGGAAGCGACCCCCGTGGATTGAATAAATGACGTGGTTCAAATTTACTAATTCTCAAGAAAAAACATCCACCTAATGTTCTCATAATATAAAGCGGAAAAAGACAAATAAGGGCAAGAATAGAGCTGCCAAATAAAAAAAATCAGAACACTGAAAGATAAGGAAACTAAGAAGGACTTGTGAATATTGGGAATGGACGCTATCAAAAAAGTGGAAATGAAAGAGAAAAAGTTCAAGAGTGTATCAGATAAACGAGAAAATTTCTCGAAACCAAACTGTGCGGCCGAAATTTCATCAGAGGTGGAATGCCCCTCTTGTAAGATACGCGGGACCATCCTTGAAATGGACGAAGGAAGAAAGTCAATAAATGAACCAAAGGACGAGAAAGATAATAACGATGCATCAGGCCTTCCATCGAAAGAATACGTAGACAGATTATATGTGGCAAGAAAAGAAAATTGAAGAGAGTGTCGATACATCAATACGAAGACTCGAAGACAACATGAAAAAGAGCAAAGAAAGACTAATTACAGAGACCAGAAACAGCAGAGCTAATATAAAGCTCACTGAACAATAACTTGGAATCAGAATTTGGAAGAAAAACAATTGAAAGGATACTTCCAGTGACAAACTAACAAAATCATGTACATTAAGACGTGGACATGGCAAAGAAAGCGAAACTTTAAGAGACTGAATCACTTCTAAAGGCAGCACAAAACAACAATATAAGGACCAACTATGTCAAAGTGAAAAACAGATTGGACACAAAAGATTTACAAGTTTAGGTTATGTGAAGAAAAAGCGAAACGATTAATCACATGATAAGTGAATGCAACATACTAGCGCAAAAAGACTAGACACAACTGGGTGTGGAATGCAATCCGCTGGGAATTTTGTAAGAAATTTAAATTCGATCATATTACCAAATGGGGTATGAACAAACAGGAATCCGGCCTGGAGAATGAGATGCACAAAATTCTCTGGGATAAGGAGATACAAACATATAACTTTATCCCGTCAGAAAATCTGATCTAACAATAGGTAACAAATAAAAAAGAATCTGCCGACTAGTGGACTTTGCCATTTCGGTGGACTAAAGAGTCAAAATGAAAAATGAATACAAAAAGAGAGACGAGTACTTAGACCTTGCTAGAGAACAAAATAAGCTATGGAAAATTAATTTGACGATGGTAGCAATTGTAATTGTAACGATACCCAAAAGTTTGGTAAAGGGACTGGAAAAGTTGAAAATCAAATGAGTAAAAGCTATACAAACTACAGCATTCTTGAGATCGACCAGAATACTAAGAAGAGTCCTGGAGAATTGCTGACACTCTGATTCCAGTGAAAGATTATCAGCTAACGGATGTGTGAAAAACTCGCCTGAAGTAATAATAATAATCTTCATTGAAAATGGCATCAGCGACGCAATTTCAAAACCTGGATCTGGCTGTTTGCCTATTTTATCTTGGTTGGGTAGTGTTTCAAGAACAACATACATTAAAAAAAGTTTTGATAAAAACAACAAAGACGTGGATACAGGTCAGAGAGTTGTGCGTGTAATGAAGTAATGAGGTCAACACTGATGTCTACATACATGGATATTTTTTAGGTCTGTTAAGTTTGAATATTGCTATGATACCTTTTGGTGACCCTGATTTGATATACTTAAAAAACAAATTAACCGAGGGCTCACATGTGCACTATCATCTACTATTGTATTCTGCATCAACTTCTATGGCATAACTGTATCGAGATATCTGACAGTCAGTGGCAGAACGCTTAAATTAGATTTTATGGGATTGTAAACAGTTTCCAACCAGAATGCGAACCCGTATCACCAATCGGTTTTTTCTAAGTTGATAATTGCACCACCATATAACTCAAGAATTTTAATGTAGAACATGAATAATTTATGTATCTATTTATCTTCGTCTCAACTTTATATATAATAATTTTTCTTTTTACTTTAAAAATCTATTTTAGCGAAAAGAAAGCTTTGTGCTACAGTTCTTTTTATCCACCATTTTGTTATTATTCTAAAAGCGTTCCTGTAAAGATGGCGGCCGTTGATGTGCAGAGAGAGAGAGACTGTTTTTTTCTTTCTCTGACCCTTGCTAAAGCAGCCATAATTCAAAGAAGAAAAGGGTTGGAATAAATGGCCACTTTTCCTGTGTTCTTCTCAACTGAAAGGAATTTATTCATCCATTCTTTTATTGGTCTCCTCACCCACAACACGCACTTGTTATTATTTGCTTAAGAATAAATGACTTTATATTAGTTATGAATAGGCTTTTCGTTTTCTTTTCATTTATTAATTCTTTCGTGTATTTTTTGTTTATTTTTGTTTTTGTTTGTGTGTGTATATGTATCTGTGTGTCTGTGTGTGTGTCTGTGTATGTGTATGTGTGTATGTGTCTTGTTTTTTTTTGTTTTTTTTGTTGTTGTTGTTTATTCTCTCTTTCCATTTTCCTTTAGGATTTGTGGGTCGTGATTTTTATCTCCAAAGTGAATTACTTCATTCTTCCAACAAAGATTAATTTCTCACTTTCAAAACGTAACGTTTTTAAAGTGGCCATTTAAAAATTGATTTTTGCAACGTCATTACTTATCTAATTTTATTCTATTACTCTTACAACGAAGTCCCGTGTTAGTATAACGGTTATCTTTCTCGAAAATAGACTTGATAAGACGAGTTCAGTTCTTATGTGAAATGGTTTGTGTTTTACTATGGAAACACATGAATTTATATCTCTATTTCCTTAGCAAGAAGTAACTAGTAGAACAAACTGGATTCTTATGCTTCGTCGGTTTAGAAACTGGAGAAGGAAAGGGAACAATATCCAAGACTAGGAAGTGTGGATCTAGTTATACTTCCCCACGAAATTTTAGGATCCACCTGGATGTGGTGTGGCCACGATCCTATTCTTCGCAAGATATCGATCAACACTCATCATATAATCATCTGATTTTTGGATGCACCAAACTATAAAATCAAAAAGGACACATAGTAGCGAGAGCATTGGCTACGGTATTGGATAATAGTCGCAGACATTTTTTTTTGTCATTGTTTTACTCCTGATGACTTTGTCAAACCAGTGGTGTTTTTTTACTGCAGTCTGAGCAAAAACAAGTTACTTCCGATTCCCAAGACTCCTCTACGTATTCTAGCTGATTTTAACCGTGTTGTGGTCTAGGTGGTTTCGATTATTCCTCTGATCTGCCGTTCTTCAGTCTCTTTTCCAGGTATTTGAAGTTCATTCTAAGGGCTCCAACTAAAACTAGTATCATCATGATCTTTATGCTCCCCACCTTTTTGCAGCCCTCAGGCAAGATCCAGGTATTTGTCTATTCTTTCATTTTCTTTTATACTCACTTTGTGATCGACTGATACTGCAACCTCAGATGATATTCTCTGGGACGGTTTCTGATTTTGCAAATACCATTTGTCGGTAATGTCAAATTTAAGTCTCTTGCACCTCTCCCAGTAGATATCATTACCCTCCAAGTCATACTTAGTCCTGAAGTCATCTTGTGCTAGTTTTCTGCATTCAATTTTTAACATTTTACTCCTTGAGGTTTTTCACATCAGCGTTAGAGTTTGAGTGACATCAAGTCTCCTCACGTCTTCTGGACTCTTCTCAGTATTCTAGCCGATCTCAATAATGCAGATGGTCTCCTCTCGTCCTGTCATTTCCAAGTCCGCCAATCTTTGTATCACTCCTTTGGTAACTATACCAAGAGTATCAATTACAATTGGTATAATCGTCACTTTCATGTTCCACAGTAATTTTTTTAATTCCATAGTAAGGTCGAAATACTTATCTTTATTTTCAATTTCTTAAAATTTTACTTTGTGGTCAGCCGGAACAAATTCACAATTCTTCAAGTACTCTTTTTTTTATTATTATAAGGACTGGTCGTCTGGCTGAGATTAGCTGATCCGTTTGTATGTCAAAATCCCAGAGGAGTTTGTGTGTCTCATTCTCAAAATATTATTATTATTATTATTATTATTATTATTATTATTTAATTTTCAGTTTTATTTCGGTCTCTTACATTCCTTCATTAAGTCTTTACTCAAAATCTCCGGTGAGAGAAGCTTGAAATTATATGGATTCTATGGATTCATGCTTTTGCTCTCTTTAGGGTCATACTTTTCAATGACAATTACTGTAATCTCCTAAGGAGATGAACAGTTCTGCAAATTGCCATTGTTTTTTTTATTTCAAATATAATGGGTCTGCTTGGTTTCTTGTTAATGTGTTTATCTGTACCTTTCTTGATTTTACCCATAGATGCCATAATTACTGCCACGGGGATAGTTTAAAGGTGCCACATTTTCTCAATTTTTTTCCTGGTCTTTGTCTTAACTTATTATATTCTGTACTGATATGTCATTATCTGTTGGCATTGACATATCAATTAGAAGGTATCTTTTTCTTTTATAACTTTAACCATTCTCTATGGTCTTTTACTTTTTATTTTTCTGTGATTTTGGATAGAAAGACTTGGTGATTAATCGTTTCTTTGTCTTCTATTATTGGTTCTGATTGCTGTCTAATTATAATTATTTTACCCCTTTTGAGTCTTTCACACCGGCCTTATCTGGTAGTTTTTCATTGACGTCTAAGTCACAATATGTCTTTCAGATCTCTAGGAGTCTTCTGTGTATTCTAGCCAATCTTAATAATTCTGTGATCTGGATGGTCTTGATTCTTACTATGATTTCCGTTTCTCCAGTCTTTTAAAAAGCCTTTGGGAGCCGTTCCAAGAGTACAAAAGACAATTGCTACCACCGTCACTCACATGTTCCCAAGATTTTATTGCTTTTTTTTAATTCTCTGGTAAGATCCAAATATTTGTCTAACTTTTCACTTTCTTTTATTTTCATTTTGTGGCCCGCCGAAACGTCAAATTCCTCTAGATTAAAAGTTATTTTTTCCTTTCATTAACAATAGGTATGGTCTTCGGGGAAGAATTAGGTGATCTACTTCTACCTCAAGATTCCACAGAATTTATTGAGTTACATTCTCTGGGACAGATTCTGTTTTGTACACATACCATGTGGTTTTGTGGTCAAATCTTAATATCTTGCACAATTCTCAGTGGATCTCTTTTCCTACCCCGTTGGGCCCAGTGTTGTACTCACTTTGTACAGTTTGCATCAGTCAATTATTGTGTGATTAACTGTCTCATCACTCTTTCCACATAATATACGCTAGCAATTCCGTTGCGAATTATCACTTTTTGCTATCACGTAATTGTTTTGTATGTCATTATTTTGCGCTTGTATTAAAAGACATTCATGCTTTCGCTTGAGGTTTCCTTTTCTTTGCATTGTTCTGTTCTTCTTGTGTGCAATCCCACCAGTTTATCGCTCTAAGTATCTATATATTTGTTTTTCTTTCTATTTCTGTTTCTAACTTTTGCTGTGTTTCTGTTCTTATATTGTTATTGATGTTACTGGCTGCTGCAATTAGTCTTTCTTTGCTCTTTTTGGTATATTTCAGTATTCTAGCCGATCTTAGCGGAGCCGTATTTCAGACGGTCTAGATTTTTTCTCGGATTTTTTATTCCCATTCTCTTCTCTTTTTTTAGCGTCTTCGGTATTGTTCTCGTTATCCCAATTATAATTAGCAATACTGTTACTTATATATTCTACAACCTTTTTCTTCTGTCTCTGGCAAGGTTCAACTATTTATCCTGTTTTTTTTTTCTTTCTTTTTTCCCGTGTCCATTAGGCCCGATGGGAAGTCACTTCCTATTTATCAAATTTGCATTATAAATATTCGAAAAATAACTGAATTGCACGAAAGATAACTTACCGCAAGGCTTTAAAATATTCTAAGAAGGCATCGCCCTAAGAATATAGAACTCTTTTAAAACTACTCCCTTCAAAAGACTTTTATTAACTTCGGCATTTTCGCATATTGCTTTATTTAATTTTGAAATCTTCCTGGAGGGTAAAAGTATAAGTGTTCAACAATGTATTTTGCATTTTAACATTGCGTGCTTTTATTTCATTTGAAAATGGAACTAAATTACAAAGGAAAAGAAAAAATTATAATGCCCATGAAATAAATTATTCTGTAGAAATAAAGGAATCATTAATTATGAAGGAACTAACCATATTTTCATTTCTTTCTTTTTTACCGGAAATTTTTTAAAAATTATCATTTCAGATTTTAATGACAAAACTATTTAATTACAATACTTATTGTATTATATGCACTTAGCTCCAAACTTTTAAGCTGTAAACTTCTACATTTTTTAAAAGACTTTATTTTCGTCTCACACACTTAGTACACGTATCGACTAAAAACGGAGTTATATTCATTGATCAGACCTTCAAATATCCGATCAGTATCGTTGTATGAGTGAATGTATGTCATATAGTAATGTTATTGAGTTGTGAGTTAGAATAGGAATCAACTTATTCTCTGTTTTAAATTTTAATATCGTGTTAACTAAAATTTGGTGCTTACCAAAATTTTGTTTTTCTCTTTTATGGTAATATATAAAGAACATATTATTTTAATATGGTGTGTGACAAAAACGTAAAATTGATCAACTTTACTGACCATTAAAATCAATGACAACAGTTTAGAAACATATTTAATTATAAATGAATAAATAAATAAATAAATTAGAGACTAAATCTCAAATCAACATTTTATAATTGCTTATATTCCTATATTCCGCTGTTAACCAGGCTGTCTGTTCTTTTCCATATCACAAGCCACAATGGATTTCTATTTCGTTCTCGGTGTCACCCTCCTCCATTTCTACAATTTCATCAACACATCATCGTAGAGGTGTTCTGAGTGATCCTTTCCGGTATCCAAGATACCATCTGACAACTACACGGATTCTTTTACTATTGCAACGGCACACATATGCTCTGCAGTGTATCTGATCACTGGTCTATGTGACCCCACGCAGCGTTTATTGTACAGAACCCAAAGTAGTGTCACAGAAAAAAAAGAGAAGAAAAAAGAAAAATCGAACTCAAGGTTTGAGGGAGTGGACTTGCTCATAGATAGAAGTATGTGTATCGTACCTTCCTTATGCACTCTTTCCCACTCATGTGACTGGCACAAATTCTATGTTGCTAAATCCTAACTGATCATCCCTACTCTATGGGCTCCGGTTGATTCTAAGGGACATCTTTCTGGTCAGTTTCTTTGACCAACTCGTCTGAGCTTTCAATCATGGACCCCTATACTTACGAGAAAACAAGAAGTGATTGCTCATTTCCTGTTTTTTGATCCATTCTACCATGCATTGTTCAGCCCAACGCTTCTGCTAGCCCATGAGGTTACTTCGTTCAAACCCATGGTTGACCTACTGGCCTGCCAGATTGGTAGTAGGTAGGTAAAAGCCTTCTTCCTTTTTGGTTTTTTTATACATGACATGGGTAAATCTACACACGCATATACACATGTATATATGTACTCACACCCGCTCATACGTCCACCGTGAAACGCACGCACGCACCTGTAAACTCTATACTATTATACCAAGGATACAGAGTGTCATATTTATGTTTTCGATACCCCCCGATCTCGTCCTTTCCTCCGCTCAACCCCCTAATTACCTCGCTTCGGATTGATATTCCCAGCATGAGCCTTTTTGTTGTCCTCAGAGTCATAATCAGTCTTTCATTGTGGTACCCCACTTTCACTTGTGTAGAACATCGAAGGAAAAATAGTGTTATTGAAGAGATTAGCGCATAGGGCTCTGTCTAGATTTGCGTTCAGTACATCTCTTATAGTAGTAAAAACATTCCACATTGATTTTATTCTCGAAGAGATTTCTCTATCCATGCCACGACACATATTCAACATTCATCATCTGTAGAAGTTCTCTTTCACCTCCTAAATTTCATCCCTTCCAACTACTACACGATACTATAACACATCTTCAACTAAATGCATGTACGGAAAATCAACTGATTTCCATGCTAAAAAGTGTTAATTTTTGTGCAAAAAAGCGGCAATTTTTTAATCTGTATTTTGGCATTAATTGATGAATCGGCGTTTACGCGCTTTTTTAAAAGTTTCTGGGAGATTTTCCAGAACACAATATTTTACTTGCCACACAAGAAGAAATATTTTCCTTCCGAGATTGCTTAACCAGTTATAATCATCGATAAATCATCAATTTTTCATCATATTTCAAGTCGACAAATAAGCAATAAAACAGATCAACCTTCTGTAGATTTAAAGATCCATTCCGTAAAACTACTTAAAACTTTCGACTTCATATTTTTTACTGAAAGTCTAGCATATTATTCCTTTCAGGATTCATTTAATTTCAACGTCGCTTAGCTTTAATTGAACGAAACTATTTTGTTGACATGGAAATGCTTAAAATGCTATTACAATATTTCCCTTGCCGGCGAATGTTTTAGTTGCATCCGATTATATACAAGCATAAGTATAGTTTCCTCCTTACATAATGACGCACTCATAGACAGATCTTTTATACAAACTAAATGTATCAACTAGATTTTGACAATGGAAACTGCTAGAATGAATGCATAAAATGTTCTTTCTTTCAATGTAAATATTGGAGAATATTTACGCTCTCAT
Source organism: Sepioteuthis lessoniana (assembly GCA_963585895.1). Lineage (NCBI taxonomy): Eukaryota > Metazoa > Mollusca > Cephalopoda > Myopsida > Loliginidae > Sepioteuthis > Sepioteuthis lessoniana. Next base: position 61,739,643 of record OY757929.1, on the reverse strand, counting down.
TTATTTTTTCTTCAGAGAAACGACATTATAACTATTGTTTTTCAACAAACTTTTCACTCAATTTAAAGAAATAAACTCTTTTGAATTTGTAGATCTGTGTTTTATTCAGTCATCCACACACGTATCTGCTACTCATGACATTCCGAAAATACACCACAAAGCCTTTATCTTTATTGAGAAATTAAGATGATGGTAATACACTACGAATATTCTACTGTTAATTTTAAAAATACTAATATTTCTATAGGGCCATCTATATAAGAAAAGTAGAACTGATATTAATGAACACCAGGGGAAGATGCTAATAATGTTGACACAAATGGGGGAAAATGGAAACATAAAATCAAACCATGTACAAATTCCATTTAAAAAGTTCTCTTTGAAGCATGTAGTTACCCAGTCCCTCCACCACGAGCAAACTTCGTCAAAAGGTCAATTATTTCAACGGTTTACACTTCTCCTAGACTGGTTGCCTCATCAAGTTTAAGAAACAAGTGTGCCCTCTCCATAGCTGAGAGGAGAAAAGATAATCGGATGCATAACTTCCCTAGAGTATAAGTGATATGTGAAATGCAAACAGACTTATCAAGCAGTTGAACCCAGTCCACTTTGTGCCTTTATATATTAAACATAAGAAGGAAAAGTTTCTGATATTTAGATACGAAAGGAAAACGTGTGCATCCATATCTCAATTTTTTCTATGCGATTACTTTTTTCTGTTATATTTGCTAAGTTTAAATACGACATAAGGAAATGATATTGACCATGCTTTTTTTCCATTAATTTGGTTTTCATTATATTTCCGTCCTTAATCATAGTTAAGCTCTTTGTCTCATATATACTCATGATTACAAAATGGTTTTACAGATATTATATTTATCGACACGATTTTCTGCAAATTCATATTCTCTGCCTTAATCATATTGTCGCCATTGCTCCCCACTCAATAACTTTATTGGTACTGTTATATCGATTTTCTTTTTTTTTTTTTTATCTTACTCTTTAGCTCTGCCATTATGCGATTTCCGTCCGCCTGGAAAGGACATCTTTAGAATTATTTATCGAAACCTGAATGCAGTAAAGGATGAAACTAAATCAAATAAAATGTATGCCTTTATTTTTATTTCTTTTTTTTTTCTTCTTTCATTCTATCTAATCCTTCAATTGAAGCAACGTGAAAATGGATTCAGGATTTTTATTCGGCTTTAAATTACGCCATTTGCTTAAAAACATCTCGATTTACGACCTTAATTTCTACTGAAAAAAGTAACCATTTATTTTCGAGGTCCCACTTTCACCTTTTAACATGAAATTATGATAGCTACCACAGCTATGGGAGGAGTAAGGAAGTCAGAACACCAGAGTTGATACGCCAAATAAAGAATTTCATGGATAAGGACCGTCGTGTATCTACAGAGACAATAAGTGCACAGTTTGATGTCAGTCAACACATAAGATGTACAGCAATAACATACTGAATTTTCCAGAGTCTACGACAATTTTAAATACCTGTATGAAAAAGTCTGGAAACTTATTGAAAGCATCTCGTATTTCATTTTATTTTATGGCATTTCAACCCATATGGCTATTTAATGCTGAATCGTATATATATATATATATATATATATATATATATATATATATATATGTGTGTGTGTGTGTGTGTGTGTGTGTGTGTGTGAGTTGGATTTGTAAGCGAAATATTCGTTTGCACCCAATTAAATGGTTTCAAGGGTTGTTGTCTAATTAATCATTTGTTTGCACACAGTTAAATAGTTTCAAATATTATTACTTAGCATTACCATTTCTATTTATCAGTTATTCCAATCCAATTCAATCATTTGTTTGTACACAGTTAAACTGTTTCAAGTATTGCAATTCAACATTATCAATTCTATTTATCAAGTATTCCTCTCTACAATGAACAATATGCACACAGCAGTAGGGTTTCAAATTAGGAATCATAATAAAATCCCAAGCATAAATTGAACAATTCTATTTGTCCAATGGATGATGCCTTAATAGATACTTCGGGTCTGGGTTGACCTGAAAGTAATGGTAACGAATGAGTACTCGAATTCTAAGACTGGTGCCTTACCAACAGGTGTAGTTTATTGTCATACTAAGGACATTAGATAGTTTAAAAAATTGCAAACACTAATAATTCTATTTACCATTATTCATTCGCTCGCACACAGTTAAATTGTTTCAAGTATAGCGATTTAATACGAATAATTTTGTTAAATATCAGGCATTTATTTACACACAGTGGAAAGGTCTAAAAAATAAATGGCTGAATAGTTCTGTTTGAGCCATAAATTAGATATTTGGTTTCAAGAATTGGTATTAAATATTAATTATTCTATTAAATAATAACAATAATCCCACGCAAAAGGTTGAACAGTTCTATTTGATCCATAAATGGGACCCTAACAGTTACTACCATTCCTGGTTTAAAGTAGCCTTAAAAGCATTAGAAATTAAAGTATATTCCCCATTTCCCAAATCCTGCTGACTTACTATTGAACGATTTAGTATCATACCCAAGAGATTTGTTGAAGGACCCTACCCTTCTGCAATTGGCGAAGTCAACAGCCTATGAACAAGGTGTGTTTATATATATATATATATATATATATATATATATATATATATATATATATATATAAACACAAACACAGACTTGCCCAGTCAGCTGGGGCTCTAGAATACACCGACTGCTTCTCAACAGAGGGGTAAGACTCCCCCAACGAGCGTCCTGTATGACACTAAACAATCTGAAGGCGAGGTTCCATTAATGCTGGGCCTTTGTAGAATGCGGAACACCCCTTCATTGCCATTGCACCCAGGTCCACACTGATCTGGAGTAGTAGCTCCTGATAGGGCCCTATCGATAGGTCAAACAGAACTAAACTGTGTGCTTATGCTATAGGTTAATTATTCATTCTCATCTGATACTTTTAGTTGTTTTCTTCTGCTTCAATTCACTTTCTAATATATATATATATATATATATATATATATATATATATATATATATATATCTTCTTTTCCATTTTTTTTCTTTTTGATGGTTTAAATTTGTTGGCTACAACTCACCTGTTTGTATTATTATTATTATTATTATTATTATTATTATTATAAGTAGTAGTAGTAGTAGTAGTAGTAGTAGTAGTAGTAGTATCAATGTCCTGTCTTTTTTTCTAACTTTTATGCATCACTTTTTCCTCAATCTATCATTTTTCCATTTCCTATCTTCGTTCATTCTTCTTCTTCTTCTTCTTCTTCTTCTTCTTCTTCTTCTTCTTCTTCTTCTTCTTCTTTATTTCATTTTCATTTTTCTTTCCTTTTTCCCTCTTTTCTATTTTATCCCAATTTCCTTTTTCCTCAAATCCAGCAGAACCATGCTAATCCCAAATTCCTTCCAACCCCGATATCCGGCATCTAACTTCCGCGTCACTCGCAAATAACAGAAACTATTTGCTTGCTTCTAAACCATTCCATTTCTTTTACCGAAATCTTCTTCCTCACCCATTCGTTTCCATCAACAAGAAATTGAAGCAACCATTAACATCCAAAATTGTTTAAACACACAGGCACCATCAAATTTCAACTTCCATTCCCAGAAAGCTGACGCATCCAAATGTTTCTCCTTTTCGTTAATCATTCTTGTTGTCTTCGTATATTTACAGTTTTAATTCTTACAAATGTTCAGGTATCGTTTGGTTACTTAAATCAAGACTGATGGTCTTTGTTCGTTCTTTGTCCGATTTGACTCAACCAATTTTTCTTCTTCTTTCCGCTCTTATTTTCTAATATCTACGAGGGTCAGTTTTCAAAAATAAAAAATAAAAATAAATAAATTTTTCAAAATTCTTTTCCATCACTTTAAGTTCTGCATTATTTGAAGTTGGTTTATAACAAAAATAGTCTTAATATCGCAAAAATATTTGTTTTGAGGGTACTCAAAATGGTGGGATATCAAAGAGAATGGTTCAAGCATAAACAAAGATCTGTTATCAAATCTTTGCTCCCTAAGAAATGTAAAACATCTTTAATTTAAAGATGTTTATAAATGGGTTAAACAATTGTTACCACTACGAACCTAAGTTAACAGTACATGAAGTGGAAATGCACTAACTCCCCAGTAAAGAAAAAGATCTGGGAGCAGCTGTCAGTAAAGAAGGTCATGCTGACCTTTTCTTTTCCTCCTTTTTTTCTCTAATACTAATAATACTCTTTCTATTTAAGTTCTTTAACCTTTTTATTTTCTCTTTCATTAATAAATACCTTTTTTTCTTTCCGTCGTTTTTCATTTCTGCTTTATTTATTCATTATTTTTCAAACTTATTTCTTCAATTCTTCCGATCAGTTCAATGTTTGTCTCTTTTCTTCTTTCTGTTTGTTAGACTCAGACCCAGGCTCTATCAATTGTCTCTGTCTTTATCTCTCTTGCTTCTCCGTTCTCTCACAATATTCTTGTCCCTCGGCTTTATCTCTGTTTTATTTTCACTCTGTCGACGCGGTTTAGAATATGCTGACTATATCCGCTGAAGAGGTGTAAAAACCCACTTTAAAAGCGGATATGATACTAAACTGGAGATCTCGAGATGTGAAGTAACATTATTATCATTACTCACAAGTTTACTTGGTCTCAGAAATGGTAGTACCTGTAAGGATTCTATCAATGAGTTAAATAGATGTTAAGATATTATCTGATTCGATGGCACTGTGAGCAAAAAACTCAAAACAAACAACTAACAAAAGATCTCAATAAAAGTGTTCGCAATTTCCTAAACTATTGACATAGAATAACCCTAGGCTTATTGACCTGTCGTTAAAATCAATTAAACAAGCTGCTTTGTTGGTTGAAAACGAACCGCTTCATTGGGTATTTTTTTTTTTTTTTTTTTTTTTTACTCTAAAGGTTCTGACCGCTTTCAAACTTTCCTGTCAGAATACGTCAATTAGTTATTACTTATGTTTGGAACGTAGAACTTTGAAATAACTCAAAACATAAACGCATCGCCACCTTGCAAAAAATCACGTTCACTGCAGATAATAAAGACAAGTATTACAATGAGCAAAACCGTTCCCAGGTCCTCTCAAACCCGGAGTGCTTGTACCGGTAAAATAGATTTGTTGGAAAATGTTTAAAATGATTCTGAACTATATTAATACATTGGCTCATAAAGCATTACTATATGAAACGATAAAATTGTGTTGTACTTATTGATATCCGGAATGATTACTTGATATGGCTCGTAAATTGTTAGTAATAGATAAGAATGATTAATTGCAGGTATATAGTTGTTAGAAATATTAGTATTATTATTATTTTACTCATTTGAGAGTTTTTCACATTAGCGTTAGCTGATTGTTTTTCCCTGGAATTTGAGTAACAGGAGTTCTTCTCAAGTCTATATGAATCTTCTCAGTATTCTGGCCGATCTTAATAATCTTGTAGTCTGGATGGTCTCTTCTTAATCTTTGATTTCTATATCATCTAATTCCTTAATTAATCCTGGGAGGATTGTTCCATCTGCACCAATTACAATTGGTATCACCATCACATTCATTTTCCATGTTTTTTGGTGGGTTTTTTTTTGTTCTCTTGCAAGGACTAGATTATTATCTCCCTTTTCGCTTTCCTTTAATTTTACTCTGTGGTCTGTTGGGACGGCAAAGTCCACAATTCAGCAGATTCTTTTTTTATCACTTGGTCTGGCCGTCTGGCCGAGATGAGATGATCTGTTCGTATCTCAAAATACCAAAGAATTTTGCGCATCTCATTTTCTAGGACGGATTCCGGGTTATGCATATACTAATTCTTCTAATGGTCGAATTTCATTTTCTTGTACAATTTCCAGAAGATCACCTTCCCTACTCAATCATGTCAAAGCTTATACTCTTTTTGCGCTAGTTTTCAATCACCACTTAACCTACACTTGCTTTTCTGTTGAGTCTTATCAATTTTTGCTTTAACGTAATTTGTCCTTATGACGTTGTTTTGTGCTGGTATTAAAAAGATAAATTTTCTCTCTAAAGGTTTTCTTCCTTAGCCATGACCAAGTCTCCTCGTATGAGATTTCGCCTGTTTATCGCTTGAAATATCCATATAATAGCTTTTCTCCCCATTTTTCTAGTTATTGTTTTGCTGATCTTTGTGTTCTTTCTGATCACTGTTATTATTATTATCATTTGAAAGTTTTTCACACCAGCGTTAGCTGATGGATTTTCACTGCAAGTCCCCACAAGTCTCTTGGATTCTTCTTTGTTTTCTGGTTGGTCTTAATAATACTGTCGTTTGGATGGTCTCCACTCGTCAACTTATTCTCAAGTCCCTTTATCAATCCTTTGGTGACTGAAACGAGTGCACTAATTACAAGTGGTATCAGTCACTTTCATGTTTCATAGTTTTTTCAGTTCTCTAGCAAGGTCTCAGTACTTATCTTTCACTTCCAATTCTTTCAGTTTTTCCCTGTTTTTAGCCAGAACTGCAAAGTCCGCTATTCGGCAAGTTCTCTAATTTGTTCATTAGGTTCACTCGTCTTTCTGAGATTAGGTGATCCGTTTGTATCTCAAAATTCCAGAAAATTTTGTACGTCTCATTTTCCAGGAGGGATTCTGGGTTGTTATTTCAATTATTGTTAATTACTTTTCGGCATTACTTTATTGAGTATTGAATGAACAGTTTATATTAAATTGGACTTGGTAGTAATAGCAATGAAGGAGTACACTGCACTCTCAAGAGTTTCGGAAGCGGAATTTCACCATCAGATGCAGTTTAGTGTCATTTACAGGACATTCTTTTAGAGGATTCTTACCTCTCTACCGGGAACACAGTCGGCGCGTATATATATATATATATATATATATTGGCCAGCCAAAAATAATGGAATTATCACTTGTAGAGGATGTTCCCCATGTTTTTTTGTTTTTATTTTTTGTTTGTTTTTTGTTTGTTTTGTTTTTCTTTTTTGCTTGTTTGTTTTTAACAAGTTGTTTTTAATGCAAAATACATTTTTATTTAGTAGCTTAACATTCTGACCTCATAAGATATTCTTTAAACAAACTAGATTAAATTAATTAAATTAATTGACTGATTTTTCTTCAAAGAGGAAATTATCTTTTAATATTTCAATGTTGAGCGAAAATTATGGAATTCAATGACAAAAAAATGTAAATTAATACTTACTTGCCTCTCCACGAGATTTTATGACAGAATTAATTCTTTCAGGCATCGAGTTAGCGAATTTAAAGCTACATTCTTTATCAAAGGGCTTTCAACTTTGTCCCGAATGACAGTTAATAGATCATGTGTGGAATTTTTACCAACTGTACTGTATATATATATATATATATATATATATATATATATATATATATATATATCAACTACTTACTTGTAGTTCCGACCCTCTCTCAGCATTCATCCCAACCATCCATCGTTCGTCGTTGGTCCTCTAGGCAGTATCCAGTGTCCGCACAAATTGATGTATGAAAGTATTTGCTAGTCGGCCAACAGAAATACAAATAAAAGTTTGAATAAGACGTGCTAAACGCTATAATAGCTGATCAAGTTTTTTAAAATCTCACGAATATCATGATTATGAACACTAGACGTGCATCCCTCGTGAAACCTCACTTAACGAACGAATAGTGATAATGATTATGATATTCATGTTTTATATAGATTCTTTAAATAAGAATTAAAATTGTGGCATCCCACCTGCAGTAAAATAGATAATCAAACTAAATTATTTCATAAAAGTGGATTCCTAAAAATTTAATTTGCTTCTTACTGGTTGCTTTGATAATATCAATGTTTCTTGGTGCAAATAACAAATTTAATCACATTTGATATATATATATATATATATATATATATACATATATATATATATATATAAGAGGGAAGGGTAAAGTACATGAGTGTATATATATATATATATATATATATACATCCAGTTATCACGCAGATCATTTATTTCTGTCAGGTACACGGTTTTCTGTTTCTTATTGAAATGAAACGCATTACTTTGGTCGGGTGAAACAAAAGAAATTTGATGTCATCAAAGAAAATTCAATAAAATAGACAGAAGCACACAAATGGATGGTGTTTACACAGTTCTTTGTTCATTCGAATGTCTGACCGTCCGCCCGTTTAGCAAAACCGCAAACTTCAGGCTCTACAATTCTTCCATCGCACGGTTAAAGTGACAGCCAGTGTCAAAAGGGAAGCTACAACGAATAAGACAAAAGCAACGACCGATCGACTGCTTGTTCGTCCGTTTCAAAGGACGTCCATCTTGATCCTACATCTACATCTGCCTGTATCTTTTGATGGAGGCTGTCGACATTTTCCGGTCATTGTCTTGAGATTATTGGTATCTCTGTCAAGAGTAATGGCGAAGGAGGATTCTGAATACAGGCTACATTGAAATGCGGTGGTATCGTTTGAAGGAATCAGACGATAAAATAAGGGGGCGGTAAAGGATGAAAAGACAGTGTAAAGCATAATGGGATTGTCCTCGAGGACAGCAGAGTTGGTGATGGTTGAGCCACTAGGAAGAAGATGAATGAATTCTGACGTAAAAAAATGGTTGCAGAAGGAATTCAGAGTAATGAATGGATGAGGAATGAAAAATAAAGAGGAAGACAAATATTCAAATGTTTTAAAAGCATAAATGGGTGAATAGTCAATTATTCGACTGATTGGTATATTTTAACACCATGTCTGCTCGTCTAATGTTGTCTTATGCTATGCCAAGAGGTTAGGGAATCGAGTACATTGTGCGTTCATATTTTCTTTTATTTTATGAAGTTTTTGCTTTGGTATTTTTCTGCATACAGTCATATCGAACACGAATAATAAAAAAAAAGATCTACTTAACTTATGGATCAAATATATCTTGGTAACCTAGCAAGTAAGAGTGGAGCTGGGAGTAATAGCTATGAAACAGTAATCTACATTCACTAGATTTCCAGAAATGGAGCCCCAACATCAGTTTCAGTTTAGTGTAATACTCATGAAATACATTTTTCTGGGTGTTTTTACCTCACTAAAAGTGATACTGCCAGTTTACTCTTAGACCCAGTCGTGCTGGTTAATCAACTGAAGAAATAAGCTGTAATAATAATGAAAGGAACAATGTCAAAGAATATTTTAAAACGCAAAAAGAAAAATACACAAGAGAGTTTTAATGAGTTTTAAACGGGGTAAAAAATATCCCGTAACAGTTCAGATACTTTGCCGGTAAACAACTGTCTGACGAACCCTTTTAAAGATCCTCGCTTGTGACCGGTTCTCGAACCCGCCTCGAGATTTCACGTGATTGACCCCCTTTCAAGCAATAGTATGGCTTGAAGTAACTGCTCCCATTTAATAGTAATCATAATAATAACTATCAGCTAACGCTGGTATAAAATCTCTCAAATAAGTAAAGTAATTTTTATAATTATCGGAACAAATTACAGAAGCCAAAAGGGCGACTAATCTTTGGAAATTACCTATGTAGACTGATAGAAAAAAAACAAACTATAGACCAGAATTAGTGGTTAAGGACAACAAAAGAAAAACATGTCTTCTAATTGATGTCAGCACCAACTGATAATAAGATATAAGTCAAAGAATAGAATGAAATGAATACAAAGACCTTGAAATAGAAATTGAAAAAAAGTGGCGCCTTAAATCAACCACCGTGACAATAATAACGAGAGACAGAGGTATAATCAAGAAAGGGACTGATAATTTCGTTATCAAGGTACCTGGTAGTCTCAGCTTATACGAAATTCAAAAAATTGGCACTTTGCGGAACTGGTTATCTCCTTGGGAAAGTACTATCAATATGACTGAATAATATCACACAAAAGAGGCAGTAAAAACATAAATCCATAGAATATATACAATGGCTATATTTCCGAACCTTAGATCTTGGGTAAAGATCCGGTAAAGGAATAAAAAGTAAGCAAAGTTGGTGACCTTAGTCGAGAGTTATCCGAATTATCCCTTTTCATTAGCAACTACACCGAAGTGTTGGAAAGGGCGCTGTTCCTTTCCTTGGATTTCTCCACTTTACCCTTGATCCACACCTTATAATATTGAGTGTTAAGCAAGGTGGCATCAGGTACCATTTTTTGAGTCTCTATTATGACTCGATCGGGGACTGAACCCCGGTCTACCGGGCCATTGGCGAACACTCTACCCACTTGACCAAAATTAAATAGTAATAATAATCATAGCGATATGGACACTAGTTTTAAAAATTCACTTCCATTAACGACAGACTGGCTATCGAAATGAATAGATGCCTACAAATAATGGATATAGCCCAATGGAGGACAAGGAAAGTCCACACTGATCCAAAAAGACCCTCAAAAAGGAACTGCCCCAACTGCCTGCCGATGATGTGAAAAATACTAACTACACAAAATAGGAAGGAGATTGACGATTTGCTACTAAGCAATGGACTGTTCCCCGAAAAACTGAGAGGGTACCGCAAAGAGGAAAGAAGAACAGGAGAGCTACTATATATTAATCAACACATCCTCAAGAAGAACAAAACGAGACGAAAAAATCTAGCTATCGCGTGAATTGACGATAAAAATGCATACGACACTGTCTTACCAAGCTGGATAATAGACTGTTTCAAAATATACAAGATATCCGGCGAAATCATAATGTTTATCGAAAATACCATGGAAAACAGGAGAGTCGAACTGGCAGTAGAAGGAAAAAGCTTAGCTGAGGTAAAAATCCAGAGAGAGATCTCTTCTATAGAGGTATTATTCTTTGTAATAGTGATGACGCCTCTAATTCACATCCTCAGCAAATGGAATGGTAGATACAAATTGAGTAAATAGCAAGAAAAAATCAACCACCAAATGTCCATGGATGACATCAAATTGAAAAAAAAATTGGAAACTCTAATACAGAGAGTAAGGATATACAGTGATGATGTAGAGATGAAATTTAGCATCAGAAAATGTGCCATGCTAATTTTGAAAAGGGGGAAAATGACAGAAGGAATAGAACTACCGAATCAAGAAAAAAACAGAACGTTCGGAGAAAAGAAAACTTAAAAATACTTAAGATATTGGAAGTGAACACCATCAAACAGGAGGATATAAACGAAAATATAAAAAAGAATACCCCAGGAGGACGAGAAAACTACTCGAAACCAAACTACATAGCAGAAATCTCATCAATGAAATAAATACCTGAGCCGTCTTCCTCGTTAGAGACCCGGGATCGTTCTTAAAGTGGACAAGAGACAAACTTTAACAAATGGACGAAAGAACAAGAAAAACTAAGGACGATACATAAGGTCTGACATCCAACAAATGACGTAGACAGACTGTATGTCTGAAGAAAAGGAGGAGGAAGAGGTGTCGCCAGCATTGAAGATAGCATCGATGCATCGATACAATGACTCGAAGACTACATAAAAAGTGCGGAGAAATACTGATTAGAACGACCAAAAACAATACAGACAACACACACATCAACATAACAAAGATAACAAGAAAACAAAAAGGGGAAGAAAACAACTGTATGGACATTTCAAGTGACAAACAAGCGAAATCTCACACGAGAAATCTTGGTCATGGTTAAAAAAGGGGAACCTTAAGAGAGAAACTGAATCTCTTCTGTTAGAAGCATAAAACAAAAGGACTATGACAAAGCAAAAAAAAAACCCAAAAAACAAGGTGCAACAGAATAACAGATTCTGATTATGTGGTGACAGAGACGAAACAATAATTAGCAAATGCAGCAAATTAGCGCAACGAGATTATTAGACTTGACTCAACTTGGTGGGGGATGATTCATGGCAAATTGGGCTAGAAGTTTAAATTTGACCAGACGAACAAATGGTACATGCACAACAAGGAATCCGTCCTAGAAAATGAGACACAAACGGATTGTTTAATCTTGGCCAGATGACCAGACCTATTTATAGCCAACAAAAAAGATAAACTGCCAAAGAGTAGACTTTCTTTTTCCAGCTAACCACCGGGTAAAACTAAAGGAAAGCGAAAAGTACCTAGACCTTACTAGAGAACTAAAAAAAAACATGGAAAGTGACAGTGAGATCAATTGTAACTGGTGCTCTCCATACAGTCATTAAATTATTGGCACAAGGACTGGAGGACTCGGAAATAAGAGGATGAATGGTGACCATCCGAACTACAGCATTGTTGAAATCGGCCAGAATACTAAGAAGAGTCCTGAAGACTTGAGGATACTTGCTGTTTCTCAAACTCCACTTAAAAACCATCAGCTATCGCTGATATGAAAAAACCCTCAAATGAGTTAAATGATAAAAAAGGACCTGTCTTGGTGGACCAGCGAGTGAAAATCAAAGAAAACGAAAAGAGACAACAAATACTTGGATTTGCCAGAGAACTAAAAAAGTTATGAAATATGAAATGATGGTGATGCCAATTCAAACTGGTCTGCTTGCAACGTTTCCAAACGATTGTAAAGGAACTGGAAGAGCTTGAAATCAGATGACCTGCCGACACCATCACAATCAGCAGCATCACGAAGCTCGGCCAGAATAGTGTAAAGAGTCTTGGAAAATCGACGCAGACTCCAGTGAAAGACCATTATAACGCTTGTGAAGAAAAACTCGTTTGGAGTATACAGATTAAAACTGAAAGAATGCGAAAAGAGGGATTAGTACCTCCACCTGGATAGGGAATTGAAAAAACAGTGGAACATGAAAGTGACGATTATACCTACTGTAATTGTTGCTCTTGGTACAGTCACCAAAAGAATTGGTACGAGGACTGAAGGACTTTGAAATAGCTGGACCGGTGGAGATTGTCCAAACTACAGCATTGTTGAAATCGGCCAGACTACTGAGAAGAGTCATGAAGACTTGAGGGGATTTGCTGTCGCTCAAACTCCAATGAAAGGTCGTCAGATCACGCTGATGTGAAAAAAAATAATAATGATCATAAATTTGGGTAAAACTCGCTAGATGTCAAGCAACAAACAAAAGACTCGCAGACCTGGTTAAGACAATAATTAAAATAATTTGGTTTTCCTACCTTGAAACATTGGAAATACACCCCCAGATATATAGGGAAACATATCAAGTGGCCTTTAAAACGAAGTACTAAATTTAGAAAATTCAGAATCTTCTAACGATAGGCAAATGCTACGTAATAGTGACTGAAACACAACACACCCAAATACGATGGTACAAATACTAACACAAGAAGAAAAAAAATGTATGTAGAAATTAGGAAGAGAATTATGTCTGAAAAGAAAACCATATTGCCTTCTCTCAGGAACGAAGACTGTAAAACAATTGAGACAGAAACTGAAAAAAAAACGACTTATTACCAAATATTCCAACGGGTAACATCACTTAATTAAACGATCTAATATATGCAGGAGCGAAACTAATCTGTGAAAAACATTGGGGTTCTCCTGAAGAACACGAAGAGAAAGTCAAAATCCTCATGGGAAATTAAATTGGAAACGCATAAAAATTTACGACAACAAGCAAAAATGCTACGAGGGAGGAAAAACACAAGAATATGTTGGGATGAAGAAGAAAAAACCAATACAATCAGAACAACCCGAGGAGATAAATCGGAAGGTTTCTAGCAAAAGAAGGAAGACTAAAAAGATACCGAGACAGGATCAAACAATATAGACAAAACAGGACATTTCAAAACAACAAAAGAAAATTCAAGTAGGGTGATGATAGGCGAAAACATATCAGCAACCGGATGTGAGAGGAACAAAGAGATTTAGAAGTATAATTTGGGAACGGAGAGATCATAACAAAAAAGACGAATGGATGAACAACATAGAAAAAGAGTTGCAAATTCTCGAAGAAGTCCCTAAAGTGAAAATACACCTCGATTCACTCAAAGTAACACTAAAAAAATACCAAACTGGAAAACTCTTAGCCATGATAGCAAACAAGGATTTTGATTTTAAAAATTCACTTCAATCCACGATATACTGGCAATCAAAATTGATAGATCCAAATGGATGACGAAAGGAAAGAACATCCTGTCCAAAAAGATCCCAAAGACCCATAACGTTCCTACCGATGATTGTTAGGTTTCTTTGTTTAATAGCATATTTATCCGAAAGTAAACGTAATGGCGTGATTGGAGTTCAAACTCACTTACTGCGATTCTACAGTCAAACGTTTTAACCATTACACCACGAGGACACCCCCCCCGGTAAAGATGAAATGAAAAATACTGATGTCACAAATTAAGGTGGAAATTTACAATTCGTTGATAAGCAGCAGACTGTTCCCCGAGGAACAGAAGAGATTACCCAAGAAAACCAAAAAGACAGAATTGTGACTATATATCTATCAACACATCCTCAATGACCAGTTACAATTTGACTCAGTTATTGCTTCTGCTTGTTGTAAAATGAGACGAAAAAACTAGCTATGGAATGGATTGAATACAAAAAGGATCACGACATGGTCCCCCGAACGTGGATTATAAACTGTCTCAAAATGTACAAAATATCCGATGAAAATATATCCGAAAAAAACTTGGAAAACTGGAGAGTCGATTTGACTGCAAGAGGAAAAAGCTTAGCTTAGGTAAAAATCCGGAGAGGTATATTCCAGGGAGATGCGCTATAACCATTACAATTTGTAATAGTGATGTTGCCACTCAATTGCATTCTCAGGAAATGCACTGGAAATACAAACTTAGTAAATCGCAAGAAAAAATCCAATCATGTAATGTACATGGACGACATCAAACAAAAAAAAATATTTGAAACTCTAATACAGGCAAGTAGAATATACAGTCAGAACATAGGGATGGAATTTGGCATAGAAAAATGCACCATGCGAGTAATGATAGGCGGAAAAAGACAAATGACGGAAGAAATAGAACTACCAAATCGAGAAAAATCAAAACGCTCCAAGAAAAGGAAACTGACAAATATTTGGGAATATTGGAAGCGGACACCATCAAACATGCGGGAATAAAAAAAAATTTAAAGTCCTATCTCAGGAGAACGAAAAAGGTGCTCGAAACTAAACTATTTAGCAGAAACCTCATAAAGTAATTTCTCCCTTGCAGGATATTTGGGATCTTTCTTGAAATGGACAAGGGAAGAACTTGAAAAAATGGACCAGAGAACAAAAAACTAATGACAGGGCATAAAGTCTGACATCCCACAGATGACGTTGACAGACTGTATATGTCAAGAAAAGAAGGAGGAAGAGAACATGCTTGCATTGAAGATACGGTTAATGCACTGAGACAACGACTCGAAGACTACATAAAAAAGAGGAAGAGTGATTGCAGCCACTAGAAACAATACAGAGAACTTGAAGATCAACAAAGAAAAATAAACAGGAAACAAAATGGAAATAAAAACAGCTCTAGGATATTTCAAGCGACAAACAAGCGAAATTTCACACAAGAAAACTTTGACGAGGCTAAAGAAGGGAAAACTTAAAAGAGAAACGGTATCTTCTAATAGCAGCAAAAACAGCGCCATTAGGACTAATTATATCAACACAATAATAGATAAAACGTATCTAAATAGCAAATGTTGGGTATGTAATGATAGAGAGGAAATGATCGATCACATAATAAGCGAATACAGCAAATTAATGCAGAAAGAGATTAAGAATATATACAACTGAGTGGGCCAGGAGATTCACTGGGAAATGCGCAAATACGGAAATTTGATCATGCGAACTAATGGTATGTGCACAACCTGGAATCTGTCCAAGAGAATGAGACGCACAAAATTCTCTGGGATAATGAAATACAAACAGATCACCTAATCTCGGCCAGACAACGAGACCTAGAGAAGGGCAATAAAAAAAGAGAAGCTGCTGAATTGTAGACTTTGCTCTTCTGACAGACCACGGAGTACAATTGAAAGAAAGCGAAAAGAAAGATAAGTACGTAGACCTTACTAGAGGACTGAAAAAACAATGGAACATGAAAGTGACGTTGATACCAATTGTAACTGGTGCTCTTAGTACAGTCGCTAAAGGATTGGTGCAGGGACTGGGGGACTTGAAAGTAAGAGGACGAGTGGAGACCATCCAAACTACAGCACAGATCAGCAAGAATGCTAAGAAGAGTCCAGGAGACTTGGGGAGACTTGTAGTCACTCAGGCTCCACAGAAAGACCATCGGCTAAGGCTGATGAGGAAAGCTCTCAAAGGAGAAAAACAATAATTATAACATAGGTACCACATTTTTTCAATCTTTTTTTCTAGATCATTGTATTTACTCTATTTTATTATATTTTTTGACTGATATCTTCTTATCTATTGGCACTTGCATGTCATTTCGCAGGCATGTTTTTCTTTTATAGTCCTTTACCATTATATCTGGTCCATTGCTCTTTATTTTTCTATCAGTTTGGTCAACAAAGTCACAGAGAATAGTTGCTTTTTTTGATTCAGTTATTGGTTCTGCTTGTAGTTTATACAATCTTTATAATCAAATATTCTATTGTATTTACATATTTCCAATGAATATAAAATGCTGTTTTCTCATAACTTTCTTCATATTCAATTAGTGTAAGAATTTATTATTATTATTATTATCATTATTATTATTGTTATTTGTTGTTATCGTAGTAGTAATAGTAGTAATAGTAAATTGTAATGATTTCTGGAAACATAAAATAGTTTATAAATTATTCGTATTAAGTAGGAATACTTGAAACCCTACAACCGTCTTCTGATTTCGGTTAAACGCTGAGGAATTTCACATCAAAGCGAGATTTTTATTTAAGAATTACGCTTACAATGTTTTTAGAAAATGAAGCAAGTTCTTGTTCAATTTACTACTAAATAATAAGATTATGGATTTCACGTTTACGTTGAACGTCATTTTTTAATTATCCAAATCTTTGATAAAGCAACAAGAATTATGGAATGCTAATTAGAATTCTTGATTCCTCCGAAAACTGAAGAATCAATTGTTCTTTAAACTGAAGAAATGTGATGAATATGGTATTAATATGAGAATATGATAAAATCAAGTATTTCCTGAGTTGGATTAGTTTTCCTGTGTAACGGGTACTATAGAATATGGAAATTGGAGTAATAGTGTAATATTTAAATGTGATGTGATTGTTAAATTCTAATTTCAGTGTTTAATTCCGGGGCCCGACTCAGACGAAAACTTATTTTTGTTTTCCATTGCTACTGTGGTGTTTTAAACGTTTCAAAGTAACTTAACTTGATACAACCGCTTGGGATGGTAAATGTGAAACTGGATGGATATACTGAAAGTTGGGAAATGCAGGTGTGATTTTATTGATAAAAAAGAAGCTTCAAAACATTGATGGGAATTGACTGAGATAGATTGATAGATGGATAGATAGATAGACTTGGAAGATTGCAAGATAGTTTTTAGGATTTCTTCGGTACGGGTACTTTGTTTAAAGGTACATAAACCTTTGCAAGTTATTTAATGTCAAATCCATCCTTCTATAAGAACAGTAGTGATACCATTTTCTCTTATCCCACATAGCTGAGGGAATAAGAGAATTCATACCTTTCTCAAAGCTTTTAGTTCGAAAATGAACGCAATAGTGTGGCTGAAGTTCGAACTCACTATCATGTCTCAGTCCAGTACATTAGACATTACACCACCACCCACTTTAAGGATCTAAAACAGATAGAAAGATAGATCACATGTAAATAGCCTGAAGTTATTAAGCCGTTCATTTATCAGTGGAGACACTTCAACTGACCTTTCTGGTCGTTTAAAATGAAAAAGGAAAATGGGTGACGTTGATGTCGACTGAAGTGCCACCCCAAGTTATTCGAACAGCGGATGGATGAGATTGTTCGCGCATGTACGGTCGTTTTAATGAAAACGGGTTCATGCCCGAAACACTGTCTGCTCAAATGGTGCAATCAGAAAAAGCTATTATCGCCTGACAGCGAGCGGCCATTGTTCTTTGAGGAGATTCGTTAACAAGACAGGCGTCATTTCTTTTTCTTTAGCTTTCCTGTTCTTCAAGCGGAAGCCATCGTTTTAACTTTCCTATTAAATCACTTCACGGCCGTCGGTCACAGTTGCTGTACGCCATCTTTCTTTTTTTTCCTTTTGTCTGCTCCCATTGTTTATATACGCTTTCCTTCTTTCTTTTATCTGTTTGTATTTTTGAATTTGTTTTTTAATAACTTTTTTCCGGTCTTTATTTTGTCTTTTAACATTTTATTTGTCTTTATTCTTTTGTAATGTCTTCACGTATTATTTTCTATCTTCATCTTCTTCAAGCATTTTGCCGGTTAATATTTCTTTTCTTTTATCACATTTTTTTATTCTTTCATTAAACTTAACTTCTTTCTTTTCTACCTTTCTCCCTTTATTTTTTCATCTCTTTATCTTTTTGCCTGCATTTCTTTTTCTACTTCTTCCTTTCTTCAGTTTTATTATGTCTTTTCTTTCTTTTAATTTCTTTCCCTTATTTACTGGGTGTGAAAGAAAAATTAAAAATAATCTAGTATAGTAATAAACGACTCCATTATAAAACAACATTAATTCTAATTTCTAAAAAATAAACAACAAAATAGAGAAGATTGACACAAAACAGTAAATTTATTCAATACAGCCGTCATTTTTTTTTTTTTTTTCAGTTATTGTATCAACACGCCTTCGAAAAGATTTGCATGTCTTCAAAATAAATTCTTCAGATATTTTATTCCATTCTCCTCAATAACAGTCTTAAGCCAACCAATATTTGGATGGGAAAATGCATTTTTGTTTTCTCCATCCATCAAAATCAAAGGAGTTAAGGTTTTGTTTAATAGCTGTCCTCACAGTTTTCTCGTGGACTTTCAATCCATTAGCGTGTTTTCTTATTAAATTTAGGGGGCCTTTCTTAAAAAAAGAAAAAAAAACAATGAAGGAAAAAAGAGGGGATTTTTTTGTGTATAACCTGCTGTAAAAGAACTCTTACCATGTATTAGCGGTTACATCTCAGTCACATGTGAATCAGGCGCACAGATACTATACAACCCCTGGTCTAGTATAGCCACAATATACTACCCATGAAAAGGACAAATCGAAACATATTTCAACATGGAGCCCAGACGACAGGTTTAGGTGTCATGATCAGCAATTCTCTCTGGAGAGCCAACTTGGGGAACTGTTAGGCATCCTGCGAATGTGGGCTGTTCTTCTTTCAGGTACTCAAATGATTTTTTCAGGTACACAAACGATGATCAAAATAAGCACTCAAATCAGAGACCACAGCGTAGGAAATTGACTAGGAAAGATAACAAAATAGCTCTATAATGTTATTTCAGGAGCAACCAAATAAAAAGAGGGTATAGAAAAAGAATGATAGAAATTTGGACAGAATTCCCTTGATTTAAGACATAAAAAACTAAAGGCTCCCGGACAAGGTTAGGAAAATAACAAAGAATGGTTGGTTTTCTGACCTTGAAATACTGGAAATCCACCGACAGATATATAGGTAAACATACCCCTAATACAGTAATCGAGACACTAAATACAGGAAAACTAGAAACTCCAAACCAAACACTAAATGATAATGACCACCAACACAAAGAAGCAAACTCTGACCCAAGAAGAAAGAATGAATGTAGAAATCATGAAAAGAATCATGTCTGAAAAGAAAACAGCATTGTCTTCTGGAGTACAGTCAAATCCGAAACCGAGAAAGTGAACGTCTTATTGACAAATACCCCAACAAACATTACAGAGTTAAACGACTTAATATATGCAGGTGCAAAATTAATCTGTGAAAAAAGTCAGCGTTCCCCAGAAGACCACAAACAGAAAGTCAAAACTCAGATAAAAATCACAGATAAAATACTGCGACAACAAGCAAAAGCACAAAAAAAGGAATATGAAGATATATTCGGACGAAGGGGAAAAACAATTAGAACGAAAAATACAACTCAAAGAGACTAATCAAAAAGTACTGATGAAAGAAGAAAGGCTAAAAAGATACTTAAACAAGACCAAATGATACAGACAAAACAGGATTGTTAAAAATAATGAAAGAAAATTCAACCTACAAGTCGGGGGAGAATAGGCGAAGACATACGAGCAGCTGGATGCGAACGAGGAAAAAATGTTGGAGCAAAATATGGGAACGGAAAGATCATAACAAAAAAGTCGAATGGATAAACAACATGGAAATAGAGTTGCGAATCCTCGAAGAAGGTCCTAAGGTGGAAATACATCTTGAGTCACTCAAGGCAACACTTTAAAAATTCCGAACAGGAAAACTCCTGACCTAGAGAGCGTGCATTGATTTAAAGAATTCACCTTCATCCATGACAGACTGGTTATCGAAATGAATAAATACATACAGAAAACTGAGATACCCAGATGGATAACCCAAGGGAAGACTACCCTGATCCAGAAAAGCCCTAAAAAAGGACTATAGACCCATAACAACTATAGACCCATAACGTGCATAAATAACGTGCGGAAAATACAAACGGTAAGAATTAGGAAGGATATCTACTACTCATTAATAAAACGTGGACTGTTCACAGAGAAACAGAAATGATGCTGCAAGGGAACAAGAGGCACAGGAGAACTACTATATAGAGATCAACACATCCTCCACGAGAGTAAAACGACACGGAAAAATCTAGTTATGACTTGATTTGATTACAAAAAGGTTTACGATATGGTCTCCCAAAACTGGATATTACCCTGTCTCAAAATGTATAAAATATCCGACGAAGTCATTCAATTTATCGAGAAAAACATGGAAAGGACTTAGCCGAGGTGAACATCCAGAGAGGCATATTCCAAGGAGGTGCACAATCACCATTACTGTTTGTGATATGATGATGCCATTCAATGCAGAACCGGATAAAACTCAGTGAATCGTAAGAAAAGATTAACCACTAAATTTACATGGACGACCTCAAACTATTTGCCAAAAGTGCGAGAGAATTGGAAACCCTAATACAGACAGTGGGAATATAGTCAAGTTATAGGAATGGAATTTGGCTTAGAAAAATGCTCCATGCTAGTTATGAACAGTGGTAAACGACACATGTCGGAATTAATCGAACAACTAAATCGTGAAAAAAATCGGAATGCTCGGAGGATAGGAAAACTACAAATACTTGGAAATGTTGGAAGCTGAAATCATCAAACAAGTGGAGATGAAAGAAAAAATTTGAAATAGTTTCTCAGGAGAACCAGGAAGCTCTTCGTAACTAAACTATATAGCAGGGACCTTATCAAAGGGATACCTATCTGGGCTGTCCCTAATGTAAGATACTTAGGACCATTCTTGAATAGGACAAGAGAAGACCAGAAGCAAATGGACTAGAGAACTAGAAAACTAATGACCATGCATCAGGCTTTAAATCCCCGAGATGACGTTGTCAGATTATGTTTCAAGAAAAAAAGGAGGAAGAGGACTCACCAGAATTGAAGACAGCATTGACGTATCGAGACAACGACTCGAAGATTACATAGAAAAGCGCAGGGTGGGGAGACTGATTACAGCCACCAGAAAAAATACTACAACACGAGAACCAGCATACCGGGAATAGCCAGAAAACAAAAATTGGAAAGAAAAACTACTCTATGGACGTTTTAAGCGACTAACAAGCGACATCTTATTCGAGAAAACGTGAACGTGACTTAAAAGTAAACATTAAGAGAGACACTGAATCTCTTCAAATAGCAACACAAAACAACGCCATAAGGACCAACCATATCAAAGCAAGAATAAATAAGACGCAACAAAACAGCAAATGCGGTGATAGGGACGAAACGATCAATCACATAATGAGTGAATACAGTAAACTAGCACAGAAAAAAGTATAAGACTAGACACGACGGAGTGGGCAAACTAGGAACGGTGCAAAAAATTTTAATTTGACCATACGGACAAATGGTATATGCACAACCCAGAATCTGTCCTGGAGAATGAGACACACAAGATCTTCTGGAATTTTGAGATACAAGTGGATCCCTTAATCACAGCCAGACGAAAAGGTAATAATAAGGAACAAAAAAAGAGAACGAAGAATTATGGACTTTAATGTCCCTGCTGACCACTAAGTAAAATTGAAAGAAAAGTGAAAAGAAGGATAAATACCTGGACCTTACAATGGAATTGAGAAAAACTGTGGAATTTGATAGAGACGGTCATACCAATTGTAATTGGTGCTCTCGGTACAGTCATCAAAAGATTGGTAAAAGACTAAAGAACTTGAATATAACAGGACGAGTGGAGACCATTCAAACTACAGCATTGCTGAGATCGGCCAGAACACTGAGAAGAGTCCTGGAGACTTGAGGAGACTTGTTGTCTCTCAGGCTCCTGTGAAAGACCATCAGCTAATGCTTATGTGAAAAACACTCAAGGAGTAAAAATAATAATGATTTGCAGTTTATTTTTGCTAGAGTCACATTAGCAAATCAGAAATTCAAAGTCTAATTTTCTATGGTAAACTACTCTAGCAGAATATAGTTGAAAAATCGATAATGTAAAATCTAGTTTGTTTTTAAGCTATGATCTTCCCAATCTACTGAAGAAGGAAGGGAGGAAATTTTAAAAGGCATTGTAGTATTTTTTTTTTTTTCTGTACGGGCAATTCAAAAGGTAAATGTTTTCTTCTTCAAACGGATTCTTGATTTAGAAATCTGTTTATTCTTGCTATGATCTCATTTATCAATCTGAGATATAAAGATTTATTTAATAGCAGTGGACATAGATGATAATGAGAATTTTGCCAAAACTGCAAAAGAATTAAAAATCCTAAAACAATCTATCATACATTTCAGCCAAGTAATAAAAATGGAATTTAGAATTAAACAATGTGCAACGATTATAAAGAAAAAAGTAAATGTGAAACAACTGAAAGAATAAAACTGCCAAAGCATGAAAACATCAAAAGACAAGTAGAAAAAGAAAACGACTTTGAATATTAGAAATGGATTACGTCGAGCAGACGATGAAAGAAAAAGTAAGAACAAGAAAACATTAAAAATGAACGCTGTTGAAGAAGTCTAACCAAAGGAATAAATACCTGGAGTGTCTCCTCTGTGATAATATTTACCAACCCCTCCGCTCGGGCAGGATATGACACAAGGTCAATTTTTAAGCGGAGTTTAACAGGTTTGAATTCAGAGTTTTCCTTCTCCTAGACTAGTTGCCTAACCAAGTCTGAAGAACCTAGTCTGTCCTACTATTTACCCATAGCTGGGGGGAGAATAATTGGATTCATACCTTTCCCAAGGGTATTAGTGCTATGTGAAATGCAATCAGTCTCGTCCAGGATTTGAACTCGTATGGCCGTGTTCATTTCCTACGGCGATAACGACTACACCACGGGCACCTCCACGGGTGTCCCCTCTGTGATATATTCTGAAACCTTCTTAAACAGGACAGACGGGGAACTAAAGAAATTGAACCTGTGGTTCATCTTCACACAACTTTACCTGATTTATTACAAAACCAATGAATATATAAAAGATACCAGATTCATTTTTAAATAGAAAATGTTATGCTATTTTTAAAAATAAACTCAAATATATAATAAACCAAACACATGAATATTTTTAATGAACATTAAAATAGATTGTAATTTTTTACTCATTACATTATCATGATATTGTAATTAAAAACAGAATATTGCTTCTTACTTTGTATTCAGCAGAGCAAAATCTAAAAACAGAAGAACCTAAAGTCGTTATCAGTTTCAGAAAGGAAATTAATTTATTTGAATATTTAATCAATTTATCTATTAATGCTGTCAACAAACTAAACACTTTATTAAATAAAGAAAACCATTTGGAAATAGCAAAATGTATATATTTGTTACGATTTAATTTTACAGCTGAATTAGTTACCTTCATTAAGCAAGAAACGCAAAATTAGTGGGTGCGCATTCATCATTCTCATTACCTTTAAGAACACTTTAAATTCAAATTCACACGCCAAAGACATGACCAATATCTGTTAGAGTTTACACACACACATACGAGTATATATATATATATATATATATATATATATATTGATTGACTGAACGGTAAAACGATTTAATTCTTAAAATCTCTACAGTGCTCTATGCACAAAATTCAGAGCAAAATCGCAATATATTCCTAACATAAAATAAGATAATAATAACAGGGCATGATAACTCACAATACATGGTTTTATGTTGATGATCATCATGTGAGCTAGTATTTAACAGGATCCTCTGGAGAGTTTGTCTTCAAAAGACGTGTTGAATACTGGCTCACCAGGAGTATTACAATGTAATGTTCAGAGTCATGATTTTTATTGTTTAATCGTATTTTATACTCGATATATATTCTACACTAAAATATATTCTGCACGAATATATATATATATATATATATATATATATATATATATATATATATATATACATAAAGTTTCCTGAGATACTGAAAACGCCTTTTGACGCATTATCTTGGTTGTATTGCTGAAAAGAATTAGCAATGAATAAACATTCGGAAAGTTTTTTTTTAAAAGTAAAGAAATTTAAATGAGAAGTAAATGTTTCGGCTGTCGATGCAACAAAATAAATTCTCTTCGTTTCACAGATCCCCGCCAAATTTTATTATTGCTGACTGAAACGCTTTTCTTTAATTTTAGTTAATAAAATAGATTGTTCTTATTTTTCATGTTTGGGAGAATCTTCTAACTATTCTTTTCCTGGTTATTATATTCTTTTTTATTTTGTTTCTTTCATTTTTGTATGTCGTATTGTTTCACATAATCTTTTTACTATATTTTCTTGGTTCATATTTCCGGTTTCCTTGATTTCTTATATAATGTCGAATATTTCAAGTTAAATGGTCTTTAGGATGCCATGGTATATCAAATTCATTTTTAATTTTTTTTATTTCTTATTTATTTCGTTCATTATTCCTTTATTCATTTTCTTTGCTTCCCCAATCCTCATATACTTCTTTTCTTTGTCTTCTAACTCTGTCTTCTTCGTTCATTACTTTTCCTTTATCCTTTTCTGCATTTCTCTCGTTTCAAACTTTCTTCTATATTGTTGCCACTTCTTTTTTTTTTTTTTTTCTTTATGCATTACTCCTTTTGTGTCACTCGTATATTTGTGATTTTCTTCTTCTTCTTCTTCTTCTTCTTCTTCTTCTTCTTCTTCTTCTTCTTCTTCTTCTTCTTCAATGTTGTTTTCTTAGTCTCCTATCATCTTTCGGTTATTATTTTTCATTTTACATTTCTGCTCCTCTACCTTTTCAAATTTTCTTCCTACGTTTTCCATATTTTTTGTCACGTTCGAATTCATTTAATCAAGTCTACAATATCCTATACCTCTCTCTTTTTTTATATTTTTCATTGTTTTTTTTTAATTATTTTTCGTTGTTCTCATTCAATGTTTTTTTTCTTTTTATCTCCTCACTTTTCTTTCCGTTGTTCTTGTTTTTTTTATTGTTGTTGTTCTCACTTGACGTTTCTCTTCTTTCCATACCCTTTCCTTCTTTTTCCTTTTATCTTTTTTTTTCTTTTTTCCTCGTCCTAAGTTTTTTTGTCTTCTTTTGTTTCTATTTCTTTCTTTTCATTTTTTGCTTTTATTTTTCTTTGCCTTTTTCTTTTTGCTGTTTTCATTTTAAGTTTTTATCTCTTTTCTCCTCTCTTCTCTTTCTGTTTCCTTTTCTTTTTACTTTTTTTCTTTTTCGTATTCTTAAATTTTTCTTCTGATCTCCTCTCTTTACAATTTTCTTTCTTTTCTTTCCTTTTTTTCCGTTTTCCTCATCCTAAATTTTTATCTTTGTTTTCCTCTCTTTTTTCCGTTTTCCTTTTTCTTTTTTAGAGTTGTACTTTATCTTTTGAGATTCTTCAACATTTCCAGCTTTGTCTTGTTTTTCTTCCTCTCCCCTTTGTTTATTCGTTTCAATATTCCCGCTTCAACCCTTCTTTCCAGTCACTTTCACCTTCTCTTAATCCATAACCTTTTGTACCTTCCACTTTCTCGTTTTAAATCTCGTTCTCGTTAATTCTCGCTAATGATATCGTTTATGGTATTTACCCACTTTAAATTATCTTTTCTTCTTCTTCTTTATCTAATGTACGTTGATTTATTTCGCTTATTGAGATTTTTAACATTTTTAACCACTCCGACAGACGCAGCTTTCTTCCATCATTTTATTTGCATTTTTTATGTATATATTTTTTAAGTGGCTAAAACGGTTTTCGTTGTTACTCGTTCATCTGCGCTCTTTAGCTGTCAATTAAACCTTTTTCAGAAATGTATCATATTTCAGGCACGCTCATTTCAAGTTGGTCACGCTAATAAATAGTGAACTGCACCATATAAGTTTGTGTTTTATGGAAACATAGATATGTATGAAATTATAAAAAGAGAGTAATTATAATTTTATGTCAAAACTTTTTTAAATCACTGGACAACTCTCAAACCCGTTAGAACAGCATTGTAACTGCAGTCCATCATGATAGTGATACTTCTATTTCATTTATACTTTTATTTCATTCATGCTTCTATTTCATCGTAACAATGGTCCATGATAATATTGATGCTTCTATTTAAGAACAAGCGAAGGAATCTAATTAACTTTTCAGAGTTATTTCCCATACATCAAGAATTTTCGATGATTAAAAGATGATATTTAGCACTTAAACATTACCTACATTCAGTTACAAATTGAACTAGAAGTCGTTTCATTCTTTTGTTGTCAATATTTATACGTATTTCTGTAATAAAAATTTCGCTATTACATATATTAGAATAATGTAAAACGTGGACAACCAACAGGCATCAGGCTAAGCTAAGTGGCGAGTAATCATCACAATTACCCTCGGAGAATCCTATTCATCAAATGGACCTTTTCACAAACCAGACACCGGTATTCTGGAGAGAGCATGCAGCACATGCATTGGGTAAAGGATAATTTTGAATCAGAAACTAGTCACGTTGATATGATGAACGATGGAAACCTCCAGAAATATCTACGCAACTGTGAGCGAACCACGGGAGAAAAGCCACATTATAAAAGAAGTGGTTTAAGGTCATCTTGAAAAGCAACCTTAAATTAATGAAGATTGATGTGAACCATTTTTTTGAGAGTCGGGCGATTGAGAGTCGGGCATTCTGCAGGGAGATCATCAGAGAATTTAAATGAAATCGTGTGGAACATGTTACATTTAAGCATTCACGCTGAAAGCAAGATGAGTGTGCAGTACCTGTCGATGCCCCGCAGGAGCTGAAATGTACCTTATGTGGATGACTCCTTTTGTTTAAGAACAAGATTGATAGACAACATTAAATCTCATAATTATGGGGGCAACCAAGTAGTTCCTGAGGACGGGTTATCATCATCTCAACCCAGGTGCACTTGCCCTACAGGTGGTGTCCAATGGTGTAATGGTTAAAGCGATGGACTGCAGAATTATAGTGAGCGAGTTCGAACTCCATTTGCGCTATTAGGTTCACTTTCGGACGAATACCCTTGAAAAAGATATGAACCCCCTTATCCTCCCAGTTATGTTTTAAATAGTACTACTGCTGTTCTTGAAGGATTGCTTTGGCATTAAATAAGCTACAAAGGTTAATATGTGAATAAACAAAGAAACTGAATGAAACTGAAAGTGCGATATGGGAGACTTGGCTAATATATCATTGGGTGCTGTGACTACTCGCACCAAAATGCACAAAGATGATTCTCATCAGAAAATTTCTGAATATTAATCCAGGTTGGAATCTGGGTTGAAAATCACCTTCGTGTACAAGGTTGTGCAAGGATTAAGGAAAAGATGGCGATGTTCTGACCAGAAAGAGCAATCACTATAATAAAACATGTAAGTATAATAGACATCAAAAACTAGGATTGTCTGTCAAAGAAAAACCCCAAATTGATAATGAATTTTTTGTTCTGCCATGTAACCTGTTTAGATAATGAATTGCTGTCCGAGTATACAATGCATATATATATATATACACTGACACCGAAGTGGAATGTTTTAGTTTCTTCTTTTTTTAAACAAATTTTTTTATAGACATCGATTTCTGATATATTTTTTATATGCGAATTGCATTATCTCTTTTTTCCTGTTGTCAGTGTCATAGAAATAGTTATAAAAACTATACACGCACATTCACAAACACACACACACACACACACATATATATATATATATATATATATATATATGGACACACGCACGCACACACACACACACACACACACACACACACACATATATATATATATATGGGCAAACATACACACACACACATATATATATATATATATATATATATGATGGACTCATTTGTCGATCTCATCGGATGAAAACTCAATGATTCAGTTTAAGTTGTGAATTTACTAACCCTGATGAATCGTTTATAGTGACAGTCTCACATTTTAAGGTTGATACAAAAAATGTTGTAGCAATGTGCCTAAGATACTCGCCAACAACACACCTCTGGTTTTTTAATTCATATTACATTTTTGTTCGAGACGACTTTTAACAAAGGTAAAAAAATCAGTCTGCCCTACTATTTACATATTACCGGAGGGGGAAGAGAAGGATTCATGTATTTCCCAGCTTCGTTTGTATTTTGAACTTGGTCCATTGGGTTCGTTTCCTCATGACGATATATATATATTTATATATAATTATGAAAATATAACCTAACTCCGAAAAGGCAGCGAGTGATGGGGAGATATATGGAGATATAAGACATAGATGGGTGGTTGTTAGATGTTAGTAAAATATCTATTCGCAAAATGTTAGGTTTTATCAAAATATTAATGTCTTGAAGTCAAGAAAAAATCCCGATTGGCTGCAAAGAGTAAGATAAATAAATAAGTTAACAGAAAACAAATGAGTCTGAGGATTTTAACGGTAGTTGCGAAGGGCCTTCGAAATAGAATTACATTCACCCTCTTTTAGTTTGTCAGGTATTCATGCACTCAGATCAATACTTATAATGGAAGGTTTTATTTTCCATTAGAAACGTTTATTTTAACATAACGTCCTTCTATGTCAATGGTATTCATTTAGTGGTGTATATTAATTGTTTAGATCTTACTTTATACAGCGAAGATGATTTTAGATTAAAATTCGGTTTTGACATGTCAGGGTTTTTTTATGTTTTCATCAATCCTCCTATGTGTATATTCTCAAATATATATATATATATATATATATATATATATATATATATATATATGAAGGTCGTTCAAAACGTTCTAAGCCTCACCAAGAAAGAAGAGCCATAGCAAAACATTTTTATCGTGGCAACGCACTACCACTTCTTATTGAAATAGAAAAACTGATTCAAATTTCTTTCTTAAATTCTGCACTCGTGATGTGACGTTTCTGCTATCAATGTGGTTGCTCAAAATATAACGGTGCGCTGAGAAAATGCTAGTTGTACTTTTTCCTCGTTACCGATTGTCTCTTTTTGGATCCAACGAGTAAGATTCCGACTTCTACCATAGGGCCATGCTTCAAGATACTATGTCCTCCTTCTATAATGGGACCGGTTTTTATATCTATCGCTGGGTTGCAGAATATTTTTGGATCTTGACAATTCTACAACATACAAGAAATATGAATCCCGAGTTCATTTCTTGTGTCTTTGCTCTCTTTTCGTAGGTAGCCTTAGGATTTCCATGAGTCACAAGGTCATTTCGTTTAACCGTTAAAACCTGTGCCAATATGACTTGACCATGATTCATTACCGATCCCATCTTTTCTCTGTCGAGGGTCAAATAACAAAGGATGCTATTTGGTGGCTACTAAAACTAACCAGAGTCCATCAGAAAAAATAATTTTTTTTTCTTTTGAAACAAAGTACCTCCAATACACACACACACACACACACACACACACATATATATATATATATATATATATATATATAAGGCTCGTAAAAAATTCCAAGTCTCACATGGATTTTACATTTGTCGTACTCTTCTCCTCTTTATGGGGTCTCACAGTAGCGTGATGGGGCATTTAGATATATTTTGGTTTGGATTAGTTTTTAGGGCATATCAACCCTTATAGGTTATTTAATGTCAAATCCTCTTTATATATATATATCTTAAATATATGCTTTGTAAATTTTGTTGATTACATTTTTCGACGGGCCTGAGCTCATTTTTGTACTCAGTTAAATAGTTAAGTATTTTTGTCTAACATGAATTATTCTATTTACTATTAATCATTTGTTTGCATCCAGTTTAATAGTTTAATTTATAAACCGTAACATTTTAAGATCAGTCATCTGTTTGCTCTCATTTAAATGGATATACATACATGATTATGAGTTTATAGTTTGTAGGTAACTATTCTTTAATGAGTGAGAACACATTTGTCTGCACACGAGAATTGTTATTGTTTCTACACAGTTAAATGATTTCAATTATTTATATCTAACATTAATTTTATTCGATATCAATCATTTGTTTGCAGATAGTCACGTGGTTACAAGTACTGCTATTTAAAACTAATTATAATATTCAATATCATTAATTCATTTGTTCACAGTTAAATAGTTCCAAGTATTGCTATCTATCATTAACAATACAATTAAACATCACTCATTTGTTTACACACAGTTAAAGGATAAAACAGTTCTATTTCAAACAATTCTGTTAAACATCAATCATTTATTGCACAGTTCTAATGCCATACGCTTCTATTTGACCAATAAGTAGGGTTTTATCAGATGCCACCACTTCGGGTAAGAGTGGGCCTGGGAGCAAACTCCAGCATTACTGGAACCTGACCATCAGATTGTCTTGTGGCATATCCAGGACTCTCGTTGGGTGTCTTACTCCTCTGAAGCGATGCTGTTGGTGTATTCTGCAACCCCAGCAAACAGCGCTACGATTCTTGTTTAAGAAAAAACCGCATATATATATATATATATATATATATATATATATATATATATATATATATATATATATTCTGTCCTGAATTGTGTAATTACCTTTGCATCCGCTCTTCTTATATATGGGTTCAAGAGATGGGGGCTGCAAGTATTTAGAAAGTAAGAAAGAAAAAAAAAGAAAGAAAGAAAAATGAGAATAATTCACAAAGAAGAGTTATAGTTCATGAAGAAAAATTGAAATAACCATAAAGAGATACAGAAAAAGGAAGAGAGAAAAAATGTGGAGGGAAATGAAGTACTAGAGTTTACTGAGTATTTAGCTGTGAAAAAAATGCCCATTTAAATTTCCAGTTTCTCTATTTTAAGAATTTAGGTTGTCCAGGATACAATTCTGATAGGGTCAGCTAGAATACTGAAAAGAGTCATAGAGCCATGAGCAATCATACTGTCACTCACACACCAATGAAAAGCACCACTAAATACTCTGGTAAAAATTCGCAAGGAATAAAATAATATATCGGTGTTATAGATATGTGGTAATATATATATATATATATATATATATATTAGGAAAAAATGGATATACATCCGATGGTATGTAAATATAGAATATGAAAATCGAAATATTTCATGTTTATTATATATATATATATATATATATATATATATATATATATATATATGTGTGTGTGTGTGTGTGTGTGTGTGTGTTTACGGCTGTTAGTTTTATTGCTAAAACTAATATTATTTTGAAGATCTCTTCATTCCAATAGAATTATTATAATGACCGTGTTACTCTCTTTCGACTTATTTATGCAAAGTGTGGTTTTGCAAATAAAGATGGTAGTGATGACAACAATTTGAAAAAGAAACATAACTATTCTAAACAATATTCTTCAGAAAGATTGTACAAGGATAATTAATAGAAAGTCATTCGACATGGAAAAGAATGTACGAATAGTATTGAAAGTTGCTATTCTTTGCTCTTTCATTTTCTTGTTTCTTTTTTAAAATCTATTTCCTGCTTTATTTTACCGTCTTTTTAGACTTAAAATGTTTTCTGTTTCCTCCTGATTGGCAATGATTTTCCTATACATTTTCTCGGCCATATTTTACCCATGTCACATTTCTCTTTTCGACTTGTGATTCTATTTTCTGCTTCCGGTTTTCCCCCCACGGAAATAATGGATTTGAAGCGACTTCGTCTAGTTATGCATGAACAATGGGGATAAAGAAATAGAAAAGAAAAAAGACGGAAAGAGAACAAATAAGGCAAAAGAAAAAAATAAGTACAATATGATAAATAAGATGTATGTGAGAAGAAAATGAAATGGAAGGTTCGAAGAAGAAAGAAAGAAAAAGGAGAGTCAAAAGAAAAAAGAGTTTAAAGAGAACAGATTTCAGATTAAAATAAGAAAGAAAACGACAAAGAAGAGGAATAACAAGAACAGGAAATAGAAAAGAAAAATAAAGGACGTTCTTATGATTTAAGGCTCATGTAGTTACCTTAATGATGATAAGTATATATATATATATATATATATATATATATATATATATATAATTCCGACCAGAAACTAATTTTCATTCAATGATATGCTATGTGACCGGTTCAATATTACTCGTCTCATTTTTGATACATCAATTCACTTAGAAACAATTTTAAAACTTTCCTAAAATAAACTTTTTTCTTCACAAAAATCATTTCTTCTGACGTCATTTCTTTCTGTCGAAAGTAGTTACGAAAAATAAAAAAATAAAAAGAATAAAATAAATATTCCTCTTTGTCCTACCACTTCTTCATCTTTATATGCATATAAAGATGACCAATAGACATGCACACATATATACAAACACACATGCACACACATATATGTATATACACAGAGAGAAAGAGAATCTCTATTACTCCAACCCAAGTTGAAGGTTATGCGTATATATATATATATATATATATGGAGAGAGAGAGAGAGAGAGGAAAGAGAGAGAGAGATTTGTAAAACCCCCATTATATATATATATACATAACGCTTAAAATACTCCTACTAAAGAATAAACCAATTTCTGGTTCAGTTTACAATTATTTGGGTAGAATGCATTGTGCTGTATAACATGGTTTTTATCGTTTTTTTTATTACTATGAAATGAGAATTAGAACCATTCTCTCTTCCTTGAATAAAGGCATCGATATCATCATGGACCACAATTATAGCAGCTTCACGGCTCATGTAGTGAAAATATATGGGTTAAATAGTACCACTCCTGATCTTCTTCAAGAATGGCGTTGGCATTAAATCACCCACAAAGGTTAATATGCCATTAAATAAAGAGACAAAACCCTGTAGGTAGGAATAAAAGAGTCTGAACTGTTATATTAATACTGGAAACTCTATGAATAACGATATGTGTGGAGGAATCTTTGCGCGCGAAACTGTGTGTGTTTTCTTTCATGTGTGTGTGTGTGTGTGTGTGTGTGTGTGTGTCTGTGTGTTAACGTGTGTGCGTTTACGTGAACATATTTATGATTATATGTAAACGGGAACAACAGAAAAATCGGCAGTGAGAAAGATGGGGCTAAATGGAAGAAAAAAAAAACATGATTTACGTCGTAGCGTGGCCTCTTAGCCGTGAAATGTGTTTAGCCGTAAATTGTGCTTATGAGGCTGGGCCGATATGTTTTAGAGAAAGGTTATCGATTTCGGGCGGATTGATGGAAACCGAACCATGCTGTCATAGAAAAAGCAGACCCCCACCGCTTCCTATCGCTTCCATTCAAGAAAGATGCATATGGACTTAAAAAAACGCGGTAACACAATGTCCAGTCTTTTGGCGCCATTATCTCGCTAAAAATATCGTACTCTCTCTCTCTCTCTCTCTCTCTCTCTCTCTCTCTCTCTCTCTCTCATCTTAAAGATCTGACTCCAGTTCCCTTCGGCTCACCCATTCTCATTCTCATATTCTCACTTTCTCATGTATTTTCATATTCTCTTTCATATTCACATATCTTTCTATATCTATCTATCTATCTATCTCTTTCTTACATTCTCATATTCTATCTCTTTACCTATATTTACTTCCTTACTCTCATATTTTTGCACTCATATTCTCATTCTCTCTCTCTCTCTCTCTCTCTCTCTCTCTCTCATGTTCTATCTATCTATCTATCTCATATTCTCATATTTTCTTTATCTTATTTTCTCTGTCTTTCTCTTATATTCTTTTATTCTTAATTTCCTTTTTATTTTTTCACATTCACCTCACCTCTCTCAAATTTTAGCCTCAACTCCAGATCACTTATTTCCTTTTAAAAGTTAACTTACCACTAATTACTCTGATCCATTTTTAAATAACATCCCCAAATCAATAAATTATAGGTATTGATTATGGAAAACAGTCTTACTTTGTCGCAAATATATTGATGGAATATAAAAATGTAGTCGACTATCGGACGATCCTGATTTTGACCTGTGTGCGTTATGTAATTGCCAAACCCTTCATTCACTGGAAGATGTGACACAAGGTCAATTTCTAAGCTGAGTACTACCGGTTTGAACACAGAATTTTCCTTCTCTTAGACTAGTTTCCTGAGAATGGCTAATGAACCAAGGATGTCCTACTATTTAACCCTCGCTAGAGGAAGAACAGATGGATCCGTGCCATTCTCATGGACATTACTGTGAAATGAAACGCAAACAGCCTCGTCCAGGGTTTGAACTCGGGGCCTCGATTCAATTTTGCCCCACTATTTACTCATAGCTGATGGGGATGAGGATAGTTAGAGCTGTACCTTTCTAAATAGTGTAAGCACAATGTGAAATACAAACGGCTTTACTCAAAATTTGAACTCGAGTCTTCAAATTCTACGACGATAAGCGTTGCTCCTCCAGTGTCATGGCAACAGAGAGTAGTAAATATTCTAATAAAATCCCGTGTCTCTGTCTGTCTTAGTGACACTAATGCCTAATCATTGTCTGTGCTTGTATTTAAGCGAACAGACTTGTAACAATGCCCGAAGAGGATATACAATGTATTAATATGTTATCTAAGTATTGTAGTTTCTTTATTAAGGAATTTGCGTTATTAAGTATTGTTTTGCAAAAATCAGTCAACTTTTTCATATTAAGTCCCTTTACGTCAAGGAGTGTTTTAAAAGTATTTGAAAGTGGGGGTGCAGATCACCTCAATTCCGGGATCTGTAATCTTTTGGCTTTCAAGTAATCAGAAATGACTGATTTCTTTAGAAAACGAATACAGTTGGCATCAGCAGGAGCGTCACCTTACTCCATCTGAAACTTTTTGATCTAAATTAATGAAAAATGTCTCATCAGCAATAATTAAATGAATACATAAATAGAAAAAGTTGTTATTATTTAATTCAGACAGCAAATAGGTATTGATTACGAAAAGCTTTCTTTGTCACAAAATAAAACCGCGACATGAAAGACACGATGCCGATTTTAACCAGGGTTAAATATATGCATAATGTGCATCCTTAGAAAATAAAATTTCAAGTCTCTGGCTATCTTATTACAAACCAGTGTGAATCCCCAAGGAGGATATACAGTGTATTTATGAAATGTCTAAGCACACTTGATACTGTATTTGGGGATCTGTGTTCGTATTGATCTGCATACAAGGGTCGGCTGAAAAGTTCAACAGCTAAAATATAACAAAATGAGTTTTCTCTTTTTTAACGTAGTCCCCCACCCCACAACTGTGGTTCACACACTTCTTCCATCGGTATTAAAATGATTGGATCCATTATTCAAAAAAGTCATCAACTACAAATATGACGTCATAATATTCACTTTTTACTCCACCTTCCAATGGGATCATTTTGTCTCATCCAGGTTCATTAGAGGTACTTTTAATCTTTTTTATCAGCCATTTCTTTACAAATCTTCGTGCCGACTCAGTGAACAACTATTGCTTTACTCTTTCAAGTTGTTTTTTTTTATACCAGTGATAACTAGTTGTCTTCAATGGATTCCAAGAGACTGCAAGTCTACTCGGTTTGCCGAGACTCTCCACAATATTTAATATCTCTGAACTTTTCTTTTCCCCCTTCTTTATTTCTATTTTTCTTCTTCCCTGAAGTGTTTCATTTTCTTCTCCCTTATTCCTCACTTTCTTTTTATATCCTTTCATTTTCTTTTCATTTCAATTCTTTGGTTATTCTTTCTCGTCTCTATTTATATTTCTTTCTTTCTTTCTTTCTTTCTTTCTTTCAATTTCTTCTATTTTGTGGAATTTCTTTCTTTTTTCTTTTTTCTCTGGATAGCCGTTCTTCAGTTACTGTGTACCTTTTTTTCTTTCCTTCTTTCTTTCTTACAACAGCACTTTCATTTTTTTTTCTGTATTCTTTCCTTTTTTTCTCTTTTCCTTTTTTGTCATACGATGCTCATTCTTCTTTCACTGTCTTTCTTCCTTTTTTCTTTCTTTCTGGTTATTCTTTTCGTTTATATCTATGCTTCTATCTTCTGTTTTATTTTACTCTGTGGGCATTCTTCTTTTCCTTTCTAGTGACTTCTTCATAAACTTTTCTTTGATCTTCTGAGATTTACTTTTGTAAATATCCTTTTCAGCACGTTATCTTTTCATATTTTTCTTTTATTATTGTGATTACTGGTGAATGATCTGTCTTTGCAAATTTTTCACACCAGCAGTTACTGCTGGCCTTTTCTGAAGGCTGAGTGACAACACGTTTCCTATGATCTTCAGGTTTCTTCTCAGTACTCAAGGCAATCTCAGCCACTATTACACAATAGCAAATAATTTCATGATTAAGATTCACGAGAATATTCAGTTGAAGACTGAATTGATTAATTGATTTTAACGGCATATAAATCCGTTTAAGTTATCTAATATCTAGTGGTTAGAGAATCGTGTTCATTGTACATTTATATTTACATTTGTGTAGATGTTTCTTTCTGTTTCTTTGTTTAATGGCATATCGACCTTTGTAGGTTATTTAATGCCAAATCCATCTTTCTAGAAGAACAGCAGTGATGCTATTTAACCCATAGCTGGGAGGATAAGGGGGGTTCATACCTTTCCCAAGGGCATTTGTCCGAAAGTGAATGTAATAGCACAATTGGAGTTCGAACTCGCTAACTATGATTCCGCAGTCCAGCGCTTTGACCTTTACTCCACGAGAACACTCCCAAATATTTCTTTTTTTTTTTTTTTGCACATCGAAGACGAATGATTTCTAAGCATATCAATTCGACACATAGAAGGGACCCGATTTCAAACAATTACTTTTATTATCGTTATTATTATTAAATCGGAATAGTTATTTTAAAGTATATAATTAAAAAAATAGATTGACCCCTGCTTAAAATAATCCAAAAAGGGTTCATAAGCCGTGAAATCAACCACTTAACTCACCGACTATGTAATGATTTTCAGTTTATTAGTATTAGATTGGAATAGCTGAAGCCATAAAACAGCTCGCAAATTATTTGGCTTAAGAATAGTTTCTTAAAGTTATGACTTATTACAAATAATTTTTGCACTGAATTACTTGGAACTATTTAATTGCTTGCAAAAAAGAAAAACTGATTTGACTTCAGATAACCCCAAATAATTTGAATTGCCGTAAAAGTAACCAATCAAATAAGATAACAATGAAAAAACTTCTTTCTTTCCCGCTCTTTCGGACACATTTATAATTATATTTCTCGTATATTTTTCTTTCAAACTGGAAGATGATGTATTTACAGGGTTGCGAGAAATATGATTATCAGTATGATATTAGCTTAACTTAGATGTGGCACAATACCAGAAGTATGGAGCACCCAGTAATAATCAAAATCACAAATAATAATTGTATGTTAATCGAGCTTTCTAACTATGAAAAGATGAGGTGGTCAAGTATGAGACTGTCGGCCTCACATAAACAGACAGAAATTCCTACTGTCTGTGATTTGCAGCTCGAGAATATGCATAATCAAGAAAAATACCTTTCGATAATTTCCGTTGGTTAATTATGCTCGTTCTTTATTTAAGATCAAGCAGACATTCACAGCGCATGATTTTACCGTGGATTCTTGCAATTCACCAAATAACCGTTTGTACGGTTAAGATTCCAGTATTTTTGGTCCAGTTTCAAAAAGCTTTTTTAGGACTTATCAGAGTTTTGCCTGAAATAGTTTTAGACTCTTCTGAGCAAACCCCACTCTGAAATAAGATCTGACTTTTATAATGTCTTAATTCCTCCATCTCTGTAAAAGTGTATCCGTCTTACAATCTTTATCTATTCTCTTGGTATTCCTAACGAGAACCAAATGACTCTCTGTCTCTTTGTCTCTCTCTCTCTCTCTCTCTCTCTCTATATATATATATATATATATATATATATATATATACACACTTAGGATCTAAATGGGAATACGTTGAATCTCAACGATTGTCCAGTCTAAAAAAACACACGAACCAGGTATTTCAAATCCAGTAAACACTTTCAATTTTGGAACAATAATGAAATTTAATATTTATAAATCTTTAAGGTATTTGACATTTCTGAACAAACTCGTACCCGTCTTTCGTTGGCCACGCTCGGTGTACACAGTAAATTGTTATAAATAAAAGATAATAAATAAAACTAATAATTATCTCAAACTATAATAAAAGCGATTTTACTTCCTTTATTTTTAATGATGAGTTTTTCACATTATATATTAAATG
Source organism: Sepioteuthis lessoniana (assembly GCA_963585895.1). Taxonomy (NCBI): domain Eukaryota; kingdom Metazoa; phylum Mollusca; class Cephalopoda; order Myopsida; family Loliginidae; genus Sepioteuthis; species Sepioteuthis lessoniana. Next base: position 61,701,088 of record OY757929.1, on the reverse strand, counting down.
TATGGATTCAGGGACTATTAAGAAGGGTTATAATATCAAGAGGGAAAAGAGTTGATGTGGATTTTAGAAGACGAGAGAAAATACGTTGCGTGGGTGTAATAGCGTAATGGATTTTTGACAGGTCATGTAGAAAGAATCGTGTTGTTTATCTTTTCGCAAAATTTTTATAAAAAGTTTTGTTATGGAAAAAATGTCCAATATTTTGATCAAAGGAAGCGTCAACATTGCGGAATTGTTCGGTGATAAAGAGAGAATCGGGAAAACAAAAATGTTATGAAAAAGATTTTATGATTTCTTCGGTGAAAAGGGAATTCTTAAAACGACCCAATAATTCCAGTGACAAAGAAATTCATGAAAACAAAGTATTGACATTTCAAAGATTTTCGTCCCGATCAAAGCAAACTTTTTTAACTAAACTTAGTCCTGGAATTCGGTAGCTCCACTGGAGCTGATGGCATTTTAAAGCTAACATCCGCACCGACTTTGACCAAGTTAAGAATGTACATAAAATAAACTGAGAGTGACAGAACAAAATGAGAACAGAGTCAGATCGAAGTCAGATCAAGGTCTGACCAGAACCAGGCAGAACAGAGACAAGTAATCAGGCGGAAAAAGATTCCCCAAGCTCTGAGCTTTATTGACCTTGTTTCAGACAGTCCGGAGTAGAAAAATGAGGAAGCCATCCAAATACGACGCAGTGAAGAAAAACAAACATAACATCCGTGAAGATTAACTTTTATTAAACTACCTGAGTTGAAAATAAAAGATAAGCTTGTCTCAGGGGAATTACTGACGGTCTCTGGTAGAATTTGCACTATGTAAAACGTTGAACATAAAATCTGTTGAATGACATTTCCTTTATATATACAAAATATTGTTATTGTTGCAAAGTTTTGTTCTTTGTTTCTGAACACAGATGTGGTGACGTTCGTCTGTTCGCCAAGCAGCGTCCCTGATTACCGTTTGATTCGTTGTCCGGATCTTAAAAACACAACGTGTGTGGATAGTGAATATTTACGAGCTATCCCAAGATATTTCCATAGTGGAACATTCTAAGGATTGAAGGCAAAATTTTCCTTGTGTTTAGTTTCGTTCATTTTTAGTGATGACCATCTTACTCTATGTAAGTTTCATTGTGCCTAACTATTTAGCAATGTTCCTGATAAAGTTCAACAAGAAAACATTTCATATACCAGTGATACAAAGAAAGAATGATTTCATATCTGCTTTAATTTAGAATTTGTGATCGATCGAATGTTGCCTTTCGTTATTTCCTTTCCAGTTGATATCTATTTCTATACTTTATCAGTTCTGATAACTGAATTGTCTATTTAATTTATGACGTATCAACATAAATTAAAACTTCTAAAAAAATCTAATCAAAACTGAACGAGAAACTGCAGAATCGTAATAAGTGAGTTCAAACTCCAGTCGCGCTATTACGTTCACTTTCGGGCAAATACCCTTTGGGAAAGGTATGAATCCTCTTATCCTCCCAGTTAAGGGTTAAATAGTACCATTACTTTTTTTTTCTAGAAGGATGGATTTGGCATTAAATAACCTGTGAAGATTGATATGCCATTAAATAACAAAACAAAACATTAGCATTTATAATTCAAATAAAAATGCATAAACAGCTTAGGCTGGTACAAAAGTTATAAAAATGAAGTTCAGAGAATCTGAAAACGAAGGACATATTCCACAATTAGTGTAAAGTAATTTCTAATTGTCAAAATAAATAAATGAAAGAAAAAATTATTTACGTTTTATTTAATGAAAACTTGTTCAGTTTTTAAAAGTGATTTTGCACCAACCTTGAAACACATGGATGACATAGATTACCAAGAAAAATGTAAATTTCACTGTTAACACTACCTAAACTAAACACCCATTTCACCCTTTTTTGTGTATGTGGGGGGGTGTTCAAGGGTTTCGGAATCTCTTTCTTAAGCAATAATCCATTTTATTTATTTCATAATTTCACAATTCGTAATTTTCAAGAGTCAAAATTAATACCAGGTTGAGTAAAAAGAAATTGCCATATTTTGGTAAAGTAAATCGTAATGCATTTGCCCCGCTTTGGTTTTTGTTTTAATAACACATCAACCTTAGTTATTTATTTAATGCTAAAGCCATCCTTGAAGAAGAACTGCAGTGATACTATTTAACCCATCCTTAAGGGAGTACCACACCTTTCCCAAGGATATTAACATGAAAATAAGCCTAATAGCGCGACCAAAATTCGAACTCGCTTACTTCGATGCTGCAATCCAGCACTTTAGCCGTTACACCACGGGGATTCCTTCTCAGCAGGCCTAAATGATTTTGCCGGGTTTATGAAAGTCAACTCTGAGATACCAAGCTCGCCTGATACTCTCGTGGTACAGTTTGAATTTGTAAAGAATTAGTCTTCGAATCTGACAATGTGTCACGTTAATCTGTACAGTTTTCAAATCGAGTTAAACTTTGTACAACGTTTTTGTGCACCATCTACCACGATAGTGCCAATAACAGCGGTTACTGCTCACGACTCAAACTGCTTTGATTTCGTGATATACCCACCGCAAACTAGCACGTACCAAAATATTAGAACCATTTTTTAAAAGATTCTTTACCTTTTTTGGCCTAAAGGTTGTTCAGTTCTTAAAGTGATCAATGACTTTTGTGTCACCCTGAATAATTAAGTGATGAAATCGAGATTTCTGGCTAGATAAATTAGAGCCAATTTCATAAAAAAAGAAATATTTTTGATAACATTGTTATGATTGATTATGAAATATAAGGCGTCACAAAAATCATTTGCTAATTTAAAAATTAGATATTTTTTATTTAAAATATTTTTTATTCGAAGGATATCAAATTACACATTTAATTCAAAGTAATTTGCGAGTGACAAAATTAAGGAAAATAAAAATGTCTCTGCCGCGGTTTATCAAAACATTTTTCAATTTTTGAAATAGTGACTTTTCTGCCATCCTCAATAATAAAATGAAAATGAAAATGTCTTGTTGTCTAGATGTTTAGATTGCTGTCAAGACTTCATCAGTGCCAATTCTTAATATTCTTTAATCAATTGTCTCGACTTTCTTATTAGCAGTTTTTTTTTGTTTTGTTTTGTTTTGTTTTTTTCTTTTTTGTGAAACACAAGATTGTGTTGAGTGTAACACATTACGTACTCATCATATTTATTTTCAACCAACTTTTCTTTGTTTCCTTAAATAAAAATTCAAAATTAAGATTTAAGAACATGGAAGATCTCAAAAGAAATACAATGGCGCAACTACCAGAGGTGGTTCAATGAACTGGAAAATTCGCTTGTGTTAAATGCCTAGGGGAATATTTTGAAGAAACTTCACGTTTTATTTATTATTTATGTCTGTTTTCGTAAATACAACTTCAATCTAGATACTTTCTGAACACACTTCATATTCTAGTTGGAGAGGGCACAGGTTATAGGGTTGGTTGGTTGGTTGGTTTTACGACATGCCAATCTTATTTGCTTCATTTTATACCGATGTCAGTTTAACAATTATGGTCCCCAATTTTATACGATAGAAAAATGCTTTTTACAATATTTTCAAACAGGGAATGATTTAATACTTAGCTGCAATATTTATGTTTTAAAAGTCAATGTATTATTCCTTACAGCGCATATTAAATTCGCGCGCCCTAACATGCAGATAACTTAAATGTGTGCATCCAGGGACAGAAGATAATAATTTAATCACAGTGTGTTTAGCTATCATTTAATACTATTATACACTCTTATCCCTGTATATGCACATACATATCCCACCTCTATGCTTAAGTATACTTATACAGATGTACCAACTCGAATATGGATTATTGCACCTAAATATATGCGGCTAGGGACAGAAATGCCATTGGAGTTTACAATGGAAGTATTTATATGATCCTGGACCGGTTCATTACTATCACTCCAGTGTGTTTAGATATCATTTTAATGCTAATATAGACGCACATACATTCTCATAACCTATATCTTTGGTTGTATGCTTGCACCTATATGCATATATATAGACTACGCCCATACGTAAGCATGCCAACAGAGATACGCTTAGACCTAGAATATATTGGTAAATTGTAGGACAGACTGGGATCTTTAGCCTTGGTGCGGCAACCGGTCTAGGAGTAGGATAAAGTCTGAATTTAAACTAAATTTACTCTACTGAAAAATTGACATTGTATCGCATCCTACCCGTGGTGGAGGTAGTCAGTAAATACATATATATATACATACATATGCATTATTTTACCTAAATATGGGCATTTAGAGGCCGAAGAACTTATAGAGTAACAAAATAATTATCAATATCACCATGGACAAGTGTCAATATGGGAACCCAATGGGTTCACGGGTCGATTAATAGGATACAGAATCCTGATGGAAGTGATAGATTATGAAAATACACATTAGAATGCTAATAAAGAAAACTAGTACGAGGAAATTAGCCGACCAAAATCGGAGTCAAATTCAGTGGCTTTCCACATAAATAATAAAACCACTTCAGTGTCGTAAGGAAAATTATTAAGCTTCGTCTTCTCGAACTGAAGTCTGATAATCGATGGGCACCCACGAGTAATAACAAAACGATTTTCAGCAAATGGTCAAGTTACCGGCCGGGCAAAAGTAAATGGTAAATGACGGAAGCGACCCATCATGTTGAAAGGTGCCCCCACGTGTGAATGGAAGAGACGACAATTGCCGCAAGCCACTCCGGACACTCGTCACGTACGAAAAGCATTTTCAGCTGTTAGCGAATGATTTAGACACCCGTTTGCTGACAGTTACCGTTTGTTGATTCCTCTTCGGCTGGATGCCAACTTTTCCGTCCCATTCGATCCACGCTTCTCTCTGTCTCTCTCTCTCTCACACACACACACACACACACACACTCGCTCTTTACTCTAAAACCAGGTTTATATTCTTCATCCCCCCACTCTCTGTCTCTCTGTCTGTCTGTCTGACTGTCTGTCTCTCTCTTGCTAAATTTTGTTTTTTTCTTTGCATCATTCCTTTGCGTATATCACACTACTTAATGGCATTTAAGAGCCCTTCGACGCTGTGTTTATTTACTAAGCTTTGTTTAGTTTAGCCCACATTTAATGTTATTCCTTGGAGTTCACCCATGTCATTTCTTCTCTCACTTTCCCTTTCTCTTTCTCTCTCACATACACACGTGCACATGAGCGCACTCGAGCATGCACTCACACTCACTTCATATCTCTCTCTCTCTCTCTCTCTCTCTCTCTCTCTCTCTCTCTCATTTACTTAAATGTGCTTAGTCTGGCACACTTCAGGTAACTTAGTGATCATACATTCATTACCTCTCTCTCTCCCCCCTCACAAAAACACACACACTTTATCTCTCTCTCTCTCTCTCTCTCTCTCTCTCTCTCTCTCTCTCTTTCCCTTTCTCTCATTTACCAAAATTTGCCTAGTCTGGCAAACCTCAGGTAACTTGGTGATCGTCTAAGTCATTACCTCTCTTTCTCTCTCTGTGCCCCTCTCTCTCTTTTTCTCTCATTTACTAAAAATTGCCTTGTCTGGCAAACTTCAGGTAACTTAGTGATCACCCATATCATTACTTCTCACTCTCTTTCACTCTCTCTCTCAATATATATATATATATATTGTTGTGTTTTCTGCATCGTTCCTTTGCCTATATCACTATTCAAATATGGGGGCGTCGAGGTTTTTATTTACTAAGATTTGTTTAGTCAAGCACATAATACTTGCTGTTCCTTTGCTTTCACCTATTTCAAAAGTGAACAGGCTCATCGTTGCTTAACTTTCGTACTCTGGCGGAAATTACTGCAACCTAGTCGGGGCACCTACGTCTTATTATTTGCTAAGTTTTGCTTAGTCTGACCTGAGTTCCTTCGTGATTATGCCTGTCATTACCAATTCTCTCTCTCTCTCTCTCTCTCTCTCTCTCTCTCACACACACACACACACACACACACACACACACACACACACACACACACACACACACACACACTTAATTTTCTGTTCTTTCTATACATCGTTCGCTTGCCTACATGATATTATTTAATGATGTATTAGGTCACCGCCTCGATATTATTCTTATCTATTAAGCTTTGTTAGTCTAGCCCCCTGTACCTGCTGTTCTTTATTGGTCACCCATTTCAGAAATGAAAAGGCTCATCGTTGCTTATCTCCACTGAATGGGTACTTTAAGCGTCACTTGACCGCAAATCAAAGAGCTTCGTTGTTGCTATTTACTTAGTACGCCTGCTTTTTCTTAATAGTCGCTCATCTAAGTCATGTACAGACTCCTTGCTGCTTGACATAATCTTCCAGGAATCAATGCTTTTAGATAAAATGTTACGCCACGTGCACCTTCAGACAACAAGTGTTGAAGAAAAGAGGAGTAAGAAAAGATATGGCGTTAACCAATCAAAGACGACAGTAGTTGGTTATTTTATAGTATTTTTTTTTCCTTTTTTTAAAACTTATCTGATCCCTATCGTGGCATAAATTGTTAATCACGTGTTACTTTACCGAGGTCAAAAGAGACGTTTCAATTGTCAAGACGAGCACTTTTCCTCACTCTCATAAAAATAATATCCGGAGAGAGTTGCGGTAACAAACAAGAGTTTAAATAATGATACAAGTCAAAATTAGTTGTTGCGTGAATAGGCAATATTTCATTTAAAAGTATCCCAATTATCTATGTATAATGTATTTATTTTTCCTGATTTTTCAGCCTAAAAGTTAGGGATGCGTATTATACACGAGAACTATATCATTTCTTTTTCCGTCACATGCCTCACCATATTCGGAATGACCAAAAATAATTTATATCGATTTTCCAAACAAATGAGTGTTTTACGCCGTTACAGAGAAATATCCACTGGAATAAACGTTTATTTATAATTTTGTTTCTTCAAACGTCAGCTTATTTTTGCCGCAAGCTTGTTGCATTTTCGTATGAATATGTCCGTGTGTCTTCTCTAAATACTGTGTAAATTTTGTGTTTTAACGTACAATGTAAACTCTATGAATTATTATTTTTAATCATTGAGTGCCGATAAGTCGTTGAACAAGTGTTAATTTTGGTTTGAATTTAGTTGATACAAAAAAGTCAGTGAGCATTATACACGAGGGTTTTTTGCCAGATTTTAGTAGACCAATGTTTGGAGTGCGTGATATACATCAGTTTTGTATTATACACAAATAATTACGATAGAATTAGGATTTAAAAAATATGTTCTGATTTCAGATTCGGACATTAAAAAAAGGAACGGAAATTTTCCTTTTTTTTCTTCTTTCTTTTAAAGATCAAATATTTTCATCACTCATCTCGAATTTCACTTAGTGAACGCTCTGTATTTTGGTCAACTCCTTTTGATATTGTTCCTTAGAAGAGGAAATACGAGATTGTATATCGTGATATGGCAGCTATTTGCAGGCGAGATTATGCACTAGTGTTGAAAGGCAAGATTATGCAATGGTGTTGAAACATGAGACTGCACTTATATTGAAACGTTGTCAGCAACATTTTCCGAAGTATATACCCATTTTTAGGCGCCAGAGGAATTTGTTTGGCACTCAACGTCAGTAAATCATTTTTTATCAATTCAAATTCATTTCCTTTAATCTCCCTACAGTCCCCCACTTATATATTTAGGTTTTAGTTCTAACTTGAGAAAATTTTCAGTTGTTTGTTAGACTATTCAAAGTGTGTTAAAATTAAATTATTTACAAACCTCGTAAAGATGGAAATTATGATATTTGTACGGCCATTTTTCTTTACTTATGAAACTCTCTCTCTCTCTCTCTCTATATATATATATATATATATATATATATATATATATATACACACTTATTACTTATTTGAACAAGCCAGACGGACACCAAAAACAAGTGAGAGAGAAACTATTGAAAAACAGATAGAGACAGAGCAACTGCGGCGATACTACCGCTAAAATATGCCTTATAAATTGCTCGTTTCCTTACTTTTATGATTAACACCCCATGCACCTGAAGTAGCTGTTTGCAGTAAGTGATATTTCAAATATTTTTAATAATTCATAGATACAGCGAACCTCTGCAGATATCTTTCAAAACCAGTTCAATATTACAACGTCATTACTGAATGTTATTGTCATGTAACAATATATATATATATATATAAATCTATATATATATGTGTGTGTGTGTGTGTGTGTGTGTGTGTGTGTGTGAGAGAGAGAGAGAGAGAGAGAGAGAGAGAGTAAAAAGTATATGAAACAAACTAATGAAAAAAAGAGAAGACTGAAATATGCAATGTTATAGATCGAGAAAGTAAAAAAGAAAATGAAGGAACAAAAGTATGAGCGAAAAAAGTGAAGGAAATTGAAAGAGAGAGAGAGAGAGAGAGATGAAGTGACGATTTATTCATGACGAGTATTATGTTAGTGTTCCATATAGAATGCATGTCTTTAGATGAACAAAATTCTATGCACTAATATACTAATACTCCTACACACACACACATATGCACACATACACACACACACACACGCGCTCGCACACACACACACACATACACGCACGGATACGCATACACACTATATTCAACAATCGACCATTTGCGCCGGTTGGAAGTTAGTAAAGCCTTTTGGTACAACTCCAGGCAAAAACTATCGATGTTTACCTTGATTTCTTTAATTAGTAGTTAATAAACTTATGACGGACAAGACACAAAACATTTCTATCTAATAGGTGAACATTATGGTTTCACACACACACACACACACACACACACATATATATATATATATATATATATTATTTTTAAATGTATTCCTACAACCCTAGCGGCGTGAAAAAAAAATGCAATTTGTAAATAAAAAATATTACCCAAACTGATATTTGGGGAAAAATTCAATGAAAAAAGAAAAGAATAAAAACATCCATACTGCCTGAAAATAATCAATTCGCACCGAAATGTCTAGCCAAAAAAAAAAAAAAAAAAAAAAAAAAACACTGGCAAAGCTTTCTAAGGTAAAAGGAAAATGTACTCAATGCACTAAATAGAGCAAAACTAGAATACCTAGAGAGCCAGAATCCATCTACTTAAGTATCACCTACATTGTCACCAGGATAGCTGTGATTAACGAGGCTTGGCTCAAATGGTATATATATATATATATATATATATATATATATATATATATATATATAGTGAACAGGGGAGAAAAAAGAGTTTGAAAAATCAAAGAGTGCCCAAATGTTGGTCAGAAGCATCTCACTTTCTTTCAATCGTTTTATTACTATATGTTTTCATACATCAAGTATGGAATAAAAGGACAATAATCAAAATAAAAGTCATTAGTTTAGCCAATAGATTTTCATCAGAGGATTGAATTTTCTATTCCATAGGTGAAACATGAAACTTTTAGAAATGGAACAATAGTAAATAAGTGATATTTCTATTACTTATATATATATATATATATATATATATATATACCAGTATTATTAAATGAGTTTCCAGACTTTTTTCGTATGGGCACTTTTATTGATAGTACACACATGAAACTCTAGTCCCCTCCGAAGTAATCTCCTCCGGCTGCAATGCACTTCTTGTACCGTTCTGACAACTTCTGGAAGGCCCCATCGAAGTCTTCTTGTGTGAACGTGTCAATGACCTTCGTCACAGCCTCTTTCATCTCCTTAATTGTCTCATAACGACAGCCTCTGAGCTTAGGGAATAATCAAATGTCACAGGGAGCAAGGTCTGGACTGTAGGGAGGGTAAGGAACTGTCTTGATGCCTATCTTGGTCAAATAGTCTGTGACAAGGATGGAGTTGTGGACTGGTGCATTGTGCATTGTAGAAATGCCACTGACCCGATTTGAAGAGTGCTGGCTTCTTCCGACAGTATCTCTTCCTGAACTCCCTTAAAACCTCAACATAAGAAACCCTAATTCTAACCCTAACACTCTGGCCAATCAACTCTGATGTATTGACTTCCTTAATCCTCCCTTTCATCATCCCACAAAGACTCTCTGCCTTTGAATCTCTTATGCCACTCAAAAACCGATGTTCGATTCATGCAAAATGCTCCAAAAGCAGTGTGAAGCATTCCATACGTTTTTGTGGCATTTTTTCCAAGTTTAAAACAGTAATTGCATATTGTTCTTCTAAAGTGTCCTCACGTCCAGATTGCATTTTTGAAATTCACCAGCTGTGACAATCAGGCTTTAGTAGGGTGTATTCCAATTGCTGTTCATTTGAACCTGGAATCATAAAAATTGGTCTGTTATCTCCTGAGATGTATAGCAATAACATACTGAATTTTCAAAAGTATACGACAATCTTAAATGCCTGTACAAAAAAGTATGGAAACTTATTGAATGCATTACGTATATATATATATATATATATATATATATATCAACAAAAATGAAAAAACATAGGGTCGAAATGCAATTATTTTAACAAAAAAGTTAAACGCATAAGGAAAAGAGCTCGAATGCCGGAAAACAGAGCAGCATAGAAACTGATATATTTTATTCACTTTCCTATCCTTTCAATTTCTTTAATTTGAATGAGCTATAGAAACCAAAAGGGTTGAGAAATAATCAGTTTATGTATATATATATATATATATATATGTATATGTGTGTGTATGTGAGTGTGAGTGCGAAAAACATGAATTTTAAAAATTCTACATTTACGAACAACAATGGAATGTAAATCCTAAACAAATGAATGTAAACATTATGTGAAATATTCAGTGTTTCAGACGTTTTTGACTGTTTCTCCAGTCATTTTCAAGATTGGTCCAAATTGTTTTACAGGATTCAAAGGTTATTTTAATAATTTCAAAGCATTTAATCAAGGATTAGGATAGGATTATTTCATATTTGCTATTTATATATTGACTCAATCTGAATTCATAGTCTGTTATTTGTGAACACGAAAAATCTGTTATTTGTGAACACGAAAAACTTTTAAAATGGATACTTTCTTCCTTTACTATCCTATTTAACTAATCATGCTTTAACGAATATATATATATATATATGTGTGTGTGTGTGTGTGTGTGTGTGTGTGTGTACATTAGGAATTCGAATAAGTTCTCGGTGTTTTCCAACAGATGGCATTGCCAGAACTGCAAGCGTGTACTTTCAGATGGTGATGCATCAGTATGTAAGTACTATAAGCAAGCTTGATATTCAGTGAATGTCCTTTCACTGAAGTGTAAACAACTTTGTTTCTCATAGTGTTGAACATGTTGGATTTTGTGTCAAAAAAACATGTATTTGCGGGGAATTTTACTGTACTACTTTATTCAAAAGAAATCTGCCGCTGAAGCACTCAGAATTCTTGCTGAGACTTACAGCTACCATGTTCTGTCGGAAACAACGTGCAGAGTTTGGTCTAGCGCCTTCAAAAATAATAATTTTGATATTGACGATAAAAAAACACTCTGGCGCACCGAAAAAGTTTGAAGATAAGAATTAAAGGGATTCATGAAAACTCACCTCAGACGCTGAACTTGCAGAATCATTTGGAGTTGATCATACAACAGTTTCGAAACGTTTGAAAGCATTAGGAATGATTCAAAAGCAACGACGGGGTGCCGTAAAATTTGAAGCCGAGAGACGTTGAACGGCGTCACAGGTGAACAACTGCTGTGGTGGAAGAAAATGAAAAGTTTTTTACGTCTTATCGTGACCGGCAATGGAAAGTGGATACACTACGATAACCCTAAGCGTAGAAAATCGCGGGATAAACTTGGCTATGCATCAACATCGGCAGCAAAGCCGAATATCTATAGTTCGAAGCTTCTGCTCTGCTTTTGGTGGTTCGGCAGGGTTTAGTTTATAATGAGCTGCTCAAACCAACGGAAAATATCATCGGAGATTGCTATCGACCACAACGGATGCGTTTGTGCTGAGCATTGAAGAAAAACAGCCGCTATACAAGCAGACATGACAAAGTGATTTTGCAGCTTGACAACGCTTGGTGACACGTTGCAAAACGGGTGAAAACCAACGTCGAAACACTGAAATGGGAACTCCTACCTCCTCACCACCGTATTCACTAAATATTACCCCTTGGATTATTACTTGTTTTGATCGATGGCACATGGCCTGATTGAGCAGCACTTTCATTCTTACGATGCCAAAAAATGAGTCGATTCGTGGTTAGCTTCAAAAAATGTGTCATTTTTTCGACGTGTAATTCAAATTTTGCTATAAAGATGGGAAAATGTAGTACTTTTAACTGACACAATATTACTAAATAACATCTTTTTGAATATAGTTTAAACAAAAAGAAGCGTTTCAAGTTGGTTATTATTTACATATAGAAGAATATAACCTTTGCTTCTTCATATTTTCATTTTTACATATCGTCAAATTTATTTCGTTTTCCACTAATATATGTATAAATATATATCTATCTACATATCTGTATATATATATATATATATATATATATATATATATATATATATATATATGTGTGTGTATCCATGTATGTATGTATATTAAATATATAAAGGGAGAGAGGGAGCAGGAGACTAGAATAAAAATCATTTTAAAAGGCGTTTGATAAATTTTAACCAGCTTATGAGTAAAATAAGGTAGATTGGGCTTTTTCGCTTTGGTGAGGTGACTGGAGAAGTAAAAACTCTGAATTCAAAATCTGAGGAGTGGTTTCCAGGGTAATTGTTCGGACTAATACCCTTGGGAAAGTAATGAACCCCCTTATCCTCCTTGCTATGAGTTAAATATTACCACTTGTGTCCTTCTACAAGGATGGATTTGATATTGAATAACCCACGAAGGCTGATATGGCATTAAACAAAGAAACCAGACCAAACCAAATCACAAGAATCTATGGTGCACCATTCTTCTATTATCAGCTTATCTAAGAAGTGTGACTTCTTCTACTGACACTGTCACCGCGACAAATAAATCACCTGGGTAGGTAGCTTAACAATTCTTATCTTTTATCGTACTCTTGGGCCATCAAAGAGAGAGAGAGAGAGGGAGAGAGAGAGATGAGAATTATAATTTTTTGAAAGGAACCATCTGAATAAAAATTGCCCAAACACTGGCTATCAGAGCGGTATCAAAGCTAAAATAAATTAAATTTTCACTACCTTATTTTTTCACATTATTAATTGTTTCAAGTTTTCTATAAATCAGAATTGTACGTTTGATTTTATTTTGCAAAAAGTTTAATCAGAAATGTGTGTTTCTATTTTTTGAAGACATATATATATATATATATATATATATATATATATATATATATATATATATATTACAAATGTATCTTACATAAAAATTGATAATTTCAATAACAGTTCATGAATAGTGCAGTGGATATAACACTAAACTGCATCTGAAGGTAAGATTCCAGTTCAGCTATGGGGTGTATGGAGTAGCTCTTCATTGCCATTACTCCCAGCTCAACTCAAATCCAGAATTAGGGCCCAATTTATTGGTCAAATAGATCTTTTCAAAAATTATTCGTACTTGATAGGACCCTGCACACATAAAAAAAAATCTTCAGAAATAACTGCACAAAAACGTTAATATGAACTTGCAATGAACGTGAATCCCAATCCTCTAATCAAAAAATAACCTTAGATGAGTTGACATTCATATCTCTCAATCGTTTGTCAATGTTTTCTTAGCGAGATAGATATAACTCACTATCTATCTGAAAACACACATACACACCACACACACAAAGAAACATGGAAACATATAAAACTGTTATGATACTACAACTGGTAAATATTATGGAATTAGTTCATTTAGAAAATGCTTGTAATATAAGTGCAGTTGTATGTTATGTACAAATTGATAATTTAAATAACATTTTGTAAATTGTTAAGCTGTAAACGGACAGCCAATTTTTGTATCTTGAAATATAACATAAAAATACTACCTCTATTGTATAACACTTCTTTTCAAATTTGTTTACAATTATATGCCGTCCAATTTTTTTCTCATAACCGTTTTGATTTCGGCCTATCCTACCAACCAATGCACCAAACCCACTCATATTGAAGATATTCAAAGAAAGTCTAGTTAGTACCATTCATTTAATCCTAATCTCCCCGTTACAGAACACTCTTGAAGTTGGTTTTGACTGTATTGTAACGATTTCACCCTTTTCCCGACCGTCCAAACTAGCCCAACCCGATTTCTAAACCAGCCAATGAGCTTCAAGAGCACCAATGCGTCTTACTTTCTCTCATCAATTCTATTGACTGGCTGGTTATTGCCTTGAACCGCTTCAACCACCACCAACTCCACAATTTCTAAAACCCCGAATCTATCTTCGCCTATTCTTCGCTGGCTTCGTCTTACATGACCCGGATCTAGACCCCACAGGCAATGGCTGCCCTCTGAAAAGATGGCAAGCAACACACGAAGGAAAAAGGACAATTGTGATGAACAATCATTAAGATGGCTGCCGTGAATTGAACATTCTTTCATTTGTAAGATGCATTCAATTGCGTTCGAAGCAAACAGAATAAAGAAATGTATTGACAGACGAAAATCGTTGTTCCATTGCACTTGGTCTGATAGGATCATTACTAGCCAGCTTAAACCACATACACAGGTTCCAGAAATTAATTGATATGGATTTTTAAAAATATATAACGTGATTAAAGGAAGGAAGATATTGTTAATGTGCAGTATCACTCATAGGAGGCGCTTGTGGCGAAATGATTATCGACGTAAAAAGGGGACTCAGTGGCCCGAGATTTCACATAGTACTAATTCCCTTGGGATAGGTATGAACCCAGTTTTTGCCCTTCCACCTATTGGTAAATTATAGGGTATTTTTAATCTTGATAATACAACCGTCCAAGATGAAGTATAACTCTGGATTCATACCAATTGTAGACCTGGAGAGATGGGCCCCGTAGCCTATTTCTATCAAGAAATCGCTTTATGAAAAGTTCCCACACGACCGGTTCAGAGAGATCACCCATAAAATTCTCTATAAAAAGTTTGTTTTTTCATAACCAATACTACCAGGATTTTATTGGTTTTATGGGCACAATTTGAACGAATATTACTGGATATTAATTATAACCAAAATGTATAACATTGAAACTATCTAAACAAAGATAAAATTACAACAATTTTAATTCTAAAAATTAAAATAAATGAATATACAAGACATTTGCTGATAATATGATTGCTTCATATTAATAATTTTCATGATGCAGAGTCTACTACTATATAATTCCTGGAAGTATTCGTTTGGTTGTACAATTTTACAAGAAATAATAACATATCGCAATCTTTGGTTTTGAAGAATATGTAAAAAATGTTGAACTTACAGTCAATAATCTCGATATATAGATAGAGAGATAGAAAATAAACTTTTTATATAAACTAAGAAACTGTGTTCGAGTGAACTTATTTATGGCCATTTTTGTTTTCTATGTGTTTTGTTTGTTATTTTCCTGTTTGCACTTAATTTTGTTGCTATTTTTGTTGGCTGCTGCAATTTCTTTGTTCATTTTCGTATGATATTTGAGTCCCTGAATTGTTGCATCTACACACTCCTCAATGTTGGTGAGTCCTCTTCATCTATCCTTCCTTGAAACATAGAACCTGTCTCTGTCATCATTCTGGAGTAAGGTTTTGTGTATGGTCATCACTTTCTCTGTACAATAGTTTATTTGTCCATTTGAGGAATAAGTCAGGGTATCTAACAAATATAACTGCCCATGTATCTATTTTTTTGAGTAAATTCCTGCTGCAGAATTTGGTTTCGAGAAGTTTGCTTGTTTTTCTACCGGTCCATTTTCTTATACATTTTTCATCTTCGTTTACTTAAAAAATGTCCTCTATTTGTAGTTTTATTTTTCTCACATACCTGACATTTTCCAAATAAGGTAGCTCTATTCCTTCCGTTCTCTTTTTTCATTTATTTTTATATTACAAGCGTGCCGTTTTTCAAAATCCTAAATTCTATTACTAAAACTTATCTAAAGATTCTAATATCTTGTATAAGGAATTCTAATTCTTGTTTATTCTATGCAAAAACTATTGATACATTCATGTAGAGGAGAAGGTTTATCTTTCATTGCGACTTTGTAAATATGTAGCCACCTTTGCATTTCAAAATAAATTATTCTGTGGCATCATTGCTATAACAAACAGTAGGGGTGACAATGAGTCTCAATTGAAGATTTTCACTTCTGCAATGATTTATTTTTCAAATCCCCAGCTTTCCACAGCTCTTGTGATGAATTATAACGTATTTTTTAATACCAGCCCTAACTGATGGACTTTACAGGGATCTAAGAGACAGTAAGTCTCTTCAGATTTCATAGCTGATTTTAGTCGTGTTGTGTCTAGATTGTTTCAGTTCTTCCTCTTATCTCCAGTTCCTCAAGTCTCTTTCCCAGGTCCTTGGTGAATGTCCCAAGGGCCCCAGCTACGACTTAAATCACTGTCACCTTCTTGCTCAACAGCTTTTACACAAGAGTCTAGGTGACACTAAGTCTTATCAGGTTTCCTGTACTCTTCTAAGTTTCATGGCCAATTTTAATAGTAGTGTATAGACTGGTTAATTTCGATACTTTCTCTGATCTGTAGTTCATCAAGTCTGTTTTATGGCTTTTGGGGATGATTATTATTATTATTGTCGTTATTTCAAAAATGAATCCGACTAATATCCTGATCTTTTTCCGTTTCAGTCAATACTTTTCAATTTAACTATTTTTCAGTGTTTCTTAGTAAATTGGCCTGGCTACTTATTTCAAATCACGGAGCTAACATGGGGCGTTCGCCTATCTCGAAGATATATTTATTCTCAAATTTATGCGACCAAAACATTCATCTTCTCTCAAATCATTTCATCTTGACTGATCAAGCGAAAAAATAAAGAATCAAATATTGGAGCTTTGATTCAAAATCGAATTGGAGATTCGTGTGATGGGGGCTACATCGGTTCGTTTATTTGACATGAGCCTTCACCTCTCGTCCAATCGACACTAGAGAGCGGGAAAAAGTTCTTTAACAACGTTGATGGCAACGGTTAATGGTTGTGATTCGTTGGACCGTTAACAGACAGAAGATAAATATACACACCTTCACGTTATGTACTGAACTGAGGAGTTGTCTTTACTGATTATAAAACGTTCTTTTGGGAACATTTTATAGGTCTACATCTATCTATCTATCTATCTATCTATCTGGCTACTTGTCTATTTGTATTAGTATCTGTCTGCTATCTGTTAATATATTTGTCCATGTTTATCTCATTGTGCTGATATCTATCTATCTATCTATCAGTTTATTTGCTAATTCATCATCTATTTTACTCTTCTATCTATTTCAGTAATTGTCTGTCGGTCAATCTATTTTTGTGTGTCTCTCTTGTTTCTCTTTATCTGTCTTTTTTATTCTTTTCATATATATCTATCTCAGTCTACTTGTTGCTGCTGGTTGTTTGTTTTAATCTCTTATCCTTCTCGTATCTATCTCTCTCAGTCTACTCACATCTATCTATACATCTCTCTGTATGTATGTATGTATGTATGTATGTATGTCTGTTATGCCGAGTTGTCTCTATGTTCATATCTATCAATTGCAATATGTTCATACCAACAATCTATCTCGGTTACTTCACATCTATCACTCTATTGATCTATCTATCTATTCATCGATCTATCTATATATTTATGAATACATATTTACCCAACCCCTCCGCTCGGGCAGGATATGACACAAGGTCAATTTTTAAGTGGAGTTTAACTGGTTTGAATCCAGAGTTTTCCTTCTCCTAGACTAGTTGCTTCACCAACTATTTACCCGTAGCTGGAGGGAGAATAACTGGATTCATACCTTTCCCAAGAGTATTAGTGCTATGTGAAATGCAATCAGTCTCGTCCAGAATTTGAACTCGTGTCACGACGATATCAATGTATATGTCTGTTAGTCTGTCTGGCTGTCTGGCTATCTCTGTAAGTCCGTTCTTATATATCAATCTCAGTTTGCCTATATCTATCTTTCGATATTTCTATATGTTTGCCAGTTCATATCTACTTATCGCAGTCTGCTCATACCTATTTATCTGGAAGACCCTATGGAAGTCCTCTTGTGTGAGCGTATCAATGACCTTCGTCACAGCCTCTTTCATCTCCTCAATTGTCTCATAACGACAGCTTCTAAGTTTTTCCTTGAGCTTAGGGAATAACCAAAAGTCACAGGGAGCAAGGTCTGGACTGTAGGGAGGGTAAGGAACTGTCTTGATGCCCATCTTGGTCAAATAGTCTGTGACAAGGATGGAGTTGTGGACCGGTGCATTGTCCTGGTAGAAATGCCAATGACCCGATTTGAAGAGTGTTGGCCTCTTCCGACGGAATCTCTTCCTGAACTCCCTTAAAACCTCAACATAGTATTCCTTGTTGACTGAAACCCAGTGCATGTAGATAATGAGAGTGCTGTCAAAAAAAGGGATCATCAAAAGTTTGTGGGTGGATTTGCTCTGTCTGGCGTTCTTGGGTCTGGGAGAGTCAGCATGCTTCCACTGGGAAATATGTCTCTTGGTCTCTGGGTCATAGCAGTAGATCCAGCTTTCATCGCATGGCACTTTTTCTAAGTTTAAAACAGAATTTTATTGCCTATCGATCTGATTTTTTTTTGAAATCCACCACCTGTGACAATCAGGCTTTTGTAGGGTATATTCCAATTGCTGCTGTAGCTGTTCATTTGAACCTGAATTCATAAAAATCGGTCAGTCATCTCATAAGATGTATAGCAATAACATACTGAATTTCCAAGAGTCTACGACTATCTTAAATACCTGTACAAAAAAGTCTAGAAACTTATCGAATGCACAACGTATATATATATATATATATATATATATGCAAATGCTGCTGCGAAAAACAACAGCTGTGCCGCTAACAAAGCCTTCATCAGTTGAAGTGGTCGGGTGTGATTTTGAAGCCAAAACATCATCCTCACTGACACACAGATCCTAAGAAGTACCTTACGATACAATCAGGCTTTCTTGCTTCTCCGTCAAATTGTGAGAATGCCAAATGGAAATGCAACCTCTTCGTGTAATCCTTTGTTGTGCTTAAAACATTTCAACCAAAACTTAAATGAGTTCAGCAACGAGGCGTTAATTCAATGATGTAAGATTTGAATTGGCTGACAATACAACGACGTCGAGACATTGAATGTGAAATTCATGTGCGAAGTCTATACATCATTACCGTTCCCTCTCTCTCATTCTTCTCTCTCTCTCTATATATATATCACTCTCTCTCTCTCTCTCATTCTTCTTTCTCATTCTTCTCTCTCTCTCTCTCTCTCATTCTTCTTTCTCATTCTTCTTTCTCTCTCTCTCTCTCATTCTTCTTTCTCATTCTTCTTTCTCATTCTTTTCTCTCTCTCTCTCTCTCATTCTTCTTTCTCATTCTTCTTTCTATCTCTCTCTCTCTCTCTATATATATATATATATATATATATGTATAGATTTATAGAGAGCGTGCGAGAGAGAGAGAGAGAGAGGAGAAAGGAGGAACAGGTAGAAATGTAATTGAATTTCACTAATAATATATATGTATATATATATATAGAGAGAGAGAGAGAGTCAGGGAGAGAGAGAGAGAGAGAAAGAAGAATGAGAAAGGAAAACACACGTCTCAAAAGATTGATAGATGAATATATAATGAGATAGATAGATAGATAGATAGATAGATAGATAGATGTGTCTTCGGTGCGATTTTTTCTCGATTCCTTTGTTTTACGTGGCCAACATTTACTGTTCTTCGAACAAAAAAGAAAATTAATGGCAAGTCGAAATCAATACCGTCTTAATCGACATCAATCTGTTCCGTTTCAACAAACTTCACTAAAAGCCACTACCAATCCGACAGAAAGTGATTTTTATTTGACTTTTCTTCTTATTTTACTTTAATGTTAAAATCCTTCCAGTTATTCTGATCTCTTCAGTGTGTGGTGGGGCATGTGTGTGTGTGCTTTCTTTTTCATTGAAAAATCATTCGTTTTGACAGACGTTTCGTGAGATTTGCGAATAAAACCCTGACTTTTCTTGTCGTGCCTACAAAAATGGGCGACGCGTAACGAAAGACCTGAGTGAATCTCTATAAGTGTATGAATTCTTGGAACTAAATGTAAAGCAGGGTTTAGATGACAGCTATAATCGGAAAGGGACCGGAATCTTTCAGGTGTGACGAAAATGTATCTGGGAATCTCCCAGGATAATGGAACTGTGTCTAACATAAAACAGTTGAATTCTTTCTTTCCATTTTTTTTAAATTGTATTTCATGTATTTGCTAGAACTTCTGTTGATTATTACTGCTTGTACTTTTTATCTTAATTTCAGTTGATTTATATTACTTCTTATTCGTACAAGTCTTATTTCTTTGATTCCTTTTCCAATTACAACTAATAATGTTTGAATCCTGTCGACGAGGCTTAAAATACGCCGATTATAACCCTTAGAGAGAGATAAGAGATTCGCCTAAGGAGTATGATACAAAACTGCATCCAATGTTTAGGCACTAGTTTTGGAGCATTAGGGAGGGTGGAGTACTATTCCATTGCTATTGTTATCGGAGTGGTAGTACCTGTTATGCTTCCATCAATGGACCAAATAGATCTATTTAAAAATTGGTCATATTCGATAGGACCCTGGGCGACGAAAACCTCTTAACACAAAAATATATTTATCAATTTTATCACACAATACTTGAAGTATCAAGTACCCTGTGAAGATTGGACTCAATACCGTAGTTTGTACTTAACTGACCCTCCACCAGGAACAGGATTCGACACAAGGTCATTTTTCAGCAGATTACAGCTACTTTGAATCCGGAATTTATTTTTTCGAAATTGGTTACCATAACAAGGTTAAAGAGCATAGTATACCCTACTATTTACACATAACAGAGAGGAGACTAGTTCAATTCATATGTGTCCCAAGTACATTCAACTGCCTGGTCTCAGATTTGAACTCAGGTCAACTTTGACTATAAATGTTGCACTATGAGTGCCTCCTTAACGTTGTAAGTGTTTCTGAAATAAGGTTGCAAACTGTTGCTCTTCAGCATATGTTCCAGTTGTTATTTATTATTCCATGTTTTAATCAAGCCCAGAGGTTTTAGGTATTTTTTTACACAACCAGTTATACATAAGTATTCACCCATTGAAGTACTGTTGATTATTAACCTCTCAGATCATGCATTACCCGATGCTTTCAGTGTAACTTGAATGTAAGCCACAACATAACTTCGAGTTACATGCAAAGCCTTGGCTAACGTAATGCCTTTATGTATCTACCCAACCCCTTCATAAACGGCCTGGTTCTTTGGTTTGCTTTGGTTTTATAGTATATCAACCATTGTAGGTTTTGTAATGCCAAATACTATATATACATACATATTAAATATATATGATTTGTAAACATATCATGTTGATAACGTTTTTAAATGAGCCTGAGCTGTTTTTTACCTTTTTGCGCACAGTTAAATGGTTTCCATTATTTCAATCAAGTACTAATAATTCTATTCGATATAAATCATTTGTTTGCACACAGTGATTAGGTTACAAGGATTGTTATTTAACACTAATTATTCTATTCAACATTACTCATTCGTTTGAATAAAGTTAAACGGTACCAAGTATTGATATGTATTACTAAAATTCAATTAAACAGACATTTGTTTACACACGATGAAATGAGCGAACAGTTCTATTTCAAACAATTCAGTTTAGCACAAGTCATTTGTTTGCGTTCAGTTTTAATGTCAAACAGTTATTTTTGCCGCATAGATAAGACCCTATCAGGTTCTACCACTCCGGGCCAGAGTGGACCTGGAAATGATGAAAATGAAGGGGTACTCTGCATTCCCCTAAACTCCAGCATTACTGGAGACTCACCATCAGATGCAGTTTTGAGATGTCCAGGTTACTCACTGATGGGGGTCTGACCCCTCTACAGAGATACAGTTGGTATGTTCTACAGTCCCCTCAACCAACTGGGTTTGGGCAGAACGTGATACCGAATCACCTTTTGAGTGGAGTACACCAAATATCTTATCGGATGATGATCCTAGCGTCAGTCAGTGGTGATTTGGGGGCCAAAGCAACAATTTTACAAACCGAGAGTGCTCCATATGTGCTTTAAAATACCACCAAACATCATTGGCTTTCAGTAATATGATGAGAATTCCAGATGAACATGCAGCCACATCTTTTAATCCTTTGTTGTTTTCACGATTTCAAGACAATGCGTGTATTTACCCAACTCCAACCTGACGAACAGGATGTAACACAAAATGAAGCAAGTAAATTTCTAAGCTGAGTACGGCTAGTTTGAATTTAAAATTTTTTTTTCTTTGCCTGGTTGCCTAACCAAGTCAAAAGAAACAGACTGTCCTACTATGTACCAAAAGCTGGAGAAGAAAAAGGGATTCATGCTTTCCATGCATTAATGCTCTAAGGGAAAGCATGAATCCCTTTTTCTTCTCCAGCTTTTGGTACATAGAAGGACAGTCTGTTTCTTGAAGTGAAATGAAAACTGTTCCCCCCAGCATTTGAAATTGTGTTACCAAATCTATTTCCCATAACAATAACCACAATGCTAAACGTGCCTATAATTGTAGCAATGCCTCAAATATATATTTACCCAAACCTTTAATCACGGAAAGGATGTGACACAAGGTCAATTCCCATGCTAGACTGAATTATGATTTTTCCTTCTAAAATTGTTACCGTACCTAGTCTGTCCATTGAATTTGAACTCAGATCGCAGATTCCATTTTCTACGACCACGACCATTACGCCATAAGCATTTCTAATAATAACAATGTCTCAATTATCAAGTACTTTGTGATAAACAGCTTACCAACCATCACTCTTGTTGAAAACTTGATTCATTCAGTACGATTTCTAAATATGATCTAGTACGATACCTCAATACCTTAAGAACGGAGTACTCAGTGAGGATGGACCTTATAACTGTCGTAATACCTTGCGAACCTAACATTAACTCAGTTTCATGGCCATATCTAAAGAAATAAATTGACTGAAATAAATAACGTAAAGAATGTACTTGTACCTGAAGATCTTTGTTCGGACTTGTGAAACAGATCCGGTCTATTGAATTTTGTTCCTTCCCCCATGAATTACCTCCCTTCTATCATGTTCAAATTTGTTTTCATTTAAAAGGCGGACATTGCTTTCAAAACGTTTTTTAAAAGCCATAAATTTGATCTCTGTTGTCCCTGCCCCTTCTCTGCCTTTTGATGATTGATATTTTTATTTCGTATTTTTTCTCAAAGAACTGTACGCCTGGATTCCCGCTAAATTCATTAGAAATTATTTGTTTATCTATTTTCTTACTTAGTGACAGGTCATAACAACTGAACATTTATTGCTTGCAATAAACACGATTCGCTTGAACTTGTCTTTTTTTATTTCAAGGAATAACTTCTCTTTTACTCTTTGTATCAGGTTGTATCAAATGCATTTTCGTCTTTTACCGATGTTTACTCTATAACACATCTACTCTATGCAACTAAAGACTATGGATCCACGAAGGTTTTTAACAACAGCTCTCACAGGGGATTTTTCATTTGAGTTTCTGACTGCAAGGTTCCTCAGGTCTCTTCTAAGTATTCCTGCTGATTTTAGTAATGCTATGGTCTGGATGATTCTTCCTCTAATATCTCTTAGTCTCTTTTGTAGGTTCTTAGTTATTGATATTATATTTATGATAACTATTAGCTTGTGTCTTGATTTTCACCCCAGCTAACGCTGTGTTCTTTTACTGGAGTCTGAGTGAACGCAAATCTCTTTAGGTCTCTAGAACTCTTCTGAATATTATTGCGGATTTTAACAAAATTCTTCTGATTTTCAGTTCCTCAAGTCATCTTTCCAAGACTTTGCAGACCTTTTCAATCGCACCAACTAAAATTGGTATCACCATCACTCACATCTTTCAGAGTTTTTTTTAGTTCTCTTGCAAGATTCAAGTATGCGTCAATATTTTTGCTTTTTTTTCACTTTCACTCTGTAGGCAGCAGCAATGATGAAATCCACTAGATGATTTTTTTTCATTAACTCTCGGTCTAGTCTTCTGGCTAAAGTTAGGTAATCATTTTCTATCGCACAACCCCAGAGAATTTGATGCATTTATTTCTCTATAACTAATTCTAGTTTGTGCATATACAATTAGAATCAAATTGTTATTTCTTGCACAGTTCCTAGTTGATCACCTTTCCAGTACAGTCGTACTTAGTCTTGTAGTACTTCTGTGCTAGCTTGGTTCATTTGTTTATTTTGTGATTAACTGTTTCATCTCTCCCGATTTAATTTACATTTGCTATTCTGTCATGTGTGATGTGGTATGCTACAGAGAGAGGGAGGGGAGGTCAATTCCCTTACCCTTCTTTATTTGAATTTACAGGCATTAGGACTGACCGTTAAAGCGGTAGGAGAAAGGAGGTCAAACTACCCGCACTCCATGACCTGTAGTCTGTTGAACAAAAGAAGTCAAGGTCAATCACGTTGACGTGATCTGACAGGGTAGTGGAAGAAGAAAGTCAAATGATTGGCTGGCAGACTCTTCGTGCCAAAATGCCACTACTCGTTGGAGAAATTTGAAGAAGAATCTCAAGTTTGAGACAGAAGTCAGCGTTAGAAAGACATGCTGATTTTCAGCCGACTTCGGGGAAAGTCACCCGTAAAAAGAGTAGAACAGAATTTTGGGACAGGAGTCAGCGAGAGAAACACGCTGATCTCCGCCGACTCCGGAAGGTCACTCACCCATAAAAAGGAGAGAAAGGAATTTGAACATTGAAACTCATCAAAGATAAGTACAACTTAAACTGTTTTCCTTCTACAATTCCTAAATATTGGAAAGTTATATGTATTCAAAAAGAAAGAGATAAACTGAAAAGATTCTGTTTCATCAATAGTTAAATTAGTGAACGAACCTTTTTACATGCTTCAGTCCGGCGACTTAGACACTTTTCTCATGTAACAGAAAAAAGAAAGAAAGAAAAAAAGAGAAAGAAGAAGAAAGGACTGTTCTAAGACATTTCCGTTTGATGCTTTCCTATTGACTTAACATTTTGTTATATTGTAAAAAGAAAAACGAAAGGAAAAAGAACTGTTTCTGAAATCTCATCATTATTTGTCTGGTCGTTGCCTTTTAAAAGTTTGTTGTATTTTAAATGCACCCTTGTGTTGAAATCTTTTGGTTGTGTTATTTCCTCTATCGATTCGTCCTCTTTTGCACGTATCTGTTTCAGCGTCGTACCAATTTCATTAATTCTCGCTAAACATCTTGTTGCCACCTTAAAACATTACAAGGGAATTTTGGAAATTTTGCTACATTTAATATTTTCTAACCCAGAAGCTTGTTTTTTTCCGCTATCTGAGGGGGTAGGAAGACAAAGGACAAGGTGGTGTAAGTGAAAGTGAATTGGTACCCCCTTACCAGCGTCTGAGATCAGTCTAGCGCCAAATTAACCCCCACATTATTTGCCGGTTTACCATATTCCCGAAATAGGAGTCTTGACTGGAACTTATTTTGCGGAGGGTCAAGTGCCAGACTGCTCTCGACATCACATGAGCATAAAATGGACCCTCGTCCTGGGATAATTATTTATGCAACGTGACACATGTATCATCGATTTTCGCATTAATATAATTAGTCCTTATGGCATTGTTTCGTGCTCCTATTAAAAGAGATTTTGTTTCTCTCGTGAGGATTCTCTTTCTTAGCCATTTCCAGGAAATCTCGCATTCAATCTCAGCAGTTTGTTGCTTGAAATATCCTTACAGATCTTTTACTTTCCATTTCTGTTTCCTTGTTTTGGTTGTTTTTCTGGGGAGGGTTCTTATGATGCCAATGCTCTATTCATTTTTTCTCTTTTGAGAGTTTTTCACACCAGCTTATGCTGGTGTTTTTTTCCTGGAGTCTGAAGGACACCAAGTTTCCTCTCCAAGACTCTTCTCAGTATTCTGGCCGATTTCAACAATCCTGTGGTTTGGATTGTCTCACTTGTCCTCTTATTTCCAAGTCCTCCAGTCCCTTTACCGATTCTTTTGGCGACTATACCGAGCGCACCAAGAAATTGCTATTTGACTATACCACAAAATCTTATATGCACAAAGCAGAATCTGTCGTCGGGAATGAGACGCATAAAATTCTCTTGAACTTTGGGATAGAAAACGGATTACCTAATCGTGGTCAGTTTTTTTTTTTTTTTGTACTATGGTAAAATTGTAATTTCTTGCACAAATCCCAGTGGATCGCCTTTTCTACTCAGTTGTACATTGTCTTGTATTCTTTTTTGTGCTAGTTAATTGCATTCGCTTACTATGTGATTAAGTTCTGACTCTTTACGTGTTTTTCCCACAAGTTCCAGCAGGTTGCCTTTCACTGTCGTTTTAGAAACAGTAAATCACCTGAGTTCTTCAGGACTATTTTCAGTTTCTAGATGTGCCACAGTTTTGATGCTTTTTGAGTAGCACAAGGGGGCCCAAAGAAGGATCACAAAGAGGTGAAAGATTATTCCAGAAGTAGGAGGCTTTTAACAAGCAAGATTGAGGTCAACATCAA
This sequence comes from Sepioteuthis lessoniana, assembly GCA_963585895.1. Lineage (NCBI taxonomy): Eukaryota > Metazoa > Mollusca > Cephalopoda > Myopsida > Loliginidae > Sepioteuthis > Sepioteuthis lessoniana. The sequence continues at coordinate 61,674,440 of OY757929.1, read as the reverse complement.
ACGGATAAGGAAGATAGTGTGTAGTGATTGTTGGCCGACCATTCGAATGATCACCAGTCAGCTGGGCAAAAAACGTTTGGAAGATTATCACTGAAGCGTTAGGCATGCGTATAGTCTGCGCAAAAATGGTACCAAGACAGCTGTTGATGATCAAAAGTGGTGCCGCAAGCAGATGTATAAGAACTTCATCGAGCGTCTTCAAACCGAACAAGATATACTTCGTCGAGTCATCACTAAGAATGAGACATAGATTTTTGAGTACGACCCAGAGACTAAGCGCCAGAACAGTCAGTGGAAATGTCTGCCATTTTCGATACCGATGAAAGCAAGACAGTCAAAGTCAAAGACATGTTGATCACGAACTTTGATCAGTGGAGTAGCTTCGACAACGAGTTCTTGACACAGAGCCAGACGATCCCTCAGTAAGTCTATACGGAGATCATACGTAGTATGCTTTATTCAGTGCGTAAGAAGAGACGAGAGTTGTGGCAAAACAAATTGTGGCTGGTTCACAATAATAATACACCTGCTCACAGCGCCTTAAGCAACCAGCAGATCTTGTTCGAGATTCTATGAATTGTAACAACTTTCCTGTTCACTTGATCAATCTTCGCATGCATTTTTTCTTTTCCCCAAGCTCAAGGTAATCATCAATAGGATCATCAAGGGGACCCGTTTTGAAGGCCTGAAGGTCATCGAGATTGCTGTAATTTTGGAGCTGAGAGATATATATCCCTGAAGAATCCTTCAAGCAATGCATATAAGCAGAGCAGAAAAGGATGGGAAAGTTCATCAGGCTTGAGGATGTTTACTTTGAAGGGAAAACTGTAGTTTATTGCTTGGAAGTAAAATTGTGACACCAGTCTTGTTATTTTTCAAACTCACCTAGTACTATTCTCCAGTATCTATCGTTTTCTTGATTTAATATGGCGTTCTTTTGGGTAGCTATTAATAGCAACTTGGTTTCTGTCTTTAGTTTTCCTTAGTGTAGCTACATCCATCTTATATAGTGTGCATCTTCCCAAGTTTTTCTTATAAAATCCATGTGTAGTTATTTCTTCTCATCTTTGTTGTCTTGATTTTAAAATTTGCATTTTCCTGTTTGTACTTAAGTTATTTTTGTGGTTGCATTTCTTGGCAGTCATGATTAATCTTTTTGTACAGTCTTTGGTGTATTCTGGGCGTCCAAAAATTTCTGCATCAACTGAGTCCTCAATTAAGGCGAGTTCTCTTCCGCTTTCATGTACTAGGTTAACCTAATTTTTAATGTGTAAGTCCTTGAGCATCATCAGAAGTTTTCTCGCTCTTAGGTTCATGATTTCGATCTCCATTCGAATACAGTATAAGAAGGATCTGGAGTAGCTTACCAGCGAAATTAATTGAACCTGTTTAATATAACAAAGTTAACATGTTTCTACGAATATCGTAGTTATAATTTCACAAATATTTGAATTGGGTTAATGTGAAAAATCAGATTTTTTATAATTTACCAAGAGAACAAGCGAATTGTTGGGAAGACAGTTTTAACCTAATATAGCCATATGTCAACCTGTTTTGCTAAATTTTAAATTGACAAGATGCTCACAGCTCACTGGCTGTCCCGGATATGTTTTGACAATATGGAAAATATTGTTTTGGGTTAGTGGGAACAACCCACGTGAGAAATGGAAATCTTGTTGACAAAAGAACTGATTATTAGAACTTAACAATATCTGATTTACGATGTGTTTTCATCGTGGGAGTAGATTTGAATTATGATATGTGCATATGATGGCTGAATTTATACATCAAATACCCTTTTAAATTATTTTCTTACTATCTTTTTCTGAAACCATCAAATATAATCTTACAATTTTTTACACGATTGCTGTTTTTTTTTTTTTAATTTCATTAGGTAATTTCTTCCAAAAATATTCATTAGTAACGCAATGTCCATGTACAGATATTACTTTTCAAAGAAAAAATATCAAGCTTCACAGGTCACTATCATTATTACCCTCTTGGCCTTTTGAAAAATAGACCAAAGGTCTTTCTCCTATAATAATAATGATAACAATAATAATGATTAATGGATAAGATTTTACATCCAAGAGATGATAGTGACAGACTAGAGATACGGGTGGCGAGAGAGGGTCAGGGAAATCTGTGCTGGCGGTGCGACGTGATGATGATGATGATATGTGTCAAGTAAAGAAAGAAGAGGACTCACCAGCATTGAAAATAATATGGAGACATCAACACGACGATCCCATGACTACATAAAGAAGAGCAAAGGAAGACTAATTACAGCAACCAGACACAACAGGAACAAAACGAGGATAAACAGAACAACAATAAAAACAATAACTAGAAAACAAAAATGGGAAGAAAAAATTATATGGATATTTGAATCGGAAAACTGGCGAAATCTCGCACAAAAGGATCCTGACATGGCTATAAAGGGGAAGTCTAAAGAGAGAGACTGAATCTCTTTCGATGGCAACACAAAACAATGTCATAAGGACTAACTATGTTAAAGCAAAAATAGATAAGACGCAACAAAACAGTTGTTGTAGGTTATGTGGTGATAGAGACAAAACGATCTTTCACATAAGTGAATGCAGCAAACTAGCACAGAAAATGTCTAAAATTAGACACGATTGTATGGAGAAAATGATCCACTGGTAATTGTGCCAGAAAATAAAATCTGGCCATACGATCAAACCACACACAATTTGACTATAACCACAAACCAGAATCCTTCCTGGGATATGGGTAGCACAAAATTATCAAGGATTTTAATATATAAACATATAACCTTGCTGGAGAATTAAAAAAGCACGGAAACATGAAAATGACCGTGATATCGATTGTATTTGGTGCGTTTGGAACGATCCCCAAAGGATTTATAAAGGGGCTGGAAGAGTTCGAAATCAGAGGACGAGAAGAGACCATCCAAACAACAGCATTATTAAGATCGGTCAGAATACTGAGAAGAGTCCTGGACACTTGCGGAGACTTACTGCCATTCAAATTCCCACGAAAGACCATAAGCTGACGCTAGAGTGAAAATCTCACCAGGACTACTTCTTCTACAACAACTACAACTACTATTAATAATAATAATAATAATAATTAGAAGAAGAAGAAGAAGAAGAAGAAGAAGAAGAAGAAGAAGAAGAAGAAGAAGAAGAAGAAGAAGAAGAAGAAGTTACCGGCATGCCTTGATATTCAAATTTTGTTACATAGAGTAAAAATTGGTCAGGGTAAGGTAAGAGTTCATTAGTGACCGAAATTAAGCACTATTAATTTATGATAATGCTCATCACCTGGAAAGATATTATGGCGCCAGACTGATTCGGATGTTTTCTTGTTGGGATAAAAATCATCTTTCAAAATCTGTACTCAGCATGGTTTTACATGGCTTTAAACACTAGCTTATCTCTCAGTAGGTAATTAAGGAAATGACGTTTTCATCAGAAAAGCCATTAACGTAATTATATAGCGGTGTAAAGTCACGTGTTCAGTTGTAAGTACACGTGACACAATTCACATGAACCTCTAGTTAGATTTGGTAAATTTAATTCTTTTTTTTTTCTAATTGTCTTTACTTTTGCGAAATATTGATTTGGAGACTTTTATTTCATTTGTGCATTGATCAATCTTATTTGCAAGGAAATAGCTTGCAGGTCTTTGTGGACACTCAGACACTTGTCCAGAGGCTGGTACTTCTTTTCTTTATTTGGATTATTTTTCGCAGGAAAGGTTTTTGCCAATTTTTAAAAAGTAATTTGCCTGATTATTTGTCAAATAGAAACTCTAAATCCAACAAAATCTAGCAAGCTTATATATATATATATATATATATATATATATAGAGAGAGAGAGAGAGAGAGAGAGAGAAATGGAAAAACAAATTAATTCAAAGTGAATAATTTGATATGAAAGAAAATCGACGCTTTAATGTTTCGAATTTAATAAACAATCATCAGGATTTAAAAAATGATGCTACCGAGTGTTGCTAGGTCACCGATGGATGTTTTATGAAATATAAAACATGAGAAAAGATTAAATATTCAGAGAATGAAGGCACTAACCGTTTAATCAAAAAATGATAAATCACTGTACATATAATCTCCTTCCTTGTTTTGTATTTCATCAAACATTCATCGGTAATCTAACGACACTCGATAACATCTTTTTTGAGTCCTAGGGATAGTTTATTAAGACCGAAACGTTATTGTTTCGACTTTCATATAAAATTCTTCACTTTTGATTACTTTGTTTTTCAATTTTTCTCAACATTGTCTCAACATTGTCGGATTTTTTTCCATTATTTACTTCAATATATATATATATATATATATATATAGAGAGAGAGAGAGATCATCATCATCATCATCATCATGCCGCACCGCCAGCACGGATATCCCTGACCCTCTCTCGCCACTTCTCCCTATCATTCATAGCCTCCGGCAGGTCTTGAGGGTTACATCCTGTGTCCTCATATCGTTGCTGCATGTAAGTTCGTGCTTGGTTGTCCTGCTTTTGCACATCCATATGTGGGGGTCCACAGGAGTACATCGCTTATGAGCTCGTCCTTGCTTCTCCAGCAGTGTCCCGCGTGTCTGGTTCGTCTAACTTGTATAGTTTTCGTGATGGGGGGCAAGTGTCCGTATAGTTGGTGTCTCGTGGGGTGTTGTCGCCAGGACTTGTTCAATACTGCTCTCAACATTCTTGTGTAATTTCCGTCGAGTTTCCTCTCCAGCCGCTTAGTTAGCGTCCATGTGGTGCATCCATATAGCAGTATCGACACAACCACTGCCTGGAAGAAACTGCGTTTCATTTTATCGGTTAGTTCCGACTTCCATATGATCGAGAGCCTATCGATAGCTGTCCATGCCTTCGTCAGTCGTGTGTCGATGTCTTTTTCGGTTGATGAGACGCTACTTCCTAGGTAGGTGAATTTGTCTACTAGTTTCAGAGAGGCTCCGTCTAGTGTAGCAATGTTGCCCGTTTGGTTGTAACACATATATTCAGTTTTGTTTGCATTGACATGGAGGCCAATGCCAGCTGCGGCTCGTTCCAGACTATGCAGTAGTGTCTCTGCTTGATTAGGCGTATTCGCTAGTAACGCCAAGTCATCAGCGTAGTCGGCGTCCGTGATTGTTTTTGCGGGGTACCTTTTGCTTCTTCTCTTTGTCAGCTCGAAGCCATTTTCTCTGATTTTGTCGATCGAAGTCCTAAGCACATAGTCTAGACAGATGATAAAGAGGTACGGGGCTAGTGTGTCTCCTTGTAGTGTTCCTGCAACAATGTCGAAAGTACGTTCACCAGTTTCATAGATAGATAGATCCACGAATTATTTCAAATTCGGTATTTACGGGTTTGGTTTTTTTAAGAATTATTCCGTATACTTCTACAATTTTTCGGCAATTCTAGTCGTCCTCGAGGATGTGGATTGTTAATTGTATGCAAAATTACTTTATAATAAAGATTGTTTGATGGATTGTTTTGGTTCTGTTTAACTTTAGGTTAAGTGTTTGAAATTGTCCCAATGGAATTTATTGTACAGGAAGATTTTTGGTTTTGTTAATGACTGTTTTTATTCTTTCCCTTCTTTTTATTTCTAGTTTATGTATATGTATATGTGTGCTTTTCTGAATAATGTATGTACATATATACATATATATATATGTATGTGCATATATATATGTGTGTGTGTGTGTGTGTGTGTGTGTGTGTTTATGCATGTGTGTGTGAGTATGTATTCTGCGTGTATGTGTATGCACGGAGCGGTCAAATGGATGAATATATTATTTGTATCACTGTATGCTTTGGTAACCAATGTGTGGTTGTGCACCCAAGTATGTATGAATATACATGTATGTATTCACACACTTGTACACACATATATTCAAAAACATTCAGCGGATTTAATAAGTTTGAGAATGTATATATCGCTGTACATAGATGTGTTTTTAAACAAGTCGGCGTGTGTATATATTTGCTTGTTTGTGTGTGTGTTTGTGTGCCTGCGTACATAGTTATTTTCTGTTTAATGTTGATTTAAATCTGTGCATTTTTTTTTCTTTTATTTGAGGAATTGAGTAGTCATTGGTCCTGTATATTGGCATTATCTTAAAGTGTCCGTTGCAGAATAGATATTTTTTAAATTTATTTATAAAGTTTCCCATTTTCTGGCAATTTAAAATTACTTTCAAGTAAATAAACTCTATTGCAGTGTATTTATGTACATCCAATGTAAATTTAGGTGTAGTTTATGCATTTGTTGATGTAGACTACACTTTTCAATTGCAGCTTGAATATGTATTTTTTATGAATGTTGCTTTCATGTTTTCGAAAGTATTTGATTGTTCTATCATTATATTATATACGCCACATCTTGCATTTTGAGACTCCATGTGTTGTGTGTTCCTAAATTCAGATGATGTTAGTCACTGTTTAAAGTTTTTTGATCGCTTTTGCTTTTAATGACTTTCGTCTTTAATTTGATCATTGTTTTTGATTTGATCTAGGTTTTTTAATATTCTTTGAATAGCCCTGGGTTATTTTGGCGTATGTTGAGACATATTCTAAGGATTGTTCGCTGCTATGTTTTCGATGTTCGTAGTTCTTCTAGTGGTATTTTTCAGCTAATTCGAATCCTGTATTTGTTTGTGTTGTGGAATATCCACACTAACGAAAGGTTACGCGTTATTCTGCATGGCGGTATTGTTGGATATTTTAGAATTTTATGGTAAATATCAAATCATTTTCGTTCCTAATGAGGACGTCTAAAAATGGTAGGTCTTTAAAATTGTGGTCAGTGGTGAATTTATCTTGGTTTGGTTTCTTTGTTTAATGGCATATCAACCTTCTTAGTTTATTTAATGACAAAACTCTCCTTCAAGAAGAAGAGTAGTTGTAATATTTGACCCAAAATTAAGAGCGTTCATACTTTTCCCTAGAGTATTTGTTCGAAAGTGAACGAAATAGCGCAACTGGAGTTCGAAGTCGCTTACTACGATTCTGCAGCCAGCTGCTTTAACTATGAGGACATCCCTTGAGTTTTATCTTGGTTTTGCGTAAGTGTTAAGAATCGTTAATATTACCCGTAAGCATTTCCAAAATCTGAAACAGTCATCTAGTTATGTTTTTCATAATCATATAAAATCTGCTTTTAGATTTTTGCTGTATTTTTCCATATGGTTTTCTATATGATCTATGATTAATCATATGCTTTTCATATGATTTCATAGAAAATTTCCTCTGATATTATGAAAGTGTTTGTTGTCAGAGTTCGGGGGTGGGGTTGTCGAATTGCGAATAATATTAAGGATTCGTTCTCTACAATCAATGATAAATCTTAAGTGTAATGTTCAGAATATTTTTCTATCCCAAATGGGATTATCCATTTTCCCAATTCATGGAGGATATTTCAGTATAGGGCTGTGACATCAAATCTTAGCATAAGTGTATAAGAATCATTTTTTTTTTTTTTTTTTTGGTATTGAGCTAAAAAAAATGAAAGCCATTTCTAATGTGGACCTTTTTAACATATATAGGTATAGTTGATGTAGAATATTTTTGTTTGCTGTGTCTGCTGGTGGTTTATGTTGGGTCTGCTACTATGGATTTGATTTTGAGGACATTGGGGTTTGGAATTTCTATATATTCTGATTTTTCTGTTACTAGTGCTATATTAATTTCTTCAGATTAGTGGATTTTTGGTAATCCGTAAAGATTGCTAATTTTTGGAATTAATTTAGTTTGAAAATCCTTTTCTTTTTTTTAGTAACTACCCCTATGTTTATCCTGCTGGATTTTGTCATTTTTGATTTGATATTATTGTCTATATTTGTATTAGTTAATTTATTATCGGTTTCATACGTTGATATTTCCTGTGCATTTTTGTTGCATGTTTCATTTAAAATGACTTCGGTGCTTCCTTTATCGGCTTCTTTAATAGCTATATCATTGTTTTTCTGGATATTTTAAGGCTTGTTTTTTGTGTATGGGAGGGTTGTCTTGCTTTTTTGTTTTTGCTTTTTTTTCCTGCACGTTAATGCTTCATAGCCTAAATAATATGTCTCACTGTTATTACTTTTGACCATGATGTCATTTATTTTTACTAGGGAGTCATCTGTATTTTCTTTTTGTTTTGTTGTTATGGAATTTCTCTGTTAATCTAAAGTTTTGTCCAAATTCTTTAATATTTCCTTTGTTAAATTATCATAGAATGCTTTTTGGGGTGGGGCAAAGTTTTAAGATTTAGTTTTAATAATTTCTTTCTAGTTTATATGATGACAGATTGGTTATTTCGGTTTTATGTTTTTGTTTTTATTCGGTATGTTACTTTAATTGACCATTTTGCTCGGTTTGTGTTACCCAAAACCGGTTGAGTTATGCAAAAAAAAAGATTCCTAGCTGCGTGGTTTTTACCTCTAAGGTTGTTAGCGTGATATTATCTTTTGTTTGGTGGTGTATAAAAGTTGATGTTATTTAACCGATCCTACCCTTATGGTTATGGGGCGCCTCTGATGGCTTAATGGTTAGCAAGCTCGACTAGCAAACCTACACGAGTGAGTTCGAGTCTCATTGGGTGCCCCTTTCATATGGCCTTGTGCCGCATCTAAGCAAAAAGCTTAGTTAATTAATACCCTTATGGTTATGAATGGTAGTTGGGTTAGTTTATTAGTTGATCGGCTGGTTTGCTTTACAGTGTATCAACCCTTTCCGGGTCATTTAACGCCGAATAAAATTTTGAACAATTCAGTTTAGTATAATATTAGTTTTTGCTTACAAACAATTAAATGTCAAAACAATTCTATTTTAAACAATTCAGTTTAGCATAAGTGCACAGTTTAGTTCTATTTTAAAAACAGTTCTATTTTAAACATTTTAGTTTAGCATAAGTACGTAGTTTCAATGTCAAAAACATTTCTATTTCAAACTGTTCAGTTTAGCATAAGTATAACTCACATATTAAATATCCTATGAGTGTAGCCCCCACGGATGTATACCTCTCTGACAATAAAAACTTAATCAAATCGGAGGGATTAAACTCGGCACTATTTAAACATGCTGCCTCCATAATTGAACATCCTGCCTCAACTTGTCACAAGATAACAGAGATTATTATAGAAAAGTATAGCAAAGGAAACCATGGGATGTAACATGGTCGTTGTGAAGTAAGGCGAATGATTCCAAGGGTGGGTCAACGGTGATGGATCAAACTTCTGCTACTCAGCTACAAGGACGGTGTCAAAAAGAAAGACACTAACCGAAAGATTACTATGACTTATATATATATATATGTGTGTGTGTGTGTGTGTGTGTGTGTGTGTGTGTGTGTGTGTGTGTGTGTGTGTGTGTCTGTGTGTCTGTGTGTTTGTGTGTAAATGATTATGTGTATACAGACGCCTATGCGGCATAAGGTTATCGTTGAGACAGACAGACAGGCAGAGATAGAGACAGAGATATTTAAGTTAGAAAAGATAGCCAATGGCACCTGGTGATTGTCAGTTTCTCGCCGATGCGATCATCAGGTTAAGAGTCTTGAGGCGAGAAACTGATAATCAGCAAATATAATTGACTTAGAATCTACGTTATCCAAACTTGGATTTACATACGCTCTCTCACCGATATTCAGCTCTTTTTATTTATAAACATAACAAATTGTATTATATATATATATATATATATATATATATACTGATTTAGTGCGCTAATAAATTTGTCAACTTAATCTAAATGTTATTACGTTCGCATATAACAGAAGATAAACGACTGTATACACATTCGTGTAAGCTGTGGTATATTCCAATGTAGTGATCTATAAGTATTCACATGTTATTGTATGTCATGTGTCGTTTACAATTATATACGGGGAAAGTCCGAATGGTCATTTTATTCTGGGCTAAACAATTATAGATTAGAATTAAATCAGATTATGAAAAATTGTTCCCTACAAAACAAAACATCCAATTAGTTGAGCATGATTTCATCAGAAATACCAAATTCCCTAATATAGAGAGGACTGACGAAAAACACATTGGATAACATTACAATTATACTAGTTACGCAAGAAAATGAATGGGTTGGCGTCCCAAAACTCAAATGACCAAAGCAGCAAACATATTGCATTCTGCAGACACATTGTAAAGTATAGGGCCTCGGCCACATCCATTTTGCGATGGTTCCGCAGTTTCAATTTCAAATAGGATTCATGGTTGGAGCTACTCGACCCACTTACCTTAATTTTTAATTCATTCTATTTCTTTTTCATATTCCGACTGCAATACCAATGCTAAAGAACCCAGTCTGCCCTACTATTTGCCCGTAGCTTAGAAAAGAAGAGAGGAATTCATGGCTTTCCCAATGGCATTAGCGGGAAATGAAATGCAAACAATCTATTTCCTTTGATTGGTTGATTTTAACAGCATATCAATTCATCTTCGTTATTTTATGCCAAGTGGTTAACTAATCCTGTTCAAAGTACTTTCATATTTAGTTTTTTGTGTAGTTTGTTTTGGCTTTTTTTGTGGGGGTGTGCATGTTTGTACCGATTATAAATGATTTTTAAACTGATCCATTTGACCCATAGGTGTGTCAGAATGTACCTTTGAGTAATAGCAAGAGAGATTTACTTCACACTCTCCAGGTCTCCCCAACTGGAGCCTTACCATCAAATGCAATTTAGTGTCATACTCAGAGCAACCTTTTTTGAGAGGGTGTCTTACCCCTCTGCATGGTGATAAATCCAGTGTATTCTGAGCCCTGATAATAATGGTTATATGTGCGCTTTTTAAAACAATAAACTAAACCATCCTGAAAAATTGTTTCGTAAATTAGTAGAAAAACATGTGTTACATAATTAAACAAATATTCATGTTTCAATATTTAGCAGTTAAGATTAAATTGATATATTCTTACCGAGAGTGTGTCATCTGTGCTTTTTTTCCATGTATCATGGGGTTATAGAACGCAGACGCTATATTTACAGTGAAAAACATTCAATAAAAAAAAGTCTTCATTTACCACTGAGTATGCAAGTTTGTTGGTGTATTTTTTACATATTTTGTAGCATATCATTTTTTTACTTGACTGGAAGTTTTTTTAGAGTGTATATCTATTCTCCTAAAGATGACCTAAAGTCGAAACGAATTAGGAAAAATCATAAAAATTAGATGTAATGATATATAAAGAATTACGAAAACATATTATTCATAAATTTTGTCCGTTTTATCCTTTTTATTCATCTCAACACACACACACACACACACACACACACACATATATATATATATATATAAATATATATACAGAGAGAGAGAGAGAGAGAGAGAGAGAGAGAGAGAGATAGAATAAATTCTGTCAAAAAGCATATCAATATTTGTTTGGATCCTTTTTCCTTATCTTTGGTTTCAAGATGGATTCAAGTTGGGAACACTCGATTATTGGCCGACTGACATCCTCTCAAATCAAACGGGTAGAAAGAAAGAAAGAAAGAAAGAAAGAAAGAAAGAAAGAAAGAAAGAAAGAAAAAAGAAAGACATCTTGACGAAAAAGAAAATAGAGAGAGATTGCGTCGGGAGGAAAGAGAGAGAGAGAGAGAGAGAGCCGGAGGGAAATTAAGTAGTGTTGTTTACAAAGTTATTAGCTGTGATAGTAATCACAGATATATTCAAATGTCAGATTTTATTTTTTAAGAATTTGTGTGTGCGTGCGTATTCATGTACATATTGATATAAGTGACTACCTTGCTGTCTATATTTATATATTTTTGGTTTTGGTTTTTTTTCTTTAATGGCATATCCAACTTCGTGGATCATATAATACCCAAGACATTATTGTAGAAGAACAGTGATACGATTTAATCCATAACTGGTGAGGATAAAGGAGTTCATACCTTTCCCAATGGTATTAGTTCGAAAATTAACGTCATATTGACTGGACTTTGAACTATCTTACTACAGTCCAAATGTTAGCCATTACGGTACAATCTCTCTCTCTCTCTCTCTCTCTCTCTCTCTCTCTCTCTCTCTTGTACGCACATACACACACGCATATATATATATATATTGGCTTAAATGAGAAAATGCTTCCGATGTATATATATATATATATATATTTTACATGTAAAAGCAAAATTATGTTCTTTATTAAATCTTATTCAATATATATGATTTTTAAATGGAATATCAACTGTTAAAATGATTGTTTGGTAATGACAAACAAACTGCCAGAGGAAATTTTCAAGTCGAAAAAAACGGATGTTGCTGAAGATGCATTATAGGAAATATTTTCAACTCATTTGCTTCCTACTTACAAATGACACTTCTCCATCGGTGTAAAACCTAAAATTTACAGCAATTGTGTTGAAGATATTCTCTCGCTTTTTTTTCTATTTTTCACCTTTCCTTTTTCTATAATTTCACACTTTTTATTCTCTTCCTCATTTCCCACAGAACATTAATGAGCAGCAACAAACAAAATAGTGTATTCGTCTGCAGATCTTGTTAACAGGAAAGCAAACGACATTTTTCGTTTGTATCAGACTCATATTCAATTTTATCATTCGTAAAGTGAGTACATTTTTAGCGCCAGTTGAATTAAAGGAAATAAAACTTTCAGTATTATGTCTACATGGACAAAAACTGGTAGAAAGGACGTGCGTATGCAATAAAGACTATGTTCTTCTATGAATTATGTTGTACGCTCAAAATATAATACCTCCAATTTATTTACCGTGTGATTTTTTAGACTTTTGTCCTCATCTTTATTTTTGTTTGTTGTTACACAATGTTTCGGCCTCTGTATCCTTCGGCTTTGCTCAGGTGTCCCTTGTTTATCTGGACATAGAAATGATTCAACCAAGGAAATCCTATTTAAATTTTGACTGTCGAACAAATAAGGCTTTATTTCAAAAATAATTATATGCAACATACATTTTTAGGGGAGCGTGAAGCCCCAATGATTTTTGTTTGGAAACATATGATTCTTTAGGGGTCCTAGTTAGCTACATTCGTCGATCCATGCACACAATACAATACAGGCAACCATTCATTGACAAGAGCACGACATTCACGAAAATACCAAATTCACTCTATAAAAACCTACTTAAAACCCTAATAAAAGGAATGCTTTATTCACAATGAAAAAATGAAGATGTTATTCAACTAATGACATCATTGTTTTTCACGCCTATCAGTTAAAGAAGTATCACAAGAAGTTACTCAATAAGCGTCATGAGATAAATTTGAAACGTTGTATCCAATGGCATCAGTTATTCTTGATATTTTAAAAGTAAGTTTAACAATAAAGATGAGAACAACAGTTCGAAAAATCACACACAAAATATATTACATAAAGCCTCATCTCAAAAATTCAGACAAATAATCTATTTATTTCGACGAAAATTAAAACAGATACAATGAGTAAAATTAAAAGAATGACAAGACCAAATTTTCAGCAACAGTATTTTTCACATAGTCCCTATTACCAGCGATGCATTGTCTAATAGCCTTTATGTTGTACTTTTAAGGAAGTCGTTCCAAAAGTAATGCATCCTCTTTTACAGAAGGGAATCCTAATGTTATGCCGTGAAAGTTTTAACGTTCTTGTCAATAACCTTTTTTCTCTTCAAGAATTATTCGTTATAGACTGGAATATTTGATGCAATACAATTGTAAATTATTTAAATCAAAAGTAGTTACTTGAAGATATAAATTTTTTCTGATTATTATTATTATTATTAGTTACTTGAAACTATGTAATTAATTGAAACAATATAACTATTTGCATTAAATGGCAAAACTTGAAACCATCTGACAAAGTGCGAATTATTTTTATTAGATAAGAATTTCTGATATCATATAACGGTAAGAAAATTGTATAAAGAATTGATACTTGAAGCTATAATTGTTTACTAAGGATTATTATTAGTTACTTGAAACCATATAGCGAAGTAGAAAACAGATGGATTCATGCCTCTCCCAATGTTGCAAGCACCAAGTGAAATGCAAACTGCTTCGTCCAAAATTTGAATTTGCGTCACCGATTTCCATAACGATGACCGAAATCCTAAGAGCACATCTAAACTTACGATAGAAGAAAGTCAGCTTCACTTATTAAGGAGTAAATTCATTTCTGTCATAATGTTCTGAGAGGCTTGTTTGTTAATGAGGAGAATTATCCTATTAAGCTAAGATTAAAACACTTGGTGAGAATCAAATGTGCTTTAATAATAATGGCTAGTGATACTAACATGTTAAAGATTACTCCACAGCGATATACTAATATTCTTACTTAGTTTAATTTAGTACAATGCAAAAAGTTTTGCACTTCCACTTTAGATCAAACGCGCACAGCACAAATAGGCAGTGTATTTAACTTGCTAACAACTACTCTATGCCAAGGTTCTCTAACGTGGTTATACTTATTGATATTTATTTAACTATGTAATTTTCGTGAAAGGTCATTTTGAAGAAATGAGCATTTTTCTTTTAATTCCTGATTTAGAAAGTTGCCTTAAGGCTTATTGATATAAAGCGACAATGTAATATACATACATACATACATACATACATACATACATACATATATATATATATATATATATATATATATATGCTCCCCCACCCCAACTGAGTTGAGCTCTCTAACGAGAGAATTAACGGTTGTCACGCGCGTAAGGCAAGGCTCTTCGAATGAATTGAGCTCTTGGTAGCCGTTTAGCAGGTATATGTAAACAAAACAAGAGTTGTACATATGTGTTTAAAATCCCTTCGCTTACGCTAGATTCCTCGTGACTGTGCGATAGAATCAACGACTTGCGTATGAATTTACCGGGTTTCGATCCCAAAATCGAGAATCTCTCGTTTCTAGCCACACTAAAGAGCTGTTATACAACGAAGCAGTCTGCCTGGTAATGCTGGTAATGACTATATATATATATATATATATATATATGTATATAAATATATATATTATGTGTAAGCGGGCGAAATTAAGCAGAATCTATCCCTGGTTCAAACTATGCTGATGATTTAGAGTTTCTTGCAAATACACATGGTCAAACTACATAGTCTGCAGCAGGCAGCAAGAATCCCTGGTCTCTACTTTAGCTCTGATAAAACATTCATGTTTTTTAATCAAGATGGTGTCGTCTCCTCATTTAATATCAAACCTTTAAAATTTGTTGACCAATTCATATAACTCTGTAGGAATATCTTATCTATTAGAAAGAGCGATGTCGGATAGAGGCGAATGGCGAGAGAGAGAGAGAGAGACAGAGACAGAGAGAGAGGGACAGAGAGAGAGTTAAATGAATATATGCTCTCGGCAAAGCTTGACAATGATTATGAATTGGTGAAGATTACTTGAGACAGTTATAAGGCTCGAATAAGTTGTAGCGAGCATTAGTTTTTCCAAATGACAGTACAATTTCTGTCTTAAATGCTGTTAAATACATTTTGAGTTTTCATGTTTATAAAAAAAAAAGGATAATCACAATCGCATTTTGAGATTTTCGAAATTTCAGTTTTTCCTGATTGGTTAATTTTCCAACCCCTCAACGCGGCTAAGATGTAACACAAGATCAATTTATAAGCGGAGTTTAACAGGTTTGAACTCAGTGTTTTTCTTCTTCTAGACCAGTTGCCATACCAAGTTAAAAGAGCCCAATCTGCTCTACTATTAACCTATAGTTTGAGCGAGAATAATTGGATGCCTACCATTCTCAAAGTTATTATCGTTAGGTGAAATATAAACAGCCTCATTCAAGATTCGAACACGAATCGCCTTGTCCATTTCCTACGACTATAAACACTTTATAATATGATTTTTCTTTTTCTTTTTTTTCCACGGGTCTAGTTCAAGATTTTCATCGCGTGTGCTTGAGATTTTGACAGAGGAATCTGCGTTCGTATTGATTTACTATGGATTTAAGAATATGTCGAAAGACAAAAAAAAAAAAAAAAGAACGAGAAGTCAAAAACGATCGTAAGTAGAAAGTGAGGAAGAAAGAAATAAAAAACATGACCGATGTGAAAAAGAAAACAAAATAGACGGCAACGATGATTAAGATGATAATAACAAAAAACAAAGCTGAAGAAAGTTGATAAAAAGCAATGGCTGTCTAGATAAAAAAAAATACTTGGACGAAAATGACGGTCGAGTACTGGATGATGAAGAGCGAAGGGAAGGTCGGATATTAAAGAAAAAAATGGCGAACTGTATAATAAAAATAACACACTACTGCAGTAATAAAATGGTAGAGAAATAAAAAGAAAAAAAAACAGTTAAACGCTAAAACAGAACAAGATAAGAACAAGACACAAGTGTCAAATGATATCCCACTATACATTCTTCATCCGGGAAAACCACAAATGTTTGGTGCGTGACAAAAATATCCTGCTCAGACGAAGAAAGCAAATAGTGACAGATATAGTTTATTTACACCTAGTAGCAGTAGGCGTAATAATCTTGTATGTGAATTTCGAAAAGATGAAGTTTTATCATTGTCTGTCCTGTCGGTGGGACCTAGAATGCACTGACTGTATTCCCTGCAGTAGGTGTCTTGGGCATAACATTAAATTGAATCCGAAGATGAGGCTCCAGTTTTAGAGATCTAGGGAGAGGGATTATTCATTCATTGTTATTACTCCAAGATTCAGTCTAAACTGTAGTGATTGGTTGGTTGGTTAGGTTTTATGGCTTATCAACATTTGTAGGTTATTTAACGCCAAATGCATTTTTATACAAATAAACAGTTCTATTTCAAACAATTCATTTTACCATGAGTGCACAGTTTAATTGTAAAAAAAACTTCTATTTCGAGCTATTCAGTTTATTAAAACAGTTCTATTTCAAACAATTCTGTTTAGTTTCTGTATAGATCTTGTTTACACGCAGTTAAATGTCAAAACAGTTCTATTTAAAAAATTCAGTTTAACGTAAGTACAGTAACATTGTCAAAAACATTTCCATTTCCAACAACTCAGTTTAGCAAAAGTATGCAGTTTACGTCAAAACAGTTCTATTTCAAGCAGTCCAGTTTAGCATAAGTACTAAGTTTAAGTATCTAAACAGTTCTATTTCAAGTAATTCAGTTTAGCAGTTTAGTACGCAGTTTAGTTCAATTTAACCCATAGATAGGACCCAATCAGGTGCTACCACTCCAGGCCAGAGTGATCCTTGGAGCAGTGGCAATGAAGGGGTACATTATATTTCCCAAAGGTCCATCATTACTGGAACCATACCATCATATTTTTTAGTGTCATATCCAGAACACTCGTTGGGGGGGGTCTAACCCCTCCGCAGGAGTGCAGTCGCTGTATTTTACGGTCTTACCCCTCTGCAGAGGTGCAGTCGATACATTCTACAGCCCCAGCCGACTGGGGAAAAACTGGAGTGTGTGAACTTGTCAGGAACTATGAGTCAAATAGATCTGTACATTTTCTTTTTTAGGTAGAGGAATTATATTGTGATCAGAAAATCCGGCGAAGACTTGCACGAGACATACGGAAATACTGGACAGCTGTTTCGACCTTATTAGGTCTCATCAGCTGTATTATACTGTGATCTCCCCCAGTGGAGATCAAACCAGTGACCCAAGAATGCAGAGCCAAAACTCTACCAGTGAGGCATCCACACTGCACACAAGTGATGCCAAATCAACTTTTTTGCTCTGAAGAATCAAACTTAAACAGAAATTTTGAGAGCAGGTAAAATAGTCACAAGGGGTCTGGTTATATGAGGAGACTTCAGTTAAAATTTCCAATTAAAAATGTAAAAACACATAGAGTAAAATAATAATAATAATAATAATAATAATAATAATAATAATAATGGTATATGCACAACCCAGCTCCTGTCCTAGAAAATGACACACATAAACTCCTATGGGACTTTAACATACAAACGTATCACCTAATCCCGGCCAGAAGACCAAACCTTATAATAATCAAGAAAAAAAAAAAGAGAATTTGCAAAATTGTCGACTTTGCTGTCCTGGCGGAAATTAGAATAACTCTGAAGGAATATGAAAAGAAGGATAAGTACCTCGACCTTGCTAGAGAATTGAAAAAGCTGTGGAATATGTAAGTGACGATTGTACCAATTGTTATTGGTGCTTTTTGTACAATAACTAAAGGATTATTAAAAGGCCTGGAGGACTTGGAAGTTGGCGAACGGGTAGAGACTATCCAAATGACAGCATTGCTGAGAAAGGCTAGAATCCTGAGACGAGTCCTGGAGACTTGAGGAGACTTGCTGTCACTGAAACTCCAGTTAAAACCATCAGCTAACGCTGATGTGAAAAGCTCTGCATGAGTAAATAATAATAATAATAATATCAAAAAATTAGCACAGAAGGAGTATAAGACTAGACACTATTGGGACTTTGACATACAAATGGATCTCGTAATCTCAGCCAAAAGACCTTACTTTATAATAATCAACAACAAAAAAGAGAATTTGTAAAATTGTCGATTTTGCTATCCCGGCTGACCACAGAATAAAACTGAAAGAATGTGAAAAGAAGAATAAGTATCTCGACCTTGCAAGGGAATTGAAAAAACTATGGAACATGAAAGTAACAATTATACTAATTGTGATTGGTGCTTTTGGTACAGAAACTAAAGCATTATTAAAGGGACTGGAGGACTTGGAAGTTCGAGGACAATTGGAGACCATCCAAACTACAGCATTATTGAGAACGGCCAGAATACTGAAAAGACTCATGGAGACTCAGGGAGACTTGCTGTCACTCAAACTCCAATGAAAGACCATCAGCAAAAACTCTAATGAGTATATAATAATTATAATAATAATAATAATAGAATTGAAAGCAGTAGAATAAAGCTTAGCAGAGGTAAAGATACAAGAAGAAAGGGAGGAAGAGGACTTGTCAGCATTGAAGACAGCGTTGACGAACGATACAACTACTCGAAAGCTACATAGAAAAGCGTGGAGGAATTGATTACAGCCACCAAAAACATTACTAACGACTTGAGGACCAGCGGAATGACCATAACCAGAAAACAAAAGTTGGAAGAAAGACAACTCTATAGACGTTTTAAGCGAGTAGCAAGCGACATCTCACGCGAGAAAAAGTGGACATCGCTAAGAAAAGGAAACCTTAGGAGAGAAACTGAATCTCTTCTAATATTAGCACAAAATAGCGCCATAAGGACTAACCATATCAAAGCAAAAATAAATAAGACACAACAAAACAGAAATGTAGGTTATGTGGTGATCGAGACGAAGAGATCAATTCCATAATAAGCGAATGCAGCAAATCAGCACAGAAATAGTATAAGACTTGGTACGATTGGGTGGGCAAGGTGATCCACAAGAAATTGTCCAAGAAACTGAAGCTTGACCCTACGAACAAATGGTAAATGCACAACCCAGAATTTGTCCTGGAGAATGAGATGCATAAACTCCTCTGGGATTTTGAGATACAAACAGATCACCAATTCTCGGCCAGATTACCAGACCCTCTAATAATCAACAAAAAAAGAGAGAATTTGCCGAATAGTGAACTTTGCTGTCCCAGCGGACCACAGAGTAAAATTGAATGAATGCGAAAAGGAGAATTAGTACCTCGACCTTGATTGGGAATTGAAATAACTGTGGAATATGAAAGTGATGGTTATACCAATTGTAACTGGTGCTCTTGATATAGTCACCAAATGATTGGTACAAGGCTTGAAGAACTTGGAAATAACGGGATGGGTGGAGACTCCAAACTACAGCATTGTTGAGATCGGCCAAAATACTGAGAAGTGTCCTGGAGACTTGAGGACGCTTGCTGTCACTCAAACTCCTGGGGAAAACTATCTACTAACGCTGATGTGAAAAATTCTCAAGGAGAAAACAATTATTGTAATACGAATAAATGGTATATGCACAGCACAGAATCTATCCTGGAGAATGAAAAACAAAAATTCCTTTGGGATTTTGAGATACAAACGAATCACCTAATCTCGGCCGGATGACCAGACCTAGTAATAATCAACAAAAAAAAATTGCTGAATTGTGAACTTTGCTGCCCAGGCTGACCACTGAGTAAAATTGAAAGAAAGGAAAAGAAAGATAACTAGCCGGAGCTTGCTAGGGAAGTGAAAAAGTTATGGTACATTACAGTGACGGTGATACCAATTGTAATTGGTGCTCTTGGTACAGTCACCTAAGGATTGGTACACGGACTGAATGACTTGGAACTAAGAGAACGAGTGGAGGCAATCCAAACTTCAGCATATTTGAGATCGGTCAAAATACAAGAAAAGTCCTGGAAACTTGAGGAGCATTGCTGTCACTCAATCTACAGGGAGAAACTAGCGCTGGTGTGAAAACTCGAAAAGGAGTAAGTAATAATAATGATAATAATAATTTGTTTTCTTTCAAATTCTGTACTGTTTGTCTTTGAATACATAAGGTAGTTAGTGTAAAATTGATATATTAACAAGATGCTTTGAATCCGTAATTGAGGGGTGAATAAGCAGTGTTCGAAACGAGAGAGGTAAAATAGGAATAAGGAAGAATAGTCAGCTTTCTGAAAAGGATAACTTTAGCAGTAATAAGATTCCAGTGGTTTTCGGCTATAAAAGCAGAGCCAAAATCACGATACAGGAATACCTGCAAAAAGCTAAGGATTTAGTTATATCAATTATATTGGAAAGTTAGCCTCACTGTGTACTAAGGTAAAATTTAACCGATTTGAATTTTTTTTTTTTTTTTTTTGCGTCACGCTTAAGAATTCTCTAACTATTAGTGTTCTTTGTCATATCTGTGTCAGGAGCGCAGATAATAAAAAAAACTTTGAGTCGTGTGTAGCCACAATATACTACCCATAGAAAAATAACAAATCGAAACAAAACTCAACGTGGGACCTTAGCAACAGGTTTGAAGGGCATGATCGGCAGGTGCTCCCTTGATAGCCAAAATAGGGGAGCTACGGCATTCTGCGAATGTTGGCTGTTTTTTTTCAAGTACACGAGCGACGAACAAAGTTAGTAATCGTATCAGAGACTACAGCGCTGCAAATGGCCTAGGGAAGACAACAAACTTGCACTTTACAGTTATTTTAGGAGAAACCCTACACAAAGAGAGTATAGAAAAAGAATGATAGAAATTTGGGTAAAATTCGCTCGATCTAAGGCAACGAGCCAAAGACTTGCAATCCAATTTAGAACAATAATAAAGAAAAAGTTTATTTTCCGACCTTGAAATATTAAATGTCCTTTAATGCAGTGATCGTGGCACTAAATTTAGACAATTCAGAAACTTCTAACCAAAGTCAAACGCTTAGTAATAGTGACTGAAACTCAACACACCCAAACACAACGGCACAAATATTAATACAAGAAGAAAAAATGAATGTAGAAATTAAGAAGTGAATTATGTCTGAAAATAAAACCACATTGCCTTCTCTTAGGAACGAATACTGGAAAACAATCAAGAAAGAAACTGAAAAAATAAACGACTTATTACCACATATTCCAACGTGTAACATCACTTAGTTTAACGATCTAATATATGCACGAGCGAAATTAGTCTTTAAAAAAATCAGAGTTCCCTTAAACACGAACAGAAAATCAAAACCTGGACTGTAAATTCGATTTGACAACAAAAAGCAAAATTTCTAAGATAGAAGCAAAACATGAGAAACTGGAAAACGTCAGGCCATGATGGCATACATGGATGTTGGTTTAAAAAGTTCACTTCCATCCATGAAAGATAGTTTATCGAAATTAATAGCTGCTTAGGAGAAATAGATTTACTCAAATGGATGACCAAAGCAAAGACTACCCTGATCCAGATAGATTCCCCCAAAGGAGTTGCCCTTAACAATTATAGACCCATAAAGTGCCTACCGATGATGTGGAAAATACAAACGGCATAAATTAAGAAGGAGAACTATATCATCAAAATGATCCAGACATGGACAATCTCCCAGGTAAGATACTATGGACCATTCTTTAAATGGACAAGGGAGGAACTCAGACAAACGAACCAAAAGGTGAGGATCTTAATAACTATGATCAAGGCATTACATGCGAGAGATGACGTAAACAGGGTGTATGTATTAAAAAAAGAAAGAGGAATGGATTAGCGAGCATTGAAGATTGCTTAGACGCATCAATACCCGATTCGAAAACTTTATCAAGAGCCAAGAAGACTAATTACAGCAGCCGATAGCAGCGGTGACAACATAAGTATAGATGGAACTAAAAGACAAAAAGAAACAAAAATGGGAAGAAAAACAACTGTATGGATATTTCAAGCGTTGACCTGGTGGGAAGATTTGGACAGGTTAAAGAAAGAGAAATCTCTAGAGAAACTATAGCTTTTTTAATATCGGCACAAAAAAAAGTCATATAGACCAATTATGTTAAAATGAAAGTCAATACTACACAACAGAACAGCACCAGCAGTTTATGCGAAGAAAGAGATGAAACAATTATTCATATAGTAAGCGAATGTCAGCACAAATTGAGTACAAGATAAGACACGACTGAGTAGAAAAAGTGGTCATTGGGTAATTATGCTAAAGAGTGAAATTTGATCATTCTACCAAATGGCATACGTACAACCGAGAGTTCATCCGCGAGAATGGAACGTATGAAATTCTCCCGGATTTTGTGATACGAACAAATCATCAAAATCTCGGCCAGAAGGTCAGACTTAGTGATATTCTTAAAAAATGAGATTACTTGTCGTCTTATGCATTTTACTCTTCCAGTGGATCACAGATTGAAAATCAGAGAAAGTTAAAAGACAAATAAAAACTATGATCTTGCCAGAGAACTAAAAGAAAAAAAAACTGTATAACATGCAGGTGATAGTGATGCGCTCGAACGGTTCCCAAAGGATTGGAACAACTGAGGTCATTCAGACTACAGAGATTGTTGAAATCGGCCAAAATACTAAGAAGAGTCCTGGAGACCTGAGGAGCTTCCAGTCACTCTGACTACTGTGAAAGCTCACCAGCCCACTCTGATGTGAAAAACTCCCTAGGAGTAAAATAATTAGGTC
Organism: Sepioteuthis lessoniana; assembly: GCA_963585895.1. Taxonomy (NCBI): domain Eukaryota; kingdom Metazoa; phylum Mollusca; class Cephalopoda; order Myopsida; family Loliginidae; genus Sepioteuthis; species Sepioteuthis lessoniana. The sequence goes on along the minus strand of OY757929.1, from coordinate 61,651,412 downwards.
GATGCAGCAACTCAAGGACTCGGGTAATACACAAATAAGATCAAATAAAGACTGCTTACAGTAGCGAATAATACTAAGAGCAATGTAAACATAAGTACACGCAGTAAAACATGAAAATCTTGAAAACCCAAATCGGGAAACATATATGTGGATTCTTCAAGTGACAGAGTGGCAAGATAACACACGAGGGCACCTAAACATGGCTAAGAGGGGCAAATCTGAAATAATTCTCTTTTAATAGCCTTACAAAATAATTCCGCACCAACAAAACAGAAATTGATTTTACGTAAAAGATTAGTAAGTGTAGGTTATGCAGAAATGAAACTGTTAATCATATAATAAACTGACCCGAAATGAATACGAAACTAAGCATGACTTCAACGGAAAGATTAGCCATTAGGAATTTTACAAGAATCTATTACATAACAAATATTTATAAATTTAAAAGTGCTATATATATCAAAATCTAAACATGGCCGATATAAAAATTAAAGTGCTAAAGGTAGTTCACAAAATTTTAAGCTGTCACTTTAAATGTTTTATTAAGAATTATTTAGAAACAACTTCCAATTTTGTGGACTTCTTTTAACATTTTTGATTATATATATATATATATATATATATATATATATATATATATATATATATAATTTAACGGTAAAAGCGTTTTTAATCCGTAAAATATTTACAGTGCTCTATTCACAAATACACAGCAATATCACAATATACGTCAATTATAAAATAAGATAGTAATAAAACTGGATGAAAACTCGAATCGCTGTCAAGTCTCTGGTAAGCTAAAATACAACATGCTGAAAGATCGATCGCGTGAAACTCTGAGTGCTGGGTTTTTATTCTATTTTTATCCTGTTTTATTATCTTATTTCATTCCAGAAAAAACATATATATATATATATATATATATATATATATATATATATATATACATTTTTTGAGCGACCGTATTCTTTTGAGTATGAGTAATAAATGTATGTATGGCTTTTGAATATTACTTGGCTTTGTTTGGGGAATTAGATTGTTTCGAACATCTACATACGTTTAAAAGAATTCGGTGTGTCCATTCCATCACTGGTGTTGTCAGTAAAAGACAGTGAACGGAAAGAACTTAGCAAAAACGCAGTTGGATTTAGGACACTAAATCATGATTTCTTGTGTACCAACCTCTGTAGACTGCTATATGAACAAATAAATGAATGGATGTACTTATGCATGACTGTTGCTATGTAGATATCGATTAATGTTGTATATATGTAAATATTTTGAATCTATATATGGAACTGATTCACCATATATAAGAAATTCATAAATGTGTCATTCTTATATGTGTGTGTGTGTGTGTGTGTAAGTGAGAGAAGACGATAGAAAGTATAGGCATGTGATATGGGGCGTGTGCGTATGTATATTGAATAGAAGTTAAATGACGATGATGGATAGATATCTATCTATCATAAATGTTTATGTACATTTCTGTTGATGATAAATTAGGTTTAACAAATGGGTGTGCGATTATGGTCTCTTATAAATACATTTGTGTAAAATTCAAGCACTCTCATATATATACACACACACACACCCAAAAACACATATTTACTCATACACACACACTCATGCACCTTCAATTACAAAATGCACACACACACACACACACACACACATATATATATATATATATATATATATATATATATATATATAGCAAGTTATATGTTTTGTCAATAAATTTTGTCAATAAGACGGTCAGAACAAAGCAAAAAGTACCTAATGTCTAGAACTACTATATAAGATAAGTAAATGTATGAACAATCGTTTCTAAAAGTTTCACGTAAGTCTGGTGGTAAAAAGATGTTTGAGATATTCTTATTTATACGCGATGTTCCACAGCGTTGCACACACAAACTATAGTGCCTCAGAATCATTTTTTTCTTTTACTTATATAGAAATATCTCTAAAAGGGAATGGGGTTGATAAATTTACTCTCACATCCATTAGAGCAAACGGTACATATGCTTTTCCTTTTAAAAGTAATCTAAGTAAGCAGATTAGAGTACATCGAAATCTCCGAATACACTGCTCAAAAACATAAACATTCAAGCATAATCATATATACACCTTTGTGCGTGTTCATGGAAACGCTCTTGGCGTAACATTTATCGTTTAATCGAGTTTAGATCCTGAAAGTGGTTGTGTGATTTTCACATAGCGCTAATGTCCTTGGGAATTTTAAAAATTCATCTATTCTCCCTGTAGGTTAGGGTAAATAGTAGGGCAATCTGAGACTTTAATTTTCAAATTGCAATTGGTCCAGAAAAAGGAAAACTTTAAAGTCAAACTAGTTATAGATCTGGAGAGGGATGGGCTCCAGTAGACTATTTATGCTACCTGAGTAGCCCCCGGCAACCCAACTAGGCTGTGAAACCAGAGAGAGATGTGAGTTTTGTTGCATGTGCATATTACTCAGTATGTGTATGTATGAGTGTGTGTGTGTATTGATCCTTTTCATATTGAAATGAACGGACAGAAATGTATGTGACATCTACATTGACATATTTATCACTTATTTTTGTTATCGTTTTGATTTGGTTTCTTTGTTTGATAACACATCAACCTTCCTGGTTTATTTAATGCAAAAGCAATTTTTGCGGAAAAAAAGGGTAGTGGTATAATTTATCCCATAGCTGGGTGGATAAAGGGTATATTTCCGAAAGTAAACGTCGAGGGAGTTCGCATTCACTTACTTCGGGGCCGTAGACAAGTATTTTAGCTATTAATCCACGCAGACTCACTTTTCCTTGCAAATCAGAAATACGTCTCATGTGATTTAGGCTAATGCTTTCATATTTTATGTCTTTTTGAATTTAGAATCTATTTTATTTTTAGATTTAAAATTCAAACCAAGATGTGTGCATAGAAGTGCATCTAAGTGGTCATATAAATGTCTACATGTCTGGATAAACGTCTAGATATCTAAATGTCTACATAATCCCTTTGATGCTAGCTGTTTAGACGTTATCAAGAAGTCTAGCTGAGTTAGAAGCACGTTTTTGATATTTTTTCATAGCCAGTTTCAATACGTTTTTGGACAAAAAACAGAATCACACAAGTATAACACCCCATACTCATAAGATTAAAACTGAGACTTTTTTTTGTTTCTAAACTGAACATCCATTTGAAGGGCAATATTTTAGGATGCGTCGGATATAATAAAGACAGTGCGACTTCATGCTACCAAATACCCACTCAAAAAGTAGGTCAAAAAGTTCTTCGACCAATGTAAAGCTTACAGAAATGGTAAGTACAGCTTTAATTGCAATACTTTTTGAACACACATACTCTTGTGTATATATATATATATATATATGTGTGTGTGTGTGTGTGTGTCTGTGTCTGTGTGTCTGTCTGTGTGTATCACATCTGATGGTGAGAGTCCAGTTCCCGAGATCTAGCAAGTGTGGATAACTCTTTCATCACCTTTAGTCCCATGTCCACTCCGATCCTGAGAAGTACCGGACAGAGTCGCATATATGGGTCAAATAGATCAGTCAATGTCCGATCTATCGGTTAAACAGATCTGTTTAAAAATGGTTTGTATTTGATCGAAACATGTGCAAAAAGAAATTAATACACAATATATAGAGCATATTTTCTGCCATAGAGATTTTTTATTGGCAGAAATCTTAAACAGATTTTATTTCCCAGTATAATCTTTTAAAAAGCTGTAAAAACTTAATCACCAGCAAAAGGAATTTTACTGAGATTTCATAAATTAATGAGCTTATATATATAAAAAAAAAATGATTTCCTTTATTTCTTTCAGGCAAACGTTAATAAAGAAATTCAGTCATTGATACAATAAAAACAAAAACTTTTAATTAAGTTAAATTTGCGTAGTTTGTTTTTACTTTTAATGCTGCTGTGTCAGATATTCAACTTCTTTTTCTAATGAGATTTAAACCTTTTTTCAAAGAGGTATATCTATACATTTATCTTTATTAGATTAAAATAATACTTACATTAGAATAAATTCTTGTGTAGAAAAATCAGTTAAGGTTATGCGATAGAAATTTATTTTTAGTCAAAAATCTCACTCATGTACACATTATGACGAAGGTATATGAATACGAGGTTGTCCTGTTATAAGCCAGCCATGAAGGAAAAATACTTTCTCTTGGACAATAGGTCCTTAATGAGGTTCAAAAAACATTCTTTCTACCTTAAAGACACGCCACAGTCCAAGTTTTGAGATTACCATCAGGTTTTTGGCTGCGTGTTCTTTAATTTCATTCACAGTGATTCAACGGCGATTTTAGCTTTTAAGAAAATTTTAAAGCTGCATATGTGTATTGTCGGACATTGGCAGACTCGAGTAATGGAATGCTTTGCAAAAAAAAAAAAAAAGAAGATAATTGAAAAGAAAAAAAAACTAAAAGAACTAAGAAAAAAGAATTTGGTTGCACGGACGTTTACTGTGAGTCGTCTAACAGTGAATTTTTATAATCACACTAGAGAATGTCTATTCAATGATTCACTCTGCGGTCCCTTCTGATTTATTGCAAAGTTACATCTTCACCACTCAACGAGTACTTAAAATATATAAAATGGCTGGGTGCATATAGAAAAGAAAGATATCTACCTATCTATTTAAATATATAAGTTGGCTGACCATCGTCGAGGGTGACCCAAAGGCTCCTTCTTCAATAGCTACTACACCGCAATGTAGGGGAGAGTGATACTGTTTTCCCTCTTTACTTATATATATATATATATATATATACATATATATATAACAGGTATATTATTCGGCAGTCTTTCATGTCTTTTTTTTATTCACAGTTCATTATATATATATATATATATATATATATATATATATATATATATATATATATATATATTATTCTATATGATTTCCTGTTGGTTTTCTTCATCTGGATTGATGAATACCATTAACAAAGTCAAACTTAAGAAATATCTACTCAGGTAATTTGGGAACAGTATGGTCCCCCTTAGCCTCCTAGCTATGGTTTAAATATTTTCAATGACGTTCTTCTACAAAGAAGGCTTTGATGGCATTCAATAATGCTCAAGGTCTGATATGCGTTACAAACAAAGAAACTAAATCAAATCTTCTAACGGTAGAGAGCTCAATCAGCCTTAATATTTTCCCATGGCTGGGTAGAGAAGGCATGAACACATGCCTGCTTTAGTGGCATTAGGGAGAAAAGAAAATTTTGTAGCCTTGTCCTGAACTTGAACCTAGCTCACCAAGACCAATTTCTTCAACGATAACGATTATGTCACATAGGCCTTTATATACACACAAACATTTACTTTATATATATATATATATATATATATATATATATATATATATATATATATATATATATATCGACGACATCGCGGCAGGGAAAACAAGAGCCAAGTGGCCTCCCAATTTTAAAGGAAAGCTTCAGCAGTCATCAAAGAAGCCAAGCTCTGATTGGCTTTTGCCAAAATTTAAATGTGATATCCATAAATAGAGCTATTTCTGTAGTCATTTGTTTTGTGTAAAAGATTTAAAATTTAGCTGCTGGGATGGGAGATGGCGTAAGATCAATGCCAACTGGGTAATTTGGGTAAAGGGGTCTGATGTTGCAAGACCCGAAACTTCCCGTGAACCCAAAGGAAACATCATTGAAGCATATATATATATATATATATATATATATACGCGCAAAATGTATTTATAACTTTGTATACCATACTGACTTGCTGACTATCAGTTTCTTGTCTCTGGGATCATCGGACCAAGTGATGGTCACGCCGTGAATGTTCCCTTATATATTGTTGTCCAAGGCAAAAAGGGAAATAATTCGGCGGGCATTCTGATGAAAGGTATTCTAGTTTATACGGCGTGTTTATTTACGTTATTATATTGTATTGATTTTGTGACTTATTCATTTATTTACTCTATTATGTTTAATTTATTATTTCTAATGTTTTCATATTTGACTCTTAAAAAGTTTTTAAAGCAGCGAATCTCCAAATATCTCCAGGACTCTTTTCTATATTCTGACCGATCTTAATAATGCAATAGTTTGGATGGTTTCGATTCTTCCTCCCATATCCAACTCTTACAGCCCTTTTTTCATGCCTTTGTGGATCGTTCCAAAAGAACCATTTACTATTGGTATCACCGTCAACCGCATGTTCAACAGATTTTTGGTTCTCTATGAGGTACAAGAACTTGTATCTCTTTTTGATTTGTTTTATTTTCACTTTGTCGTCAACCAGGATGACAAAATCCACAAGACGGTGGCTTTTCTATAGTTTTATGATCACTACGTCGGTCCTTCGGACCGGGATGAGGTGATCTGTTGGTATTCCAAAACCCCGAGAATTTTATGTGTCTCATTCCCTTAGATTTTGGTCTGTGTGTATATCATTTGACATTATGGTAAAATTTCAATTTCTTTCTAAATTCCCAGTTGATCACTTTCCACCCAGTCAAGTCTTGTCCTACAATGTTTCTGCACTGTTTGCTCCATTCGCTTACAATGTGATTAATCGTTTCGTTTTTGTCACCATATAATCTACTGTTATGTATTATAAATTTTGGCCTCAATATCATGGACCCTTATCGCTTTGTTTTGTGCAGCTATCTTGAGAAATTCAGTTTCTCTATTAAAATTTCCATTTCATAGCCATGTCCAGATTTTCTCGCGTAAGATATCACCAGTCTATTTCTTAAATTATCCATCAGGTTGTTTTTCTTCGCATTTCTGTTACCTATCTTTTTTACTGTTGTTCTGTTTGTCCTTATGTTATCACTGCTGTTACTGGTCGATGTAATTAGTCTTTCTTTGCCCTGTTATTTATATCCTCATATTGATGCATTCAGGCTATTTTCAATGCTGGCAAGTCCTCTTCCTCCTTCTTTTCTTGACTCATTTTGTCTGTCTATATCATTTCTCGGGTGTAAGGCCTTCAGCATCGTCATCAACTCTCTTGTCTTCTGGTCCATTTATCTGAGTTTCTCCATTGTCTATTTTATAAATGGTCCCAAGTGTCTTACAAGGAGTACTATCTGGGTGTTTATTCCTTTGAGGAGATTTCTGCTGTAAACTTTGGTTTTGAGAAGTTTCTTCCTTCGTCTAAGGTACTTTTTTTTAGATATTTTTCTTTCATCTCCACTTATATAATGGTCTTTGCTTCCAATATTCCCAAGTTCTTGTAATTTTCCTTTTCTCCAAGCGTTCCGATTCTTTCCTGATTAATATTACTATTCCTTCCGTAATTTGTTTTTTTTTTCTGCTTCTCATTAAAAATATGGTACATTTTTCTATGCCAAATCCCATTCCTATATTCTGGCTGTATATTCATATTTTCAATTAGCGCAGTTGACACAATGCCTACGCTATCCTAACTTAAATACACATGCTTCGTCACAGTTACTGGGCAATCTTTATTTATAAATATAGCAAACTATATAAGCAATATTGATATATATATATACGTTCGTGTTTGTGTGAGTGCGTGTGCATGTGTGTCTAACTACCTGCTCTATCCAATGTTCTTATACTCCTTATATCTGTTCTGGTTTCACTTGAAACTATGATATTCTGGGTGTCTAAAAAAAGAGAAAATAAAATAATGACAGTTATTTATAATATTTTTTTAAAAATATGCCACTAATTTAAATAATTCTATTTAGCTTGTTTAAAGTATATTCCATGAAGCCAAAATGTTTAGTGATTAAAAATGATTTTGGGGTCTTATTTATTATTAATTTATTTTCAGTTAAATAAAAAACCAAAGAAAATATTATCTTCGTGTACTAATTTCATAATTTTTGCCAAGTGTAATATGTGCAAAGCATTATTACCTCAAATACAAAACGCCCTAGCAGTATTCTACAATACCACCAGATTTTGTTTTCAGTCAGCTGGTGGAAATGCCAGATCAAAATGTAATCTCATTGTATAATCTTTTGTTGTATTCACAACTTTAAAACAACAAAGCATTAATTCAATTTTGTAAGATTTTAATTAATTTACTACCTACCACGTTAGTACATTGAACTAGAAATGAAATTTCCGTGGAATTTATGTACAAAATTAGTGTACAAAAATCAACTAGTTAGGAGTTAATTGAATCATGTTAGACATACATGAATTAACGAGATGTCAACGTCAAATTTATCGGAAAGTCTAAACAACGTTTATTGTACTATTTGTAAACTGATATCCTGTAAAAACAAAGCAGGGTTCTGTGGGTAATTCCTGGGGTTGTGTCCATTCAATTGATTTACAATCTCAGTAAGAGATTTACAACGTTATCAACACAGGCAATGTTATTGAGATCAGTCTACACTGATATGATGTCATTGTACCACCATACATGGGAGCATATCCCAATTCATATATATATATATATATATATAACTGCATTCTCCTAAAGAGGTGATATCTCATATTTCCACGTACATACCCCAAGAATAGCTGGACATCTGTTTTTCATCTTTTCTCAACACGAGAAACCACGTCCGCGATAAGAGAAAACAAGGGATGAAAACAGGTTTTTACTTCCCTTATGGCAGTAAAATCTTTATATCTCATGGCCAGACATTGAATTCAAAAAATGAGAAGGAATAAACAAAAAAAAATTAGATCTCTCTATTTCTGCTTTTTGATGAAATTTCTTTCTGTTCTTTTTTCTATCATATTTTTCCCTTCGGCTGTCATTTGAACTATTTCAGAAATTATCAACCATAAAAATTATGTAATGGAACATGTAAGACTAAATACTTATGTCATCCTTATAATTGAACAGATGAAGCGAAATATGAATAAGATGTTCGTTTTACGTACTGAAGAAAGGAAGACTTAATTCGAATTGTTTATTCTGACAAGTCGGTATAAATTTGGTATATTTGGTTTGACCAAAAACTAACTTTTTACTTTTAAAAACTTTTAGGTGTGAACTGATTTATGGGCGATACTATACGTTGGTATTTACTAAATTTCGGCGAGTCTTGCCGAGGACAAGCTTCCGAAATGTTCACCCATCTAAGCTGTCATCAAAGACAACGCTTCTTAAATTCTGTAAGGAGATGACAGTGTTAGGGTTTTTCAACATTTACGTTTAGCTTGTTTATTACGGCACAAGCAAATGAGAGAATGATCAATCGATTGATTGGTTTTATGACGACTTCTCTCGGATTATTTTATGACTAGAGGTTAGGGAATCGTCTTCATTGTATATTCATGTCTAATTTGTTTGTGTAGTTGTTTCTTATGATGTTTTCATTTTTTTGTGGTTGGAGGTGGTGATTTGATTTGATTTTTTTTTAGGGGTTGCACACGTTCCTATCAAATAATTTTCTGAGAGACCTCTTCGATTTAAAAATGAAACCATAACACTTATTACCATTCCGGGTCAGAGTTGACCTGGGAGTAATGGTAATAAAGAGATACTCTGTATCTCCAGGTTTCCGGACAGAGAGCTTCACTGTCGGATCCAGTTTATTATCATACCTAGGACACCACATTCTAGGGGTCTTATTCCTCTGTAGTGGATATAGTCAGTGAATTGTAAGCCTTACTTCCTAAGCTGGCCAATAAGTGAGGATCGAACTCACTCTACAGTATTTATACTTTGCAATATTATTTCAATATCCTCACAACGAGGGTGAAGAAAATGTTTCACGACTGCGTATGTATGTGCATCCTTTCTTTTTTGTGTATCTTTATGACATACGCATACTTTTCTCTAAAATAAAACGCATATTGTACATTTCTATATTCGGATTGAATTTATACATAGTAAAGTGATAACAACTTTACCCCGCCAGGCTTTCTTTGTCTGCCCAACGTTCACAATTCTTGTTATGTCTTTAGTTGACCGACAGCGCTTCCGAAGAATGCCATTCAAATAATGGCAATATAATGCTTTGATTCCAAACAGTAACACTTTGAGGCTATCGTCTTTTGTTAGGTTAGCAATATTTGGACCATTGAGCAATTGTTTATGGATCGACGTTGGATTCCAAGCACTCGTTCAGTCGACTTCAGTTCGGTGTGAAATACTGCTTCTGTTCACAGTTCATTATGAACATATTAATAACGCTGAGGACAAACACGCAGTAAGGTTTCTCGACAAATAGACAGACAGACATTCACGACTGCAATAGAGAGACAGACAGACAGAAGTAGAGTAACATGCTGAGATTCATGTATGCGAGGTCCATTCAGTAAGTTAGGGGATGTTTTTTTTAAAAAAGCTAAATATTTTTAAGAACTTTTCTCCATTGATGTAAACATTGCATGATTTAGGATGTGTTTATTGCAAAAAATATTCTATTTGTTCAAAAATATTTGTTTAGAGATTCAATTTGGAAGCAAACTAAACAGGATAGAAGAGCAGGACACATAGAGTAACGGTAATAGGCGTTGGTTCCCTAAGCTTCTTAGGAGACGCTCATCTGGAGATTGCGGGTTCAATCCTGACGGCAGGCGAGTAACAATACAGGAATACTAAACACCTGTACGTTATGGCTAACAGAATCAGAAGAGGTGACCCCCGTGGATTCAATAAAGGACGTAGTTCAAAGTTCCGTGAAGGTTCCTGAGTTTGACAAACACCTGATGAAGGCCGGAGGACATATCGGCCGAAACGTTGTGGAAATAACAATAAAGACGAAGTCAATAGTCCAAAAATCCTTAATGATAAAAAAAAGGATTGAACAGAGTTATGTCGTCATATTTTTGATGTCTGAGAAGTGCAAACCTTTGGAAATTTACAGTAGAATCTCTACGAAGAAGTGTGATTTTGTCAAATAAATGTTTACAAATTTACTAAACATGGACTTGGCACTTTGAGTTTGAGTCAAAAATACAGTTCATATGAAGGAAACGTTGCTTTTCTGGTAATAAAAAAGGGTTCCGGGCACAACAGTCAATAAAGAAAGCATTGCTGACAGTTTTCAGGGACATGAAAGAGTCCATGATTTGTTTTTCTTTCTTAAAAAGGCGCAACTGTAAACCTAACCCCAACTCTTTCTATTGGCAACTCTTTATTTAAAATTAACCTAATTTATTGAAAGATCCCCGTATATTTTATTCAAGAGAGAGAATCTTCGTTTGTCTTCTAGTTTCTTATTTATTCTTTGTCTACTAATCTTCACTTACATCTTCCTTTTTCTCTTCGTTAATATTTCTTTCCTTTTACGTCTTATTTTTTTTTAATTTTCTTTAATACTACCAAAAAATGCTATTTCTTCCTGTTGCCAATTCTTAAAGCAAAATTCACCTTATTTATTGACTCACCTTTGTTCCTTGAGAGATATATTAATATATATATATATATATATATAGAGAGAGAGAGAGAGAGATGCAGAGACTGAGATAATGATAGAAAGTCCAAAGTTAGGAAAGGTTGAAACAGATAGATAGATATATAGATAGATAGATATTATGACAGGCAGATATATACAAGTTGACGTATAGATAGTGAAATATGAAAAACTGATATGTATATATATATATATATATATATACGTACACACACACGCACCCACGCTCACACACACACACACACACACACACACGTGCACACACATGTACACACACACTCACACACACACACATATATATATATATATATATATATATATATATATATATATACTAAGATCCTTAAATAAGTTTCCAGACTTTTTTCGTATGGGCACTTTTATTGATAGTACACGTATAAACCTCTAGTCCCTTTCGAAGTAATCTCCTCCGGCTGCAATGCACTTGTTGTACCGTTACTATTGCTCTGTCTGGCCTACTTGGGTCTGGGAGAGCCAGCATGCTTCCACTGAGGACTCTGTGTCTTGGTCTCTGGGTCATATCAGTAGATCCAGCTTTCATCGCATGGCATTTTTTCCAAGTTTAAAACAGAATTTTATTGCATATCGTTCTTCCTCATGTCCAGATTGCATTTTTGAAATTCACCAGCTATGACAATCAGGCTTTAGTTGGGTGTATTCCGATTCCTGCTGTAGCTGTTCATTTAAACCTGAAATCACAAAAATTGGTCTGTCTTCTCAGAAGATATATAGCAATAACATACTGAATTTTCATGTGTCTACCACAATTATACATGCATGAACAAAAAAGTCTGTAAACTTATTGAAGGCACCATCTATATATATATATATATATATATATATATATATATATATATATATATATATATATATATATATATTGCCTAGTCAGCTGGAACTTTAGAATACCTCAACTGCTCCACTCAAAGGGTAAGACCCTGGCAACAAATGTCTGAGATATAACTTTAAACGATTTGATGGTGAAGCTTCTGTCATGCTGGAGCTTTGGGGAATGCGGAATACCCCTTCATTGCCATCGCTCCCAGGTCCAATCTGGCACAGAGTGGTTGCACCTGATAGGGTCCTATCTATGGTTCAAATAGAACTAATCTTTTTACTTATGCTAAACTGAATTGCTTGGAATGGAACTGTTTTTGACATTAAAACTGTGTACTTTTGTTTGACTGAATTGGTTAAAATAGAACTGTTTATACGTATAACACTTTGATTTGGCATTAATAACCTACAATAGTTGACGTGCGATAAAACCAAACTAAACGAAACTATATTAGTAAATATATATATGCGAGACACTTATAGCCGAGCAATGATGAACTCATAATTGACGTTCTTCTTTGAGCCCCTAAACATGGACGTGCAAGGCCGACTAGCCAGGACTTATCTGCATCAGCTCTGTTCAGACACAGTCTATAATTTGGAAAACCTGCCGGTAGAAATGGACGATAGAGACGGATGAACAGACAGACAAACAGACAGACAAAAACAGAAAGAGAGAGAGAGAGAGAGAGAGAGAGAGAGAGAGAGAGAGAGAGTCAGTGAAATCTGTACTAGCAGCGTTACTTGATGATGATGATGATGATGATGATGATATATACTACGATATATCAAACAGATATTCATTTTTTAATCAATTGTATTTTTCAAACTTATGCTCGTTGCTGATTTGAAAGCTTTTCTGAGCAGATGGTCATGATTTCCACTATCTAGCATTCTAATGCATCATAATAGAAAACTGATACAGTTCTGATTCCGAAATTTTAAGTAATGGACAATTTGCTATCATTAACTGAGTTCCGAAGAGTACAGTCAGATATTGTTTCTTTTTCTGAATTCTGGCTCTAAATTATCAAAGACTCAATACTTATATGCGTCGTTATATTATATATGTAATAAAAGGTGCAGTTGTATATTATAGATAAATTTATGAAATAATATCTATATGGATACTTGGGGGGGATAATCAATGGAAACTACGTAAGAAACAAACAGAAACGTCTTAGAAATCCAAAAAGAAAAACTGAATCTCTATTAATAACTGAAGAAAAGAACACCTTAATATTAATTTATGTTAAAAGTTAAAATGGATCATACACAGGAACGTGTTGGTTTTCAAGAGAGAAGAAACAGTTAATCATATAGTAAATAAATGAAACCAACTGGCATAAAAGAAATACAAATAGCAGGAATGACTGAGTGGGAAAAGTTTTCCAATGGAAATTGTACAAGATGCTAAAAGTTGACAGAGGACCAAACCAAGTTTTAATTAACAAGAATAGAACTTGCCAATTAGTAGATGTTACCATTTCAACAGATCACAAAGTTAAAATAAAAAAAACGAAAACTAGACACTTATTCGGACTTTGCCAGGCAACTGAAGATGTTATGGAACATGAACGTGAATGCACTACCAATTGTAGTTAGAAGACTTTGAACAGCCTCAAAAAACCTGTAAAACGTTTCCCAGTCAGCCGGAGCTATATAATACCCCGGCTGCATCTCTGCAGAGGGGTAAGACTCCACCCAACGAGTGTTCTGGATATGACACAAAATAATCTGATGGTGAAATTCCAGTGATGCTAGGGCTTTGGGGAATGCCGAGCACCCTTTCATTGCCATTGCTCTCTGGTCCACTTTGGCCCAGAATGGTAGCACCTGATAGGGCCCTATCTATGGGTTAAATAGAACTAAACTGCATACTTATGCAAAACTGAATTGTTTAAATTAGAACTGTTTGACTAAACTGAATAGCTTGAAATAGAAATGTTTTTGATCATTAAACTGTGTACTTACACTAACGTGAAGTGTTTAATATAGAACTGTTTTGACATTTAACTGTGTGTAAACAAAATCTATACTAACACTAAACTGAATTGACTGAATTAGAACTGTTTGACTAAACTGAATAGCTTGAAATAGAAATGTTTTTGAAAAATAAAACTATGTACTCATGCTAAACTGAATTCTTTGAAATAGAACTGGTTATTTGTGTTAAAATGATTTGGCATTAAATAACCTACAAAGCTTGATATGCCATAAAATCCAAACCAACAACTAACCGACCTGAAAAAAGACCATTAACTCGAGAACAGAAGAATAGATAGCATCTAGCCTACAGTACTCTTATGATGAGCTATGGGTACATAAATAATCTTGGAGAAGTGAAGAGACTTGACCTCATACATACTTCAGTGAAAAACTCACAAGGAATAAATTATACAAATGCATTATATATATATATATATATATATATATATATATATATATATATATATATATATATATATACATATATTAAGCGAGTTTATATATATATATAGATAGATATAATTGAATCATGGGACTCAATTTATCTTTGAAAATGATAAAACTCTAAATGGACCCTTTCGTCAGGCGCTTCTTCAATAACAATGACCGGAATCGATTAAAATAAGTAAAATTCAAAAACAAAAAGAATAATATGAATAAAACTTAGGGAGGAGGTAAAAAAATTTTTAAATCTCCACTCTCCAAATTCCCACCAGATTCCCCAAATCAGTCAGTAAAATTGTCTTCTATGTCTGAACAAGCTATGGCGATATAGCGTGAGTGCCATGGCTTCAAGAACGGTCAGATGTTTCTGGCACCAAACCTTGTGCCAAACAGAGAAACAATCGTCTTTATTGGGAATCATTTTGAGATGGGGATTCTTAATCTGAGAATTTTTTTTTTTTTATTTATTGCAGACTCTTTGCCCTCATCTTGGTAGGTTTTTTTTTTGTTGTTGTTGTTGTTGTTGTTCCTTCTTCTCTACGTTTGGGCCAAATTTCACCTCTGGCCTTCTTCAGGTGATTAATCGCGTGCTCGGATCGGAATGCTGAGTCTTGTAACCGTATCACCAGTAATTACTGCCTTTCATAGGGCGATAGACAACAACTATGGAAGGCAGTAATTACTGGGGATACGGTTACAAGACTCAGCATTCCTATCCGAGGTTGCGGTTAATCACCTGAAGAAGGCCAGAGGTGAAATTTGGCCGAAACGTAGTGAAGAAGGAGCAGCAAAAAAAAAATGCAATATGAATTGAAAACATTGTCAAATAGCTGTTGTCCCAAAACCTTCACAAATATATTAGCCATAAGGAGACCAAAAGGATTACCCATCGTCCAGTTTGTCAATATATAGTATCATTAAAACAGAACGAGACGGACTTACAAGCCAACTCCATCAATTCGATGAATGCGTATTCTGGAAATGATGGAGCCCTCAAATGGCTACGATATAGTCAATCGACACAAATACTTATAGTCTCGTTAATGAACAAAGAGGTTTTATCAAACGAAACAAGAACCTCAGTGTCCACACAAAAAGGAAGATGACGTATCATCGACGCAGATCGGAAGAAGTCTGTAATACCACATCCAGAATAAAATTGTAAAATCAGGTCGAGTAATTCAACACGCCATTTAGGCATTTCATGTTGCTCAGAGCCACACATTGAAAGAATTGGCTTCAATGGAAGATTGGGTTTGTGAATTTTTGGCAAACCGTACACCCTAAGTCATAGTGAACCTACAGTATATATATATATATATATATATATATATATATATATATATATAATTGGAAGAAAAACTCAACAATCATTTGGCTATTATAAATTTATTTCAGCTGGTCACTCCATATGAGAAACCAACCTCTTCAGATAGCTATCACATAATGGAGAGAAAAAATATTAAAATATTATGTCAATGGATTCTTAAAAAGATAAATAAATAAACAAAGAATGGGGACAAAAAGATATTGGTTTGAAGTTGATGTCAAAACTGGAAGTAATGTCAATGTCTTGTGTCATGTATTTTTATCTATCTAAAAAAATTTTACAAGATTCACAGTACTTTTAACAAATGAAGTGTTTTATCTTAAGAAAAAAATCTGTTTATTTATTTATTTATTGGCTAAGAAAAACGTGTCAGTAAATATTATTACTTATATCAAAGTTATCTTTTTTACAATTTTTTAGTTTTATCTGATTTCTTGTTAAAATTGAAATTTTGTCTTTATTTTATGTCCTGGTATTTTTATATATATTTTATTCTGAATCGACCATTCTAATTAGCATTAAAATTATTAATAACATTATGATAATTAATCATTAATAATCATATCACTAATAATAAAGGAATTAACTATTATTACAATTATTGCTAATTTATCATTATTGATGTTATTATTATTATCACATCACCTACAATAATACTGATACCATTAATTTTATCCTACTATTGTTATCACCATCAATTCTTCTATTATTAATCTTTATCATATGAGCTAAATCTATTTTTATGACGTCGTCTAATGATTTTTTTTTTTCCTTTAGACAAAGTTTACATCGACTGTTGAAGCTTCCAATAGCAGAAGATTTCTTTATAAATCTCCACTTAATTTGTGGAGTTAAGCCTCTATTTCTCAAACCCAAAACCACATCGATAAGGCCGTTTGGTTTCTAAGTAAAGGGTTAGCAAATGAGTGACTATCATTATAGAAGCTCTGTTTCCAAATTCTTGTTGAGAGCTTGATATAAACCTTTTCTCATTATTATCTTCCATGTAGAAAATATTTGCTTGGTAGACCACTTTCTCAAAATTACGTATTTCTCCCATTTAAAACGTCATTTATTTGTTCGCTGATTGAAAAATAGGTTTATCTAATGCCGTTAACCATAACCAGCACAAGTGTTAAACAGTAGTAAGTAAGCCTGGTTATTTTTAGCAGTAGTTAGGACAGAACAAACAACATTTAGATGATATAGGCGTTTGCTTAATGAACTTCAGAGTAAAATCATCATGAGGTTACAAGTTCAGTGTTCTATGATATCTTGTGTGATGATCATGCTTATGTTTTGCTATTGATGTTTTCTCATTTATTAAACTAACAGTCACATAAAACAAAGGAATTGAGATGTAACAACACTTCAGATATTTTACTTCACTGCTCGCTGGTATTCCAGTATTTATTTTATCAATCGTTTTTACTGAAACGATTTTTTAGCATACATTTTTTCTTTATATATATATATATATATATATATATATATATATATATATATATATATATATATATATATATATATATATATATAGTTATTCTTGTGTCATAATGAGTTGAATAGAAATCTATTTTCATGAGACGTTTTTCGTTTCGTTAATCATATTTTTATATACACCGGCATTTCGTTTCGTCTCATTTAGTTCAGCACCGAGCAAGGCCACAAGTGTGTCGGTAAATCTAGTTTTCTACCGACTATTTCACAATAAAGCATCCAAGAATATTAACTAAGCTTAGCATAGTCATACACGAGACTACTTATATCGGGCACACAGTGCGAACTATTTACTGCTGTAATCGTGTGGTTAGCTTACTGATCGAGGCAATCTAACAGACTAACTTATAAAAATAGTAGATCGTTTGTTTGCATAAAATAAAATGTATGAATACGCATGCGCATGTGTTGTATGAAGATGGATGTGTTGAAGGCAAGATTTTACAGCGATATATCTTAATTTGAGAAACATCAATCTATACTTTTAAAATATCATATTTGCGTTTTATTTGTATTTTTTCTTTTTCTTTTTTTCTTTTAACTTTTAGCTAAAGAAAACAATAAGACTCTTCTTTGACTTCACTTTATCATTTATGGACATAAATCTGACATTTATTTCTGTGCATGTGAGTATATCTGCCTGGATGGGTCAAGGAATTCGAGTGTGCAATAAAGATATATTTCCTCGTTGTGTACATGTAAAGGTATTTTTCTTTGTATTTTCTTGTTGTTTTTTCTTTTGTTTTCTTTTGTTTTGTTTAGTTTTTTTTTCTGGTTGAGGGGTCGTTTCTTTCTGTTGCTAGCTTTTTTATTTTTTCAAAATATTTGAAAACAGAGATTTGAATTTTTCATTCAGTCGAAAAACAAACATGTCAAATGAAAAAGAAAATTCAACTTTCTGGCTTCTGTGAAGCAATTAATTTCTTTCCCATGGACGTAAAGCTGGCAAAAAATATTTATCAACCAACACGTCATAACGTTGCTGTACAAGTGAAGGGTGTTGTGATTTATCAGATAAAGAAAGGTCTGTCTATCAGTCTGTCTGTCTCTTTCCTTTCTCTCTCTCTCTCTCTATCTCTCTCTCTCTCTCTCGTACTTAATCAAAGATAAAAACGCATAGCATTTGACAAAGAGTAGCTTTATGTGCATATTGTGATATAATCAAAAGCGATATCCACTACAGATACTCAAAGAACTATTTCAAAAAATAACTCGTCAATGAAGGCAAACGTAATCTAGTCACGGGATTTAAGTTCACATAAGTATTACTATGAAAATATATTTAAAGTGATAGAAAATAAGAATGGGGTTTTGAATAGGTTGGGTTTCTTTCGTAATTTTTTAAAAGTCAAAGCCATTCTTGTTGAAGAACAGTAGTGGTATTATTTAACCCATAGCTGGGTGGATAAAGGACTACATAGCTTTCTCAAAGGTATTGGTCCGAAAGTTGACGTAATAACGCGACTGGAATTCGACTTAGCCTCACTCAACTATTTTAATCTTAACGCCCCGTGAACGACTCGTCGGTTTGGAATTTAAAAATTCATACATTATTCTAACTTGTATCTGCGAATGCATAATGATTATTGTAAGTGAGTGGAAACTGTGCAAACCATTCTAAACCAAGTCCTACACAGGTATATAAATTACTATAAAATGAACTTGCAAACTTTGATTTATATCGATTTTTTGCTGCATGTAACACACACACAGAGACATATATATATATATATATATATATATATATATATATATATATATAAGTAAACTTGGCGACTGTAGTCGAGGGCAACCCGAAGGCTCCCTTTTCAGTAGCTACTACACCGAGGTGTAGGAGAGGGTGGTACTCCTTTCCCTGGATTGCTCCATTTTACCCTTGATACGTACCTTATAATGCTGAGTGTTAAGCAAGGAGGTATCAAGTACCGTTTTTTAAAAGTATTTGGTATGACTCGACCTGGGATTGACCATTGGCGAACACTCTACCCACTGGGCCAATGAGCCGGTTTATATATGAAATGAAAATCAATTGATTGATTATAGAATTAACACACTAACATAATGTTCAACTGTTTTTTATTCATTTACCTGTAAATAAATTAATAACCAATAAGACGCAAATTTTATTTATGAGGCTTTTATAAAAGAGTTATTATTTAAATTTTCGTTGGGTTTTATCCTACGCAATGGTCCAACATTTGAGCTCTTTTTTATTCATTTGTAAACAATTTGCACGATCAATGTTTATATATACAAATAGGTTTGTAGTCTTTAAGCGCATCAGGTAAATATAATAAATATAATTATCTAATTCATGCTTTTTAAAAAATACATATATGATTATATTGCAAATTATTCTCAGCTGAATAAATAAATCTTTTTAGAAAACCCTTTATTTCATTTGCTTTTATAAATTATTAATTTGCAAACTGTAACAAATTGCTCAATTAAAACAGTTCACAGGTCTAAGCAAAAAGATAAACTGAACAATGCTATTGACCAAATTTTACTCAATTGGTGATTAGCTGTATTCGCATTGTCTTTTCCTCGGAAATTGTTACTGGCTAAGCAACCTGGCTTCCAAACAGACTTGTCCAGGTCTGCGTTCTGAAGTGGATGCAAGATTTTCTAAGCGGAGATATATGGTCTCGCGAGATTTACGGATGAAAACCTTGCTTCCGAAAAGAAAATAAATATGAATGTTGAGTTGCCTCCATTTTTCTCCCTTGAAAATCATCCATAAAGATCTTCGCTCTCACTTGGTTTAAACGTGACACCGGTGGGCGAGGAAAGAAAACCCAACTATCTTTGCTTCGAAATAAACTGCATTTTATATTGTTCACGTTTGCTAAATTTGGTTTATTAAGACAACTTACTATGATCTAATCTGCTTCGTAGTTTAATGTTTTGCAGTCTCTACAATTTTGGATTCTGTTTGAAAACCAAAATTCGAAATGAAGATTATCTATCTATCTATCTATCTATCTATCTATATATATATATATATATATATATATTGTGTATGGAAGCAAAATATGGAATAGTTTTTAAAAACGTTTTTTATTTGTCTGATTAGTTCAGTTTTTGAAAATAAAAACACGATAAATATAAATTTTCATGATTCGCTTTATTTTTCAAGCACGTTTTTTAAATTAAAATTCAATCCAATATAAAGGAGCAAGAAAAGAAACGACGAAGAATTTATGATTTGCTTAACGCCAAAATTTCTTTGTCTACCGTATACAATGCAATTTTTGTTACAGAAAAAGAGCTGTTTAAGGAAAAAGAGAAGTGGAGGATTTAAGTAAAAACGAAAGGAAGGCTTTTTTACTGCTCTCATTACAGCGATTAAGGACCCTACAACGTCAATAAAAAAAAACACGCTAAAAAATTAAAAGACCACGTAAACACTGTGAGGACAGCAATTAAACAAGATTTAAACTCAGGGCTTAACCCCCCTTGATTACTCTATATGAGGAGTTTTAGAAAACAAAACGAATACAACTTCCCATCCAAATATTGGTTCGCTTAGTACTACTATTGGGGGGGAATGGAATAAAATATCTGAAGAATTTATTTTGACGGCATGCAAAGCGTTTTGAAGCCATGTCGATACAATAATTGAAAAATGGTAGCCATATTGAGTAAATTTACTGTTTTATGTATATCTTTTTTATTATGTTGTTTATTTTTACGATTAAAAAGTAATATTGTTTTATAATAGAGTCATTTATTATTATACTATAATATTCTTAATTTTGCTTCCGCAACATGTATATAAACTTAGAATTCAAAACCTGGTTGAATCTGTGGCACATGTGCACACTACTGTTTTTTTTTTTTTTGTTTTTTTGTTTTGTTATCTGCTTATCCAAATGTCTGGTTGGTCTCACACAAACGTCCTCCTCTATAAAAAGAAAAGATTAATGTCGTAGGTTGTTTCACAGTTCACATCTTTAACTCAACTTTCGGGCCTTTTTACGTCGAAATCAAAAGAAAAGGGTATCATATATACATGTGGGAGAAAAATAAGGGGAATAATGGATAAATCAGACACTGACAACGGATTTAGCAATGATATTTCGTCTTCATTTTAAAAGACTTCTGCAGAATTACGAGTTTTTTCAAAGTTCAGCATCGGAGGAATTTTTTCTCATTTTCTCATTTAGATAGTCTTTCTCTATTGGTCAAGACTTTGATGAAACTTGATACGCTTGACGATGGCTATAGCCCCCGCCCCCGTTCTCCTAGCCGTAGCAATTTCCCAGATATTTACAGTCACAGCCAATAGCCCCTGTCGCCATCACTCTGACAAATATCTATATCTCCCCTTCTATCTTTTCTGTTTCTCTTTCTTATAATCCCTACCGCTTTTAACTTTATTTTTATTTAATTATTTCATCCTATGCCAAACTTTAGAAAATCTGAAGAAATATTTTCCTAAAAAAGCGAAATATCACTGTTAAATCCGTTTTCAGTGTCAGATTCATTCACTATTCAAATTATTTTTTCATCTTGTCAGATTTACCAAAATCTAACAATTTTCCATATATATATATATATAAGAGAGAGAGAGAGAGAGAGAGAGAGCGAAAGAGTGAGAGAGAGAGGTAGGGTGACTCCTTATATTGACCGGTGATTTGCAACGAGTTTCACAGCTCATTCGCAATTATATTTCCTAAATATTAAGACTTTATTTCGAAGGAGGGAGATGGATTGATAGATAAATCACCTGCCTTATTGCGAGAGTTAACTGTTCTTCGAGATTGTTGTTAATGAGTTTCTGATTTTACGTGCACCCACTGAAACCTTTTTCTAACAAATCTAACCGTAGTATATATATATTATATATATATATATATATATATATATATATATTCTCAAATTATATATATATATATATATATATATATATATATATATATATATATATATATAATTTGAGAAGCTATCATTTTTACAAAGGAAGTTTTACGATTTTTTATCCTTTTTATGCTGTTGTACCAAACAAACAAAACAAAAAGTTGTTTTTTCCACCTTTATTCATTTATTTTTTTTTTTTAATATCTATACATTTTCGAAATATATATTACAATTTTTTCTTATTTTTTCATTTATCAATAAATTCTACTCCAGTTCAAATGTGAACAAATAATTAAAATCAATGGAAAAATGAAAAAAATAAAATAATCCTGTTGGAAAATATTTTACTTTACTTTTTTTATTTATTCACTTTTTTTTTTGTATACAGCGAGAAAAAGTATTTCCTCGTAGATTTATGTGATCTCATATGTCATTTACATTTTTAGCTTTTGTTTTAACAGTTTGGGAAATAAATGTTTAGTTTGAATCTTTGTTTGTTTCTTTGCTCTTCGTTTATTCATTTATTTCTTATAATTTATTTGCTTATTTATATACATTGCTTATTTATATACATTGTTTTTTAATTCTTAAAAAGTTAGATGGTTCACAAAAATGCTGCATGCTGTTTTGAACACATCCTAGACTCAGCAATCTACAAAACAGTAGCTATACGGCCACTTACCTTCCATCGCACAAACAATCCAAGTAAAACGAGCAAGACATGCAGGGCATTGCTGGTGGAATAAGGATGAACTCAAAAACGGCATTTTTCACAAACTCCTACATATGGACACCATATATTCATCAGTTCTGTACGGACACTATATGCCGTCAAGAGAACATACCAAGAGTGATGAATGATAGGGACGGATGGCAAGAAAGAGAAGATCAAGGGAATCTGTGCTGTTGGCAAGGTTTGATGGTGATGTAAATATCTTAACAAATTCAACATTAACAAAATAATCTTAAAAATCATTTCCACTAAAACAATTTTGCTCCTTTCTGGGTGAACCACAATTGTTTTTCTGCCACATTAAAATAAACCTAATAAATATTTTTTTAAATGTCTCATCATAGAGCAATGGTTAACAAGTTATCCTAATGAATTATTGCAGTTAGTTCGATCCTCACCGGGTGCTGCACATCGATAACTTTGTAAACTTTGTAAATGTGTAAGAAAACAACGTGTTGGAGAATAAACATGTCTATTAGGTAGCTTCGTGAATTGTCACATGAAAATCCGAAAAAGATCACAGCATCTTTCGCATCTGTTCTTTAAACAATAGAGACATTTTCACTTATCATGGCTATAACCATTTTACTTTTCACAATCTCAAGTAAGCCTTTTTCTCCGTTTTTGTATTCGTTTTAAATTCTGAACAACATGTGCACATTTTATCTGTTGACAGATCTTTGTTTATTCTTTTCAATACGACTGGTATGTATATCAAGTTTATACCTGTGTGTGGAAATAAGTTTATTTTGTGTTCTGCTGATGCAGTGTTGGTATATCAGGAATATACTAATGCTAATATTGATCCTTGGTGAGTTGGAACTCGTCTCAGTATCTTCCGTACATCTAATCAATCGATTTTTTTCGATGCCTTTGTTTCGCAAGTCTTCATGACTGCAAAGAGTGCTCCGTGATTATGGCTTTTTTTATCAGATAAAACTATAATTAAAACAATAGTGTCATAAAGTCAGGTTAGGGGTCGTTTTTTACTATTGGTACAATGTAATCCAGTACAACATGTCACGTGTTACCTAGAGAGAGGAGAATGGGTGCGGATTTATCGTAAAGGTTATTGTTGTAGGAAAAAGAATCGGTAAGCCAAGTTCAAATCCTTCGCTAAGACGTTCGCCTTTGCTTGCACAAATCTCAATGGTTCCATCTTTCCTACTGTGTCGTTCCTGCTTCTTTTCTCCTGCTGTGGTAGTTTGAGTATCTCTCTATTGACTATTTCATCTAAACTATTTAAGATGTATTTCTTCTTTTGGTCCTCATTCAGTTCTCTGAAAAGTATTCTTCATCTTGATCAACCCTTCAATTTCTTTTATTGTGTTCATATCTATTTTCGCCTAGTTTATTCCTGTACTTTCGTTTCAGTTGCATTCAATTTCTCACTGTTTCCTTTTCCCCCTTTTACTTGTTTGTTGAATCTACTCTGATAATTTAGGGATATTCTATTTTGTTTATGTTTGGATTAAATGTCAATATCTTCTAAGTCTAACTTCTTAAACCAACATCTTGTGACTTATTTTTTCGAGTTGGATTGTGAAATGTAGTAAGCGGCCTTCCCATCCTCGGTGTACCGAATGACAGTCTTACCGGCAAAAACTTATTGATTGACAGCAAAGGGTCAACCAGACAGTGACCTGCAGAGGACAAGTAAGAAGCGTAAAATCCGGTGCTAGCGACTTTTGGCGTCTAATTGGTGGTGGATGACGAATTGTGGAACAAGTGAATCTTTTTAAAACGACTCAAAAAAACACTAATTCTCGTATCCCTCAGTAAAGGCCGACCCGGTGGGAGGTTGAAACATCCTTATAAAGTAAGTGATATTATCTTTTTCGTGAAACAAGCGTCTGAATTTTTCATTTTTTCTGTAAAGTCGTTGTCAACTCTTCATCTCGTCTTTGTCTTCGGCAACTTTCGTCAAGACCCAGCAATGCGACAATTGTCTGTCTTTATTGCAGTTTATTTCTTCTTTTGTTCAATTGTGTCATGGTGTGTTTTCCTTTTCAACGTATTTTCTCTTTGTAGCTGCTGTTATTATTATTATCATTATTATCAGTTGTAGTAGTAAAGCATCTAACTGTTGGGAAACACTTTCAGATAAAATATCCCTCTCTAATGGGACCATAATGAACATTATTTTTTTTACTGAGTAGTATTGTTATCGTTTTTCTTTGGGAAATATAGAATAAAACCTCATTGTGTTAAAGAACAAAAACGCGAAGTAAGACAAAATGTTTTTATTCCGGTCTCTTACGTTTTAATATGTCCTTTTTTTTTTCTTTTTCGTTTCTTGTTTTTTTCTATTTTGCTTCAAGATACAACATCATTCAATCAGTTTTCTTTCTTTACCTTTGTTATTCCTCCCTTTCTGTCACTATTCACATCGTTGTTTTTATTGCGCATTTTTCTCCTTTCATCGATTCCTCCTTTCCGTTTGTCTCTACATTTATTGTTTCTAACTTTATCTTTTTCTTTCTATTCTTATTGTCTTTCTTTTCCGTCTGTTATTCGATTTTTCCCTTCCAACCTTCCATGGTTTCTGTCCACTTTTAAATCTTGTTAACGTGCGTATTCGTTTGTCCAAAAGTGCATTTTCTTATCCTGATTGACACACCGGTGTTTGCTTTTAATCTAGTTAATAATAAAGGATATATACATTTATTTAACGAAGAAATTGTAAAAGTGAAATTTATAACAGAAAAATTTTAATTTTGCTAATATAAATTTCCAAAATCATAATTATTCAGAAATTGACTGATTCAGCGTCAAATTAACAAATCAATTATGACAAGTAAGTTTTGTCTGGAAGTCCCAGTAGTATAGTGGCTAACGTGTGCCATCGTAGTAAGACAGTTCGAACTCCAGACTCACTATCACATTCAATTGTAGACTAATACTCATGGAAAAGTGGCCCAGTCGGCTGGAACTGTAAAATACAGCGACTGCATCTCTGCAGAGAGGTAAGGCGTCTCCAAAGAGTGTCCTGGATGTTACGCAAAACAATCTGATAGGGAGGCTTCAGTGATGCTGGAGCTTTGGGGAATGTGCAGTACCCCTTTATTGCCATCGCTCCCAGAACCACTCTGACCTGGAGTGGTAGCACCTGATAGGGTCCTATCGATGAGACAAATAGAACTAAACTGTGTGCTTATGCTAAAGTGAATTGTTTGAAATAGAATTGTTTTGAAATTTAAACAGACTACTTATGCTAAACTGAACTGTTTTTACATTTAACAGAGTGTAAATAAATGACTGATTTTTATTGAATTGTTCCTAATACCAAGCAATATATGGAAACATTTAACTTTTTTGACTAAACTAAATTGTTTGAAATAGAGCTATTTTTAAATTTAGCTGTGTGTAAACAAAAAATGTCTACTTATGCTAAACGGAATTGATTGAAATAGAATTATTTATATGTATAAAAATAGATTTGGCATTAAATAACCTACAATGGTTGATGTGCCATAAAACTAAATCAAACAAAAACTAAAATTAATCTTGTAAAGATTAGAAATGTTTTATCCCCCCCCAACCATGGACTGTATAGTACTACTACTGTTCTTCTTTAAAGATTGCTTTGATATCATTAAATAACCCACGAAAATCAATATGCTATTAAACCTAGAAACAGTGAAAAGTATTGCATCCTTATCTGATTATTTTGTATTTGTTATATTAATTCGGGCCTTATGTTGTGAATGTTCACGCTTTATACGAAGCTTTTTGCTTACCACTTGGTTTCATTAATAAGTAATGAGACATTGCTTTACTGTTGAGACACGTGTAACGTAACGGTTATCGTCTAGAAAACGAAATTGTCTAGAAAACGAAATCGGCGAACGAATTCTGGACGAGTCTGATTGATTTTACTAATGCCATTGTTAAAGGCGTGAATCTTTCTCTTCCCCACCAACCTATGGGAAAATAGTTGGGCAGACATGTTTTTTTACCCTCAGAGAGCTCGTCAAGCTGAAGGAAACAGTGAATTCAAATCAGCTGTACTCCGGCTAAAAATAATGGTATTGAGGCTGTCAACCCAAACCAGACGTGTCCTCAGATGGAGATATTTGGAACAGCCTCCAAAAGAGGTTACATGTTCATTTGCGTCCTTACAAGGCCAGCAAATGATACGAGGTCAGTTTAATGTTGGGTATTTCGCAAAAGGAAAACCTCCCGCAGGAGGATTTCAAAAATGCTTGAAATTTACCATAACTCTCCTTCAGATGTGCCTAAGGTGCCGGGCAATAAACCCAGCCCATATCACTTTCTTGCGAGAAAGAAGGGGTTGTCAAGCGGGAAGACCTCCCGGAATCAAGCTGTTTAGTTTAACACACCTTCGCTTAAAATTTACCTTTTGTGACACGCTGCTTATGGTGGAGGGCTTAGATAAATTCATACTGCGGTCAC
The DNA here is from genome assembly GCA_963585895.1 of Sepioteuthis lessoniana. NCBI lineage: Eukaryota > Metazoa > Mollusca > Cephalopoda > Myopsida > Loliginidae > Sepioteuthis > Sepioteuthis lessoniana. The sequence continues at coordinate 61,623,926 of OY757929.1, read as the reverse complement.
TTTAAACATATTCGCAAACGCAGACGCCACACTACTATAATTCCTTTGTTGTTTCAACTGGAAATTCTATGCATTTTAATTTTGCTGTACTAAAAAAAGATCACGCTACGATATGATTTTATTGCTATGTTACAGTATTTTCGGATGAGATTAATATATATTGACTTTTATCACTTTCCCATAATTTTTCAAGACTTCTTTTCTTATCGCCAATCAGACGCGTTGCTATTCATTCTACGTGCTTCAAACTTTATATGTGAAAGTTTCGCGATTGTTCGACTCACTCCAATCACTGACAATTCGATTTTTTTAGAGTCTAACGAAAGCTTCAGCTATTCGATGTTCTGAACACGCAGCCATGTTAAAATTGCTGGTGTGAACCCGAAAAACATTATTTACAAATAAGTTTTCCTATCTTTCCCCCCACCTTT
>OY757929.1:61383495-61618495 GCA_963585895.1 Sepioteuthis lessoniana | reverse complement strand
TTTTTCTTTCTACCCTTCCGAAATATTGGAATTATATGTATTCAAAAAAGAAAGAGAAAAGGAGAAAGAAGAAAAGAACTGTTGAGAGACATTTATGTTTGATACTGCCTGCTGACTTAATATAGCCGGTATTTTAAAAAGAAAAGAGAAAAGAAATAGGAACTGTTTCTTAAATCTTATCATTATTTGTTTGCTCATCGCCTATTAAAACTTTGTTATATTTTAAATTCACTCTCGTGTTGAAATCTTTTGGTTATGTTATTTATCAATCGAGTCGCCTTCTTTTGCACATATCTTTTTCAGCTTTGTATCGCTTTCATTAATTCTTGCTAAATGTTTTATTCGCCTTAAAAACATCACAAGGGAATTTTGGAAATTTGACTACAGTGAATATTCTTTTTAACCTTGAAGTCCATGTTTTCCGTTATCCGAGGGGGTAGGACAGCGAAGGACTTTCTGGTATATGTGAAAGTGAATTTTGAAACCCCCTCGCCAGCGTCAGAGATCAGTCGGGACCCAAATTAACACCCGCATTATTTGCCAGTTTACACTATGCCGAAATAGCAGACTTGACTACGACTTATTACTGTGGAGGGTCAAGTGCCAGACTGCCTTCGACGTCACATGCGCATAAGATAAACTCTCGTCCTGTGAGAATTATTTATGCAGCGTCACACTAAGAAAAAGATGCCGGCATGGAATTATTTCTTGTGGAATATTATGCAATCAAACGAAGGTTAAAATTGCATAAATATACAAAGATTATACTTATTTTTGGACTCCTATTTAAATTTTTCATTTTTGGTTTCATAGTTGATTCTAAAAAATTCTTCTAGAGGCATTAAAATCATGTTCATTTGGTTTTAGAAAATTCTTTTTAAGATAATCGGTAGGTACTTAGTGCACGATACTATATATATATATATATATATACAAGGAGCACACAATAAGTTTCCAGACTTTTTTCGTGTGACACACACGAAACTCTAATCCCCTTCGCAGTCATCCCCTCCGGCTGCAATGCACTTGTTGTACCGTTACAGCAACTTCTGGAAGGCCCTATGTAAGTCATCGTGTGAGCGTATCAATGACCTTTGTCACAGCCTCTTTCATCTCCGCAATTGTCTCATAACGACAGATTCTAAGTCTTTCCTTGAGCTTAGGGAATAACCAAAAGTCACAGGGAGCAAGGCCTGGACTGTAGGGAGGGTAAGGAACTGTATTGATGCCCATCTTGGTTAAATAGTCTGTGACAAGGATAGAGTTGTAGACTGGTGCATTGTCCTGGTGGAAAGGTCACTGACCCGATTTGAAGAGTGCTGGCCTCTTCCGACGGAATCTCTTCCTGAACTCCCTTAAAACCTCAACATAGTATTCCTTGTTGACTGTTTCTCCAGCGGGAACCCAGTGCATGTAGATCATGCCAGTGCTGTCAACAAAGGGATCCTCAAAGGTTTGTGGGTGGATTTGCTCTGTCTGGTCTTCTTGGGTCTGGGAGAGCCAGCATGCTTCCACTGGGAACTGTCTCTTGGTTTCTGAGTCATATCAGTAGATCCAACTTTCATCGCAGGTCATCAGCGCATCAAGAACTGCAGGATTTGAATTGATCAGCTCGACCATCTCTCTGCTGTCATGACAACGTCTTTCTTTCTGATCTTCTCTGAGCACCCTTGGGACAAACTTCGCGGAAATCTTCCGCATCTTCAGTTCTTCGCGAATAAGTGTGTGTACAGTTCCCACACTGACATCAAACTGTACACTTACTGTCTCTATAGACACACGACGGTCCTTATCAACGAAATTCTTTATTTGTCCAAAACCTCTGGCGTTCTGACTTCTTTACTCCCCCCACACCTCTCATCATCCCTGCCTTCCTTGAATCTCGTATGCCACTCAAAAATTGATGCTCGATTCATGCAAAATGGTCCAAAGCAGTCTGAAGCATTCCATACGTTTCTGTAGCATTTTTTCCAAGTTTAAAACGGAATTTTATTGCATATCGTTCTTCTAAAGTGTCCTCGCGTCCAGATTGCATTTTTGAAATTCACCGGCTGTGACAATCAGGCTTTAGTCGGGTGGATTCCAATTTCTACTGCAGCTGTTCATTTGAACCTGAAATCATAAAAATTGTTCAGTCATCTGATGAGATGTATAGGAAAAACATACTGAATTTTCAAGAGTCTACGACAACTTTAAATGCCTGTACAAAAAAGTCTGGAAACTAATTGAAGGCACCTCGTATATGTATTTCAAAATTAATAGATCCACTAAGGGATCTGTATTCTTTTAAGAATTATTTATTTCGTTCTTACATACCTATATGTTTCCAGCTTGTTGGTTTCGTCAAAGAACATATGTGGCACAAGGCCATTTGAAAAAACATTCCACTAACGACCCTACACGAGTGAGTTCGAGTCTCATTGGGTGCCTCATTCACATGGCCTTGGGCCACTTATGTTCTCTGACGAAAGCAACATGCAGGAAATATACACCTATGTAAGAATGGAATAAATAATTCTTTAAAAATACAAATCTCTTAGTGGACCTATTCATTTTGAAATATTTACTTTTCACTCTCTTTGGAACGACAATGGAATTTTTTTTACATATATACATATATTAATTATTAGATTTTATTCCTACTTAAAGAGTGCTCAATATCGATGATCAAGCATATATATCTAAGTACGGATCGGAAAATCATAAAGTCCATGGCGCTTGGTTACTGTGAGTTTCTTGTCTCTTCGATCATTGGTCCTATGAAAGCAAAGGCAAAAAACTCACAACACCAAGCCATATATATATATATATATATATATATATATATATATATATATATATATCCTAAGGGTATTTGCTCAATGAGAAATGCAAGCAGCCCTGTTCAGGATTTAAATTCGATTCACTGCGTCCATCTACGATGATAACTATAATGATGGCCACTAACACCTCCAATATATACTGGATTAAAATTTATCGCTAGATGTGTTTTTGATATGTAAATCTTTGCAGTGTTGAATACACAACATTTTTGCAATATATTATAATATTCCTATATTTTCAACTATAAAATAGAATATCAATAAAAACAGGAAAAAAAAACTCTCGTCATGTTAATACTGGCTCACCTGAAGATCGGCAACGTGAAACTAAGAATCATGAGATTTTTTTTTGTTTGGATATATATATATATATGTGATGGATAGTGTTAATTTTTTTTTTCTTTTTTTCTTTCTTCCATCCATACCTTCCCACAACCTTTGTTAGAATTATTGTTAACTCTCTGAGCTCACGACTAGGAGCTAAAGTGGCTTTCCTCTCCACTTTTTCTTTAAATAAGATCGAATAGTTCCAGTTTTTCTCATCCATGTTCTGGGCATTCCGACACTGTTGCAGTATCTCCCACTTGTATAATAAAGAGAGAAACAGTGGAATCCGACAATTTTTGACATTGGTCGCGAAAACTGGCCACTAACTTTTTATGTATGTTATGCACACCTACAAACATATGCATTAGTGCATCTACATAGGTGCACCTACATTGGTGAACCAAAGGAGAAAAACAGATTATAGTGTAACAGGCGATTTAAACTTTGTTACACAGAATTGTTTTCGCTCAGTCAGCAAGGACTGTAGAATACGCCAACTTCACATCTGCCGAGGGGTAAAGCCTCTTATAACGAGTGTCCTGGGTAAGACACTAAACTGCATCTGATTTTGAGGCTCCAGTCCTGGAGCTTTTGAGGATGTGGAGTACCCCTTCATTGCCATTACTCCTAGGTTCACTCTAACCCGAAGTGGTAGTATCAACTAACAACAAGATAAAAGATTGATAATTAGTTGGCATTCTAAAGGAAAACTCATTCGATAACTTTTAAAACAATATATAAAAGACAAATATACTGATATCCATTCCCTATATGAGAGTCGTTCAAAAAAGTTTTAAGCCTCACTCAGATATTAGATTTGTTGCGCACTTCTCAACTTTTTATGGGCCTCACTTCCTCTGAAATTTTGACAGAAATCTAAATTATTTTTTTTTAGTTTTACAAGAAGTTGTTTTGGGTTGTCACTAGAAAAAATTTCAGCTGCCTGAAGCTTAGATCTTTCTAAAGAACTCTCATATATTTGTTTGTAAATATTTTTCTTTAATATTCAGAGCGTTGAAGTAAAACAACAGCCTCTCAGATCCTATCAGCTCAATTTATTCTCTTTCTCTTTTTGGGCGTTTGCTGGAAAATAGTTACCATTTTGATACATTTTACCAAATATTCTGAAATCATACCTTGGACGTTGGAGCAGAAGATCTTTAATGTGCAGACATATTACGAAACTACGTCTTTCAAAATTTAAATGGAAGTTCAACTTCTAAACAGGAGTCAGATTCTCAAAAACTGCGAAACACTCTGAATAAAAAGAAAAAAAGGAAGATATCCATGTATTAATCAAATTCTTTTTCTTTTTTCCGCATTCCTGATGATAATTGTCCAGTTATTAAACTCAAATAGTACTCATTCTATTCATGTTTCTCAAACCTCCTATCTACCATTCTTTTTCTTTCTCTCCCCACCTCTCTCTCTCTATTTCTCCCTCTCTCGCATTCACTCGTACGCGCACGTGCGTGCTCTCACGCACTGTGACAAGGAAATATGACGCCCTAATATATTTGGCCGTCAGCAGACGATGATAGCAAGCAAGAATCAGCGGACGATAGTAGTAAGCGGAATAATGAAAAGAAAGACTGTCTCTCTCGACCACCCTCTCAATCATTGCAGGGTGATGTGGGCGTGGGAGGACCTCACTCTCTATTACCCATGTGTGTGTCGGCGGGGAGGCAGGTCTTCGGCCATATTTGAACAGCCCGCCAAAAAATCAACACGTGGTGAATTTTCAATCTACGGAAGATAAGTTAGTTGCCGTTTATTTATCACCGGGTGAGGACGTAATTTGGGATACGGAAGAAACCCAAATTCCAAAATAATGCCACGCAGAGAACCCTTAGAGAAAAGAAATAACTTATCTTCTGAATTAATTCAAACTCCGAAGTATGGTAAGCCTCGTTAAACGAATACCAAAAGAAAAGACTTGCCCACGAGGAAAGAGACAATTATTAATCTTGGTCTTATCTGAAATAAGACGTGTGTCCTTCTATCAATATGTTATGGAAACCCAATAACGAAAGAAAGAGGAGAGAAGAATAAACTCCACAAAATCCCAGGTAAGTAACATTTAATTTAAGTATATTCAACTTTATCCTGCTGCATTCACACTGAAATGATAAACTTGAAATTTGGAGCACGAGCTCGGCCATTAAATCCCATTGTTCGAAGGAAAGCGGACCACGTCTACCGTTGCCGAACTACCTTCTTCCCTTCCACCATTAATATATATTTTATGAGGGGCTTAGTCCAGGATACGGATATTTTAGTGGAGGCTCCTCCGGGATACAGAAAGACTTTCTCGCTCCTGACTTTTACCTTAATTGTTTTGTTTTCTTTGTTTCTTTCTTTTATGCAATAAAAGAATATTGTTATTAATCCTGTTAACTCAAACACGACAGTTCAGAGTCCTTATTTTCTTGTGGAAGAATTGTGTTTGTCGAAAACCTTGTATTTGAGGGGGAGTTGGTGTAATATGTGACATTAAATAGCGTTCGGCAAGCCCGCTGGGCACATGACGGTAAAACAACACACACACACACACACACACACACACACACACACACACACACACACACACACACACACACACACACACACACACACACACACACGTGTAAGCATTAAAAGGTTTCTGTCCAGCAGCTGACACCACATGAACATTAATCATTGAAAATGATACTTTGTAATTTTTGTCCAAAGGCTTTTTAGAGGTTTCCGTATGTTATTCGATTAAGGAGACGAACATATTTGCTGACTATTTGTATCTTTTAATATTTACTCTTCATATTTTGTATTGGACCGTCTATTTGCTTTTACCAATTTACAATTTTTTTAATAGGTTTTATATATATATATATATATATATATATATATATATATATATATATATGTGTGTGTCTGTGTCTGTGTCTGTGTGGGTACGTATGTGTGCGTGCGTATTTGGATGAAAAATTGATTCATCTTTTTATAAAGTTACCACCTACTGAATTCAGCCGTAGATCCCCAGGGAAGGGGTCTGTTTTAAGTGTTTATATTTCAAGACTGATAGACACAAAAACTAGGAGATTAGTGTCTGCATTCTACGAAAATCATATATATATATATATATATATATATATATATATGTATATATATATATATATATACGAATATGTATATATATATATATATATATATATAAAGTTATTTCAAAACAACGCCACCGTTTTTAACAACTTGTATCTGAACAATGTGCTGCGATGATTCAAATTACAAAACAATGCTAAATGCACATACAAATCAATTGTAATTTATTTCCATGTTATATACATTTATATTCGGGTGGAAAGATGGTGCTATTCTCTGAAGAACATTTTTAAAATTATCAAATAACTTCCTTTTTACCTTTTTCATGATGACATAATTTTTTCCTTAAAGATCGTATTAAGAGAATAGTCCGGATTGATTCATGTATCAACTGTTTAAAGATCTTTATTTATACTTAAAGAATTAAACCTTTCTTTTATTTTTCCCTCTTCTTGCATATTTTCGGCAACAGTTGTAAGTGTTTGAAAATGTGTTGGTGGGCAGAAATGATGTCGTTTCTTTTTTCATCAGTGATGTACATTCCCCAGATGTAAACATTGTTGTACATTTATTTAAACGAAAAGTATCCATGGAATTTTGTATGTAGATGGAGGTGTGAAAGAAAGATAGAAAACACATGTAACATTAAATCTTCATTTACAAATTTACATTCCTCTAGGGCTTCGAGGAATCATTGAAAAATAAAAATACACACACACACACACACACACACAAGTACACACACACACACATACATATATATATATATATATATATGTATATATATGTGGTCTTTTTGATTGTGACGGCAAAGGAAGGTATTATTATTTTATTCAAACATGCATACGTGGTGCCTTCAATAAGATTACAGATATTTTTATACAGGCATTTAAAATTGTCGTAGACTCTTGAAAATTCAGTATGTTATTTCTATCTATGATGACTGAACAATTTTCATGATTTCAGGTTCAAATGAACAGCTACAACAGGAATTGGTATACACCCAACTAAATCCTGATTGTCACAGCTGGTGAATTTCAAAAATGCAGTCTGGGCATGGGGACATTTTAGAAGAACGATATGCAATAAAATACTGTTTTAAACTTGGAAGAAATGCCACAGAAACGTATGGAATGCTTCAGACTGCTTTTCGACCATCTTGCATGAATCGAGCATCAGTTTTTGAGTGGCATAAGGAAGGCACGGAGTCTGTGAGGGATGATGAGAGGTGTGCGAGGAGTAAGGAAGTCAATACACCAGAGTTGATTGGCCAAAGGGTTAGGGCTAGGGTTACTATGTTGAGGTTTTAAGGGAGTTCAGGAAGAGATTCCGTCGGAAGAGGCCAGCACTCTTCAAATCGGGTCAGTGGCATTTCCACCAGGACAATGCACCAGTCTACAACTCCATCTTTGTCACTGACTATTTGACAAGGATGGGCATCAAGACAGCTCCTCAGCCTCCCTACAGTCCAGACCTTGCTCCCTGTGACTCTTGCTTATTCCCTAAGCTCAAGGAAAAACTTAGAATCTGTCGTTATGAGACAATTGAGGAGATGAAAGGGGCTGTGACGAACGTCATTGACATGCTCACACAAGATAACTTCCATGGGGCCTTCCAGAAGTTGTTGTAACGGTAAAACAAGTGTATTGTAGCCGAAGGAGATTACTTCAAAGGGGATTAGAGTTTCATGTGTGTACTATCAATAAAAGTGCCCATACGAAAAAAGTCTCGAAACTTATTTAATGATCCTCGTCCGTCCTTTTGTAAAGGAACCAAAAAAAATTCAATAAAAATTAATAGGATATTCCTTGCGCGTCACATTCAATAAGAATTATTTGCATGAAAAATTGCTGTACGTACATACAAGGAAGCGCATCTGGCAAAGCAGTTATAGCTGTACCAAATCGACGCAATGATCTGAGTTTAAACACTGGATGAGGTGGTATACGTTTCTCTAAGCCCTAGCACCTTTGAGACAAGGATGAATCCATCTTTCTTTTTCTCTCAGCTAAGGGACAGACTGGGAAGAGCCTTGGTTTGGTAACCAGTCTAGGAAAAGGAAAACTTTGAATTTAAACTTGCAGTATTCTGCTGAAAAGTTTACCTTTGTTGCATCCTACTCGTAGACGAGTGTATGCGTAAATATATGCCTACAAGAAAGCGTTTATGCGTTTATGGTGGGGGAACTGAATGCTAAGACTCGAGTTCAAATTCTTAACAAAACCTTTCACATTTCCTGTCACGCTAATGCCCCCGAGAAAATCCCCTCTATTTCTTCTGTCCCTACATATGTGTAAACAGTAGAACAGACTAAGATTTTTAAACTTGGCACGGCAACTAGTTTTGTATAATGAAAACACTGAATTCAAATCAGCTGTACTCCGCTTAAAATTAATCTTGTTTCGTCTCCTGCCGGTAGCAGATATATTGGGTACATACATGCTTATCTACATATGTACAGCGGTACTTTCCTTTTTGATATTTCCCATTATGGTCATGGGTTTAGTTTGACGATTACTATTTACAATCAGTTGCAGCAGTTTTACTTGATTTTCGTCACCTTGACGAACCAGTTTGCCTCATGACATTGCTGTATGGTATTCTGCCTGGTGCACTTTACATGATTTATTACATGATAACATGATAACATATTTATTATAAAATGACATTACATAATTTTATTTAACTAAGAAGTATCAGAAGTTAATCGATTTGATTCATTTATCACTCTGTCCATTGTATTAGCGATTGTTTTATCTTAAATTATTTTAAGGTGATAAGCAATCCAAAAGATTTTTTTCGAAACCCACTCACTCCCACAAAAACCTGGAATAGTTACTCTAAAACAAGGAACCTATCTGTCAATAATATATCTACCTATTTATTTATCTATCTTTGTGAGATAAATTTATCCACAATATAGTCCGATTAATCTCTTCGCTTTATAATAAGAGACGTTGAGATACATATGGTGCCGTTGAAATCGCTTTGATTCTAGGGATTAATTACTGGATATTTGATCCCTCTCCAGATAAAATGTCAGATGTGACGAATCATGGGATTGGTCTTCCAACGACCTTCTGGCTTTTCTAGTGAACTGCGTAATATTACTATTGGCCCCGTTTTAATACATCCCATTATAGCATTTCTAGTCAAATCGCTGCAAAGCGAACACCCTGCAATCTCTCCACATAAGTCGCGCCAGTCCTGAATTCTACTAAATTCTACTAAATCACTGTTGGTATATTCGTGAAACTAGAAATATTTATCAATATTACGTATCTGATTTACTGTTGAGAGGTGATACACACGCTGACATAGCTATGTACCACACTACTTGCATATTTAATTGGTAAACTGCGTTAAACTGTGTTAAAATATAAAATATCGTTATGCTAAGAACTAAGAAATATATATATATGCATGGAGGCTGGTGTAATATTTAAGATAAGAGTTAAGTTTAAACGCATTTGAGAATCCATTCTTTCTTCAGTGTATCAGCTATATTCTTTTAGAAATGGAATTGTATTTTGTGATGGATTTACAAATGTATGGGAGACAAATTTAGTGTGAAATTTCCCGTTTACACTTTCCAACAAATTGACAGTACTTTGTTTGGTCAATAAATTTCGAAAGACGACGTGTTTATAGGATTGAAATTCCTCAAATTTACCATCTTGTCTTCATTGCCTATGCCATGCGTCCAATTGTGTAAAACCGTCCACTCCATTTCATTAAAAATGCTTTCAGATTTTTTGTTCTAGGATATAATTTCTCTTAAGAAAATATTCTAGAAAAATATGAAGATTTTCAATTTGTTTTTTTTTTTATTTTGCATGTTAATGACCGATGAAAATGATGTTTTGTCGACTGCAAATGGTGGCACAATTATTGTCATAGGAAATGGAGTCGGCGACACAAGTTCAAATCCTGATCGAGGTAGTTTGCGTTTCAGTTCGTGCAACTATGAGTAAATAGTAGATTCTTTCACCTTTGTACGGCAGCCAGTCTTGGAGAAAAAAAACTGAATTCCAACCATCTTTACTTTAATGACCTGTCCGTAGAAAAAGTGGTAGGTGTATATAAAAATATTTTTTTGCTTTGATGGCTTTATATTTTATAATTCTTTAAATGAACATTTTCACTCCATTTTCAGAGCAAGATTTTTTTTACTATATCATAAGAAATTTTGACGGTATTATATCGTAAAATTATCTTTTTAGTTATGAGATATAAATGTAACATTAACATTTACTATCAAACCTCGGCCATTTGCTTGGTGGGGGGTTCAATTTACTACAAAGTTAAATCACAAATTACGTCTTTAACTAGCCACAATTCAGCTATAGATGGCTTCTTCTGAAATTCAAATTCATTTTGTCATTGAATAAGCTTCATCAGGTTTAAAAAATAATTTCTTGTGAACTGAAAATCAATTCATTTTTTTCGGAAAAACACACCGCAAAAAATAAGATATGATCTAAATTATAAAATTAATGTGAACAGCAATTAAATTAGAATATTTCCTTTTTAAACACGTTTTACTCACTTTAATGAACATTTCAACATTTTTTAAGAAAAGATATAATCACCAAATTTTTTTAAAGATTAAATTTAATTTTGTAAAAATCAAAATCAACGCTTAAGAATTTTAGTTCGTGTCCTCCCTCGTGCCTGAAGTGTTATTAAATAATAAGGATGTGATTTTAATTGTGTTTTCTTAATGACATGTCATAAATTTAACCTGTACGAGGGTGGGGCTATAACTGTTTATTTTCTTGTTTATTTTCTTTTGTTTTGTTTTGCTTCCCTAACTATATAGTTTCAGTATTAAAACTCTTCCTGACTAGATAAAGCTGTTTGGGATGATTTATTTTGCTAGTAAGTGATATCCGTAATTTTATGCTCGTTTGTACACCCTTCAAGTATATTCAAGTATCTTCGCTATCTTTAATATGGACGCGATATGTAAACTCAATATATATATATATATATATATATATATATATATATATATATATATATATGTGTGTGTGTGTGTGTGTGTGTGTGTGTGTGTGTGTGTGTGTGTGTGTGTGTGTGGATTAGAGCAAAATGTTTTTGGACCCTACATTCTTTTACATCATTTAGACTTCGGGCACTTACGCAGACTATGAAAGGTTGACCTCTTAAGCCATTTGAAGAACCTCGGGTCATACTACGGTTCGGTATCCCATTTCTCTCCACTCATTGTGAGATGAAGACTTTGATATAAAATACAAAAAATTATTGATCACATAAATAGTGCGACTGATCTAGTCAGATTCACGTCTTTCTCACAATCAACTTTATAACAAATCTTTCAGACTCAGTAATGAAAAACAACGATTCATATTTGCACCCGATGGAAAAGCAAGAAAGGTAGTGTACAGAGAGGCTTCCATAAAATAATGAGATTGATTCTTTAAATTTAAAATAATTCGTATTGTGTATATACAGCATGTTCATATTTCTCTATCCAGACAATCTTGCAAAAATATATCTAATGATTTCATTATCAAAACATCTTCTCTACAATGTTTTTTTTTTGTCCAATGTCACCAAGTACCGCTAATAGAGTATACTGATTCGAGTAAATAGATTGAGTTAAAATTTATGAATATTTCGACGTTTAGTCACATTATCCTCGAAAAAACGGCTATACTCCTTTAATCCTTTCCAAACCGAATCTATGTTTCAGTAAAATTACCAGTACGATCATACATACATATACACAGACATAAGAATATATATATATATGTATGCGTGTGTGTGTGTGTTATTTAATGACATATCAACATTTTCGTATTATTTAATGCCAAACAAATCCTTTTAGAAGGATGGTAGAGGTACTATTTAACTCATAGATCGGAAGATAAGGGGGTTCATAGCTTTCCTAAGAGTATTTATCTGAAAGTGAACGTAATAGCGCGACTGGAGTTCGAACTCGCGTACTACGATTCTGCAGTCCAGCGTTTTAACTATTATACCACTTGGACACACACACACACACTCTCTCTCTCTCTCTCTCTCTCTCTCTCTCTCTCTCTCTTTCTCTCTCTCTCTCTCTCTCTCTGTGTGTCTGTGTCTGTGTGTGTGTGTGAAAGCGCAATTTGATAATACGAAAGAAAATAGTTAGTGAAAGTTATTTGATGATAGAGACGAAGCATTTAATAATATATTGAACGGTTGAAGAAAACTTGTCTAAAATGAGTACAAGAGCCGGAATAACTAACCGGGAAATGTGATCCACTCGTAATTGTGCAAAAGGCTGTACCTTGACCATATTGACAAATAGCTTATGCACAAGCCAGAATCTGTCTTAAAGATTAGACACATAATATTCTCTCGGACGTTGAGATACAAATGGATAACACGCCAGTGAAAAACCACCCGTTGGAGCAGATGTGAAAAACTCGGAACAAGTGACATAATGATAATATGTAGATAGATTTTTTTTTTAAGTCAGAGGGAGGAAGAAAGAGATAATTGTCTGTGTTTATATTAAATCCATCCAGTTAAATAACTTTTTGGTCTGAGATAAATAAAATTTGTATGCTTTGATAGCCAAAACATATAAAACAGATTCGCTTCTTCCTGGAGAAAAGCAATGTGTTTCCCGACAAAGAAAACATGCCAGTGTTTGATTTTTGTTATAATTGTACAAACGTCTACGTTCTTGATGTCTACTCAAAACAAAACATACTCTGCAACAGATCTTTAAACAGGCGTTAGTAATTCTTACCCACACCCAAAATATTTAATTATCCCATGACCTTCGACTTACAGTGTGAGTGTTTTTCTCGTGTCAATGAGTGTCAGATAGCTGTGTTCAAAAGGTATGAAGATTGAAGATTCATTTTTCCAACAGAGGAACAAAGAATGAAACATTTACTCGTTTCCAAATAGCGTCCTTGTCATTTAACACAATTATTCCAGCGAGTTTTCCATTGGTTAAAGCACCTCTAAATGTTGTTAGTTACACTGTCATATTTTATAATGCCCATACTGCCTTCAAATATAACCATTCGGATGAATTTTTGCTTTCTTAAGCAAAAAATACCTACAAGAAGCTAAGTCTGATTGATTGAATGATTTTAATGGACTGTCAATATATCTTGGGTTATTTTAGGCCTTGAGGTTTGGGCATTGGGTTTATTGTATATTTCTATTTACACGTTTTGTGTCGTTGTTTCTTAAAAAAATTTGCACAGCTTTATGATATCAAGTATTCCTGCCTTATACTAATATTTTGCAAAAAGTTGTAAGGATCTAAGTATTCCTATCAAATAACAATAATTATATGGTTTCAGTTTGATAATAGTCATTTATTTGCATATTAATAGCTACTTTCTCAAAGGAGGGTGAACTATAGCGTATACGTTGTTATTGCGAATTCTATTGCTTAGTCAAGCCGTACAATTTTTAACTTTGTCAAATCATTTTTCTGCCGGCATATTTTTTTTATTACATATCTGCTCACTCGCCGGAATCACTTCACTTTAGCACTCGCTTACAATTTAATACAGAAATGTAAACCCATATTTATTTATTCGTGTGTATGTGAGTATAGATATAGAAATGTCCGTTAATATACACAAATATATATAGTTTTGTTTTCTTTGTTTAGTGGTATATCAACCTTCGTGGGTTATTTAATACCAAAGACATCTTGGTAAAACAACAGTGATACTATTGAACACATAGCTGGAGTAAAAATATGTGCAGTTATTATATATATATATATATATATATATATATATATATATATAAAGAGAGAGAGAGAGAGAGAGAGAGAAAGATGCACATATATATGTGTGTATGTGAATATATGTGTGTGTAAATATATATGTATGCATGTACGTGTGTGTATAAATTTATATATATACATATATATATATATATATATATATATATGTGTGTGTGTGTGTGTGTGTGTGTGTGAATATATATGTGTGGGTGTATGTAAAACTATACATTGGCGTGAGTAAAAATACATACATATGGGTGTATGGGTATGTAAATACATATATGTGTGTGTATATTTGTTTTTGAACATATATGAGTGAATAGATTGATAGATGCGTTTTAAAAGTCTTATACTGATCTCAATAACAATTTTATTGAATAGGGGTTAACTTTTGAAAGGCCAGACGCCATACGAGCTGATTTTTTACCGATGTCTTTGGTGTTCGTATCTTTGCAATTTCGCAGTGTCATTTTCAAAACAGCATGTCGAACGCGTCGCAGACTTAATTTGCGCCCAATACTTAATTAATATTTGTCTACATTAGCCACGTATGAGGCAGGTGCTGTCTCGATTCTCTCCTCAGTTAATGTTTGTTTTTCTCTTTGCTAATGGGCTTTACGTATTTGT
This sequence comes from Sepioteuthis lessoniana, assembly GCA_963585895.1. Taxonomy (NCBI): domain Eukaryota; kingdom Metazoa; phylum Mollusca; class Cephalopoda; order Myopsida; family Loliginidae; genus Sepioteuthis; species Sepioteuthis lessoniana. The sequence continues at coordinate 61,603,873 of OY757929.1, read as the reverse complement.
ACGATAATAATGAATCGATCCGTAAAATGATTAAAAGTAAAATGGAAGAGAAACTATCTAGTTTCATTGATTTTTCATTTGTCTTTAATGACTTGATTCGTTCTTCTTTCTCTTATTCTTTTTCCCTTACTCCTCTACTCTTCTCTCTCTATCACTCTCTCTCCCTCTATATATATATACATATATTTCTTCCTTTTTTCTCTCTTGGTTTTTTCCATCTTTCTTTGCTACTTTCCATAATTCTATCTTTTTATCAATCCTTTTTCTTCCTATCCATTATTTCTGCTTTTTCGATTCTTTCATTTTATTTTCCTCCTCATGTTTCTTTTATCTATCTTTTTTTGGGCGCGGAGAGGGAGAAACTATTTTTTCCCGGTTTCTTTCTTTATACTTATTTTTCCTTCTTCATGACTAACTCTCCTCTTTACCCCATTAGCGAAGCTTAGAATTCGCTGTGTTCCTAGCAGAGGTATTCCCCACCCCCAAAATCGGGGTATCCTGAGTATGACACTAAAATGCATCTGATAATGAGGCTCTAGTTCTGACGCTTTGAGAAGTCTAGAGTACTTTTCATTTATTAGAGTACTTTTCATTGCCATTTATCCCAAATCAACGCCGGTTGTACCTGTTAGAATACCACCAGTTGTTCAGATCTGTTAAGAATTATTCGTATTTGATAATCCTCCCTACAAAAAAAAAGTGACAAAAAAATTTAAGTATGAACGTACAAGTGTAGTCTACTACCGCTTGGTCTTGACAAACAACGAGAATAACGTATATTTTAAAATATAATCTTCGGAGAGAGAGAGTTTGCGCACACGCAGGCGCTGTCGAAAGTCCGAACTGCCAGTGGAAACTGACTTCAGCCAAAGTTCTAAACCTTACACAGTCTTAAAACTCCCATGCGACCCACACGCAACGCTTTTTATTCATTGGTCACGGCTTACACCCACGCAATGCTTATTTTTCTTTGGCCATGATTTACACTCATGCAATGCTTGTTTTTATTGGTCACAGTTTACATCCACGGATTCATACTTTCCGATGATTAATTTGTTGATTTCATCTACGGCCGGATGTATCTGTCAATAATATTTGCCGAGTTCATCGCAGATCAAGGAGATATATTACACAAAGAAGGCAATTCTGTAACCTCTAGGCATAAAAACTAGACGAGTTGACATGCTGGTAAAATCAATAATTATTCTACCGTTTTTGTTATTGGTCTTCTTTTTTCCCTCCTTTATTCTGTTTGCTTTTCTATTTATCAATTTATTTTTCCTTTTTTTATACTATATTTGTTTTCTTTTTCCTTTCTTTTTCTGTCGTTTTCCTTTCTCCTTGCTACCATTTGTTGTCTTTTTAGCTATCCATCTTTTTCGTTCCTTCAATTTTCTTCTTATTCCTTTTTCATTTTTTGACGTGGGAAGTCCCAGTTGTCGATGGGCTGAAGTGCTGAACCTGCGACTTCGAACTAAGCAAGGTCACATTTCAGTCGAGCTATTACATTCACTTTCGGACTAATACCCCGGAAAAGATGTGAACCCCCTTATCCCCCACCATCAATAATTAAATAGTATCACTGCTGTTCTTCTACATAGATGATAGGGTCCTATCTATGGATCAAATAGAACTGTTTAACACTTCAAGTGACGGAAAACAAATGGCTTATGCTAAGTTGAATTGTCTGAAATAGAACTGTTTAATCATTTAACTGTATATATACAAATGACTAATGTTCAATTGAATTGTTAGTGATATATAGCAATACTTGGAACCATTTAACTTAGTTAAGTTATGCTAGATTTAATTCTTTAAAATAGAACTGCTTGATCATTTAATTGTGTGTATCTACAAAATATGTTTACAAATCATATATTTGATATATATGTAAAAATAGGATTTCGCATTAAATAACCAACAAAGACTGATATGTCATAAAACCAAATCAAGTGATTTTTAAAATATTTGAAACCATATAACTCTCTGCAGGGTATTTGTATTAAGAATAGTTACTAGAGGCATATAAATGTTTACATATGAGTTTTATCATTAAGTACTTTAAAATGATAATAATTCATTGGTAAGAAAAACTGACTTTGGCATTGAATTGCAAAACAAAGGCTAAAAGGCCATAAAACCCACAAATAAAAATTTTTACTTCATTTTACCAGTTGCTCATTTGAAGATATAAATCCGCATTCGTTCGAAAAAAAAAGACAAATGAAATATTCGTTTAAATAAAATTATTATTAACTACTTTTACCATTCAGCCTAGTTCAAGAGCCTTACATAAGTTTCAAAACATTTCGTTGGCATATCAACCCTTGTAGGTTATTTAATACCAAATCCTGTTTATATTTGATTTGTAAACGAATAGTTTTTTGGTAATTTTATTTTCAAACGCGTTAGAGCTTATTTGTTCGCACACAGCTAAATGGCTTAAAATACTTCTAACAGTAATGATTTAATATTAATCATTTGTTTGCACACAGTTAAATGGTTTCAAGTGTTGCCATGCAACATTTCATCTATATATCAATTATTCCAATTTAATATTATTAATTTATTTAAATGTGTATAGTTTAAAAAAACTAATAATGATAATCCGAGGAAAATCATTGAACTGTTCTATATTGACACATAGACGGGACCCTATCAAGAATTCCCATTCTGGATCAGCGTGGACATGAGAGTAATTGTAATGAAGGGTTAGTCCACATTCCCCCAAACACTAGGCCTAGAGCCTCACCATCAGACGCAGTTTAATGTCATACCCAGAACACACAATATCTTTTTTTTTCCTCAATGAGATTGACCCTTAGCCACCGCATTTTTGCACATTTTAGATAAGAAAGGTTTGGTTATTGTTTGCCACAAGAGCAATATGAAGAATACGGTCGAGACAATCATATTTTGGCTCGGACCAGCCGATTGATTAGATCGGGCCTCTCCGACAGCCCGTCTAGTCCAGTAATGGCAAAAGTGGTGTGTTTTAGGTAACGTGACCACGATTGTGTGCCAGGTAATTGACTGCTTTGCTACCAGGATCTCGTCCTCAAGCATTTTGGTTCATCCCCTCCGCCCCACTGGTTGTCTTGTTTGTTTTGCAGAGTTGCAGTCGGATTATTCTACAACTCTAGCCAACAGAGCAGGCACCATTTTGTAATTCAAAGCGTAAAAAATTCATAAAAATTTTCACAAAATTAACTGTTCACTTCACCGATTCTTGTATTTTAATTTCATTCAGCAGCCACTATCTAAGGAGCGTCTTTCGTTTCATTCAATTGGATTTTGAATGGTTTAGTAGAGCGAGACTAGCTCTTTCTTCCCTTTCTTTTTTATTGTGTTTCGTTTCCTTTTTCGATTTTTTCGATTTTTGTCTGTCTATTATTATTTGTTTTCTTTCATTTGTTTTCTGGCAACATCTTTTTTAAGCTGATCTTTTTCTGTTGTTTTTCTCCTATCCTCTGATTGTTTTTATTCATCTCACTTTTTCATTTATCTCTATTTTTTTTTTTTTTTTTTTTTTTTTTTTGAAAGGAGGATATCTTTATAATTTTTTTTTCGTTTGATCATTTTAGGTGCCTCTGTTTTGTTGAGCAAGCTTGGTCAACAGACTATTCTGTGTTTGATTTTCACAATGCGCACCACACTGATGTCCTTGTGCCAGTTTAAGCTAAACTTAATCAATGAGCACTTTTACGTTCGTTTTTGTTTCTTTCCTTTGGCAGATTTTTTCTTTCGGTTTTCATTTTATTTTTGTTGAGTGTTTTGTTTTATTTTGGGAATTTTGGATATTTCTTTTTTGTCATACACACTTTTTTGTTTTTCTTTCATTTTTCTTTCTTCTTATCTTCACAGAAACTTTTTCTTCTCATCTATTATTTTATCGCCTCATTCGCTCTTTTTTACCATTCTTGTTTTCGTTCTTTCTTTCTTTTATGTTAGACTTTTATTCATTTTCTTTCTTCCTTCCTTCCCTCCGTCTTTTTTTTTAATTTCTTTTTATTTTATCGTATCCTTTTCTTTATCTTTTTTTTTTTTCGTTTTGCTTTCTTTTTTGAATTCATTTTTGGTAAATCATTTTCGGCTTGTTTTGTTTCCTCCTTTTTGCTGTTGTGTGTCTGTGTGTCTCTGTGTGTGTCTGTGTGAATGTTTGTGTGTATGTTTTCAATTCATTTTTCGTTCAACTATCTTTCTTACGATTTTCCATTTACTACTTATGTTTATAGACTCGTGTTTCATTTCTTCTTTCATTAAGCATCTTTTCATTCTCTTTCTTCAACTGTTTTATTTTCTTTTGTGTGTTCCCTTTTCTTCTTGCTTTTTTTAAATGTCTCTCTATGTCCTCATTTCTGAAACAGTTCGTGAATTCAATCCATCCTGCATTCAACTATTCATTCCTTCTTTTATTGCTTTCGTTCATTTGTTCAGCCGACAGAGGAAAAATTCATACTGCACTAATCACGAACAACGTGACTTTAAGCATGAAACAAAAACCCGGAATGGGATCTCATTGTTTTACCGAAATTCAAAATCCGTACGAACGGCCGCGAACGACAGATGACATTACAAAAGAAACTGAATCTTGCAAGTCACTAACCACTCACTTCCACACCAACAGCCATTGCTCTCTACATTTGGCAATAGTATAATCGAAACAGACAATGTCCTCAATACTCCCATCATTGTATTTACAGAGACCACATGGCGTGCAGTACACAATATGAGAAAATTCTCTGTCCATATTGAAACCCGAATAGCATTATTGTTATAATGCCGTTTGGGATTTGATCATCTTTATTTCTTATTGTTTGTTTATTGTGTTTTTCTCTGACGTCAATTATTCTCTCCATCTTCATTATCAGTATCATTGTTATTTTTAAACTAGCCAATTAGGATTTTAAAGCTGTTGAGTTTTCGCTACAGAAATATCTGATGATTTTGTGGGCATCAAGTCACAACAAGTCTTTTCTATACGGAGCATTCAACACGTGATTATTACGAGGATCATTAAATAAGTTTCCAGACTTTTTTCGTATGGGCACATTTATTGATAGCACACACATGAAACTCTAGTCCCCTTCAAAGTAATCTCCTCCGGCTGCAATGCACTTGTTTTACCGTTCCAACAACTCCTGGCAGGCCCCATGGAAGTCATCTTGTGTGAACGTGTCAATGACCTTCGTCACAGCCTCCTCAATTGTCTCATAACGACAGCCTCTGAGCTTAGGGAATAACCAAAAGTCACAGGGAGCAAGGTCTGGACTATAGGGACGGTGAGGAACTGTCCTGATGCCCATTTTAGTCAAATAGTCTGTGACAAGGATGGAGTTGTGGACTGGTGTATTGTCCTGGTGGAAATGCTACTGACCAGATTTGAAGAGTGCTGGCCTCTTCCGATTGAATCTCTTCCTGAACTCCCTTAAAACCTCAACATAGTAACCCTAACCCTAACCGTTTAGCCAATCAACTCTGATGTATTGACTTCCTTACTCCTCCAACACCTCCCATCATCCCTTGCAGACTCCCTGCCTTGCTTGAATCTCTTATGCCACTCAGAAACTGTTGCTCGATTGATGCAAAATGGTCGAAAAGCAGTGTGAAGCATTCCATTCGTTTCTGTGGCATTTTTCCAAGTTTAAGACAGAATTTTGTTGCATATTGTTCTTCTAAAGTGTCCTCGCATCCAGATTGCATTTTTGAAATTCACCAGCTGTGGCAATCAGACTTTAGTAGGGTGTATTCTAATTCCTGCTGTAGATGTTCAATTGAACCTGAAATCATAAAAATTGGTCAGTAATCTTATAAAATCTATAGCAATAACATACTGAATTTTCAAGAGTTTACGTCAATTTTAAATGCCTGTACAAAAAAAGGCTGAAAACTTTTTGAATGCATCACGTATTCATTTAAGAAATATCACTGTTTTGGAAGCTACAGCTTGGATTCTTTTGATTTTGATTTCCTGCCCCAACAGTTCTTTTTTGCAAAGATCTTCTGAATTATTTTAAAGTTCTCCCGTATTTATTGACAAAACTGAGCTTTTTATATTTTTCCTCTTCTTTTAACTTTTAGCGGTTATTATTTTGTTTTTGTTTTTTCGTTCAGACGAGTAGCACGTAGCTTACAGGGTGGCGACCAGAAATTCCAGATCCAGGCCGGGGTTGCTACTTGAGCTAATTTGATGTACAAGAACCCAAAATTGGCAATGAGAGTAGTGCATCACTGATGACCATCGTGTATGCATTCAATCGATGAATCAGACGACTTTCACGCTACTTGAGTTTTTCCCACAAATAGTAACCCGTGGTTTTCTCTAGTCCTTATGATAGCAATTCTCCTCAGCTCCCCAGGACTCTTCTGAGTACTCTGCTTTGGAAGTTCTCCATTTTTCAGTTTTTTTCTTATTACTGTTACGCTTTGATCTATTGGAAGAGTAAAATGCACTGCTTGACAATTTCGTTTCTTCTAAGTATTTCTCAGTTCAGATGGTCTCCGCTCGTCATTTTATTTCCAAGTCCTCCAGTCCCTTTAATAATCCTTCGGTGACTGTACCAAGTGCACCAACTACAACTGCTATACACGTCACTTTCTTGTTTGACAGTTTTTTGCATGGTCAAGGTACTTATCTCTCGTTTCTTTTTCTTTCAATTTTACTCTGTGATGAGCCGGGACTGCAAAGTCCACAATTTTGCAATTTCTCCGATTTTTTTATTATTATTATCTGGTCGTCTGGTTGAGATTAGGTGATCCATTTGTATCACGAAACCCTATAAGAGTTTGTGTGCTATTATTTACTGTTTGAGAGTTTTTCACATCAGCGTGAGCTGATAGTCTTTCGATGGAGTTTGAATGACAGCAAATCTCGTCAGATCTCCAGACTCTTCTCAGTATTCTGACCGTTCTCAAGCATGCTGTAGTTTGGATGGTCTCCTCTCATCCTCCAACTATCAAGTCCTCTTTAATAACCCTTTAGTTACTGTACCGAAAGCACCAATCACCACTGGTATAATCATCACCTTCATGTTCCATAGTTTTTTCAGTTCCTAAGCAAGGTGGTGGTTTTTATCCTTCTTTTCACTTTCTTTCAATTTTATTCTGTGGTCAGCCAGTACAGCAAAGTCCACAATTTTGCAAGTTCTCTTTTTCTTTTTTTTTTTTTTTTTTTTTTGGTCGATTACTATAAGGTCTGGTCTTCTGGCTGAGATTCGGCGATCTGTTTGTATGTCAAAGTCCCATAAGAGTTTGTGTGTGTCATTCTCCGGGGCAGATGCTGAGTTGTGCATATACCATTCGTTCGTATGGTCAAATTTAAATTTCTTGCACATTTCGCAGTGGATCACAATACCCACCCATTCGTGTCAAGTCTTACACTCCTTCTGTGCAAATATGCTGCATTCGCTTGTTATGTGATTGATTGTTTCGTCTCTATCACCACATAACCTCCTTGTGCTATTTTGAAGCAAAATTTAACTAATGCTTTTAATACCGTAGTAGTGTTTAAAATGAATAAAATATTTTGAAAGCGATTAAAATATTTTCAGATTTATAAAAAGGAAACCCTTTATTTTGATTACGTCTTTTCTGTGAATTGTGTCCGTAATAATTGAGTTAATAAGAGATGAATTCAAAATATGAATAGTGAGTGACAAAAATGCAAAGAGGACGGAAGGAAAAAATTACCGTAAGCCAGCAAAGTTGGCGCGAGTAATATCAACTTCCATTGGCTCAAAAAGATTGCTCAAGAGAATCAGTGTTAGAATTGCTTCTGTATACAGAGTTCTGACGGGAATTTCGTAATGTTACGTCTCTTTCTCATGTCCGGGTGATATCCTCGATATTTTGATATTACTTGTCTCGGTCACGTCAGCGATGAAGTGCGTGAACGAATAAAAATGTATGATTCGTCCTATTTCCTTAGTTGGCTCGTAAGGATATTTCACGAATAATAATAATAATAATAATAATAATAATGTAGCGACAACAGGTTGTGGAATTAAAGCATGGAAACAATGTATCAGAATCACTAGCAAAATGAAATTAAACACAACGGCAATTTCAACAACATATAAAATACATGTTGTTCGATTAGTATTCAACTACCAAAATAATAGAAAAATATAATACAGTTCTAGAGATGTACAGATAAGACTTATCTAGGGAATGGTGTTTGACGCTAATACTCCATATAGACATGATAGAAAAATATGCTCTATCTGACTTTTTCTTGGTAACCCATTTTTCCGTACGTGGTCGCGCCTTTTATTCCCAACTGCCGATGCCTTTTTTTCTTTCTTAAATGTCCATGCCACGTTTCTCTGCTCAACTGCCTCGTTTCAAACAATCCTTTTTGCTCCAAAGGCTTCCAGTCAGCAACATCCCGCTACTCCTCTCTCAGTGTATCTGTTGGCTGCTACTATTCACAATGTCACAAGTATACGTTATAGTAATCATTGTTAATAACCTCTAGGATTGTCTCTAGTATCGACAAATAGAGTTCCTTTCTGAAGGACTTGAGAATGAAAAACATGAACAGGTTATATGCGGCTGTGCTCGTTGGATCATCCAATTATCTCTTTTGCAATCCCAATCATCCGTTGCTCCTGACAGCCATTCTAGACTATATCTGTCCATGTGAATGATTCCATCAGAGAACATCGCACATGAGTTCGTTAATATTTCCCCAGTAATTCCCCTAATGTCATGCCAGTCTTATTTTGATTGTTTGTGCGATGGGAAGCAAGTGTCCGTACCGCTGCTGATTTGTTGGATACTGGTTACAGTACGGAATAAAAAAAAATAGAAAGATTAAAGTAAGATCATTTATTTGTTTTTATCATCTATTTCATTTTGTGCTATAAACTTTTGTGCTATAAGTTTCTATTCAGTTTGAGACAAAAAGTATAGAAGAAGAAACTTTTTATGTCCTGCCCGATTATTGTGAAATAATATACAAATTTCTTTCCAATATGGGCCCGGTTTGCTCAAACTTTCACTTCACTATAAAACGTATTATGTAAGCCATGTAAGCATAGAGCATTGGAAACTATGAGAAGCAGTATAATGACTGTGAAGCAAAGTAGATGAATTCAAAGCCAAGTCAATGGTGAACTTCACCTGATGCTGGGCGGAGGAACTCAACGAAGTCAACTGCAAAAATCAAATAGTTCACACAGAAAATTATTATCACTTATCTATAAGAGTGGTGTCTATTGAAGAGAAAAATAGTCACAGATTGACATGACTGATTATACGTCCTAACTAAATTACCCTTCATGTGAATCAACAAAAGGCGCTTTCTGGAGTTCTGTTCTTGGTGTTCAAAAAATCAACGGCAGAGCCCTAACCAAACTTGCTTCAACGTAAAAATACTGTCAACACAACGACCTTTAACATTGGAACATTAAATACAATATACCAACATAAAGCGTCTGCAGCCTAACAGAATATATTCATCATTTGGGTACAGGAACACAGATATTAACACACACACACACACACACACACACACACACATATATATATATATATATATATATATATATATATATATATATATATATTGGAAAGTAGACAATTCTTGTGCCAAAAATATGCACAGCATAATTACATCCCATAATCTAATGAGGAATTTGAATAGGTCACGTCTTACTGATAACATAGGTAAAACAGCTTATATAATTCAGGTCAACTCAAAATAGCTAAGAAAAAGGTGTCTTACCTATAAAAATGAAACTTAGAAATAAGATATATGAATGTAGAAATACGCTGTCCAAATGTTTTCTGCAAAAGATAAGGAAGGGATGTTCCCACAAATAAAACGGCTGATCGTGAAAAGAGAAAAAGCTCATACCGGTCATGAAAGCCAATTCAATTTGTACCGTAAGGAAAAATTACAAATCTTGATTTCTAAGATCAGTCATTATTTGCTGAACAAACGCAGCTTGGTGCAAACATCAGTCTAAACTTTTGTCAGCTCATTTAGCCCCAGTTAATTCAGTTGTATTACATACCCACAACCAAAATATAAACTTTCTTTTTTTACTTTTATTACTTAATTGGTTGTTGGATTTGCGCTTCCAAACAAGAAAATGTGATAATGTGAATAAATATATATATATATATATATATATATATATATATATATATATATATATATATATACAATGTATGGGAGTTTTACCTCAGTTTTCTGCCCTTTTTACTTTATACTTCTTTCCGCTTCAGCAAACACGCGTAGATTCTACTCCACCTATCCTTCATATTCTTTTCTTTCGTCTTCCGGTTCAGCACATAACCGGACTTGTTTAATTATCTTGTCACCAAATTATTTCTGTCCTATTTGATGACTATGGAAATAAGTTTTTTTGCAACATGAAATTTTTATTTACATTGATATCATTATTTTAGTTGTTTTTTTTGTTTTTTTATATATATAGAGTGAATGAACAAATCATTATAAAAACGTTTTTTTGTTAAATCAGAATAATTGCTCTTATACAGACTTGTAAAGTAAGATTTTCCAAAAAAATTGTTTTCTCACTATTTTATGTCAGCTTCACTTGTAAAAGTTTCATGTATTTGGAATTTTATTTCCATTTTTTTAAAGATGAGAGGCCGATGTTGTTTTTTGAAGGATTTGACAACCTAATTTTTTTTTCACTTACTCATGTGATCCTTGAAAGTAATAAACGCAAGTTTCTTATGAAATTTATCAATTCTATGAGCTAAACTTAGTCTAATAACAACTTTATTGGACTCTTTATTTATATTTTGCCATGCTTCTGGGCTTTTTGTAATTTTTATTAACTACAGTGTTCAATATATATATATATATATATATATGTATGTATATATATATATATATATGTGTGTGTGTGTGTGTGTGAATGTGTGTACAATGAAAGACAGTGATAGAAAGTTGGTTTGTGTGGGAGATGCATAGTTATTATATATATATATATATATATATATATATCTGTGTGTGCAGTTTATGTAGCAATAGAAGTGTGTGTGTGTAGGAGAGCGATGCACGTGTTATATATATATATATATATATATATATATATATATATATATATATATATAAGTGCGTGTGTGTATGTGTGTGTGAAACCTCAAAATCCTGATCTAAAACCATCTACAAAAACCAATTAAAAAGGGATTTCATACGTAAACGCTTTCTTCGAGTTAATGTCAGTTTCATGATGTTTTCTCGTTTATCCGACGCATAATCTCATTCTTTTCAAAAATGGAACCCACTCTCTGCGTATATAGATATATATTTCCAATAAGTACCGACACAGTCATACCTACTATAAAGTTGGAGACGACAACAGATTCAGGCAGCTCTTGAAAAATACAAATATACTTATTAATATATATATAAATATTAATAAAGAATATATTAAGTGTAATATTCAATAAACCAATTTTTTTTTTCAATCTGGTGCTAATCGATTTAGAATATATTAATTTATATGTCTACTCGTGTTTATAAATTCGGATAGTTTATTTAGTAGACAACATTGCTGGATGAAAAGAAATCGTTTTAAATTTTCCCTCAAAATGCAATCTATGGCCACTAACGATGTGTCATTTTTATTGACTTTGATTTGATTATGGCTATTTTATTTTGTGCTTGCATGTTTTGCCTCCCATATACATTCAGATAATGTTGTGGTCTTGGTATTGCATTGTTTTAATTCTTGTAGTTATAAAATCTGCATTCCCAGGATCCTTCTGTGTCTCCCTTATGTGTCAGGTGAGGTCCATCTTCCGGAAACATGGTAAACACATTTTCTATTCAGAATTTACCATAAACTGGACACTCATTCTTTCATTAACAGCTACATAGTAGAATGTTGTATGTATATCCACTTTTCAGTATTTTGAGGTTATATTTTTTGGTTGTTTATTTGCTTTTACATATTTTCCGTACAAAGATGACATAATTTGATAGAATATCTTTTGAATATTTTATATAATTAAAGATGTTTCCTTCTTTTTTAAAACACATGAACTCTATTTTGTCTGCATTCACGTAGAGGTCACTGACTTTTACTGGTTGCTCGAAGCTATGCGGCAGGATTTTAAGAGAAGCGCTCGATCATCTGTGTAGTCTGCATGTCATAGTTTCTGCAGTATGTCGCTTGCTTCTCATATTTTTAACCAGAGGAATCTATCTCCACTCTGTGTGGCAAACATTCGAAATTAGACGGCCAGTTCATATACCTCGGCAGGAACATCTCACCGATTGAAAGTCATTTATGGAAAACCCACTGATTTTCATACTAAAAAAAGGGTTTATTTTTGTATAAAAATAGATTCAAGAAGCTGTAATTTCTGTATGTATTTTTGCATTTAATAACCAATCGGTGACTTCACATGAGACGCACTTTTTTGAATTTCTTTGAGATTGCCTCACAAATTTTGAAGGATATAAACCCAAAATAATTCAAGAAATCTATTCTCTCCTAGATTAGAATCATAAATAAATCAATCCACTTTTTATCTAACTTAAATAAGCGATAAAATAGATAAACGTTTAGTAGATTATCGATTCATTCTGTAATCTACTCAAAACTTTGTGTTTTTTTTTCTCTTGAGTGAAAATTTAACATTATGTTCTTTCAAAATGTATTTGATTTCAATATCGCTTTATTATTTTCCACAGTGAAAACTTATCTTCTTCTTTAACTTTTTGTTTGTTGACATTTTTGTGCTGGGAGTATTTATACAAATATAAAAAGTTTTCGCCTGCTAATTTTTTGTATTTAAATACAAGTTGACATTAGCGTAATAAACACGCTTTCGCTTGACGTAGTGACGTACCCACACTAAGATATTTTACCCACATAAGAATATATTATCAACATTTAGAGAAAGCAAACTACTATATTAGATGTATGAACTATTCTTTATTGTAATGTAAATATTGGTGCATATTTACGCTCTAATTATTATTACTTTTTCTTACAAGAAAAGATTCTGTAAATTTTGATTTTCAACAAACTTTCCACTCAAAGTTAAAGAAATAAAATTTATTAAATTTGTTGATTCTGTGTTTTATTTAATCATTTACACATTTTTCCATTACAGATGTCATCATACGCGTAGGGATGAGTGGATTGCAATTGACAAGTTATTGATTATATGGAAATCTGATCACTCAGATAAAATAAAACAGGATTTCTTCCAAGCTGTAACTGTGTCAGTACAACTCTATGGATGCACCATCAGGTCTCTAACGAAACTCATGAAGAAAAAGCCAGATAGAAACTGCACAAGAATGCTACGTGTTGTTTTGAACAAATCCTGGAACCAGTAACCACAAAACTGCAGCTATCGGCCTCACATTTCAATAACTATCTGAATAAGACGATATGCTTCGCACTGATGGAGAAATAAGGACGAACTCAACTTTCTATTATGGATTCCTTTACAGGGTCACACTAGTGTTGGCCGACCAGCAAGGACTTACAAAAATCAGCTGAGTGTGGACATTGGGTACAGTCTAAATGACCTTCTAGGAGTGAGATATGAATGGCACTGGTAGCAAGGGAGAGTCTAAAGAATTCCTATTATTATCACGATGTAATGATGATTATTATTTTAGGCAATGTTTTAGAGGGGAGAAGAGAATTGCCTGTTAATTCACATTAGATGATATTTCTTTTTTCATTTTTGTTATAATTATCAATATTTCTGTTCTCGTTATGTATTTCATGAGATGAACAAAATGGTCGTAAGCCATTCTGTTTAAACGACTACGAATAACATGTCAGTAATCAGTCAAAGTTGGTTGGATGATTGATTGGTTTTTATGGCATATCAACCCTTGTATGTTATTTAGTGCCAAATCCTATATATATATATATATATATATATATATATATAATATATATATATATGTGTGTGTGTGTGTGTAAACAAATAGTTTGTTGGTAACATTTTAAACAAGCCAGAATTTATTTGTTTGTAAACAGTTAAATGGTTTGAAGTATAGGTATTTAACGCTGATATTTTTATTCAACATTATTCATTAATTTACTCACAGTTTAATGGTTTCAATTATTGCTATCTAACTCAAATAATTCAATTTAATATCAGTCACTGGTATGCAGACAGTTAAATGATTAAACAGTTCTATTTTGCTCATAAATGAAACTCTAATAAATACTACTAGTCCAGCTCAAAGTGAACCTGGGAGTAATGGCTGTGAAGAGGTATTCAACATTCTCCAAAGTTCCAGTATATAAGCCTCACCATTGAGTGTTTTAGTGTTATATCTAGAACACTCGTTTAGTGAGGGTCTTCCCCTTCTGCAAAGATGCAGTCAGTGTATTCTACAGTCCCAGCTGACTGGGCTGATCAGTCCTATAAATACCCTTAGTATTCAACACATTCAATTCATCGATTTTTTCTTTAATCGAAATCCCTCAGAAACTCCTCTTTAGAAATGATATGTAGCGATATATTTCTTTAATGTCCTCCACAACCTCGAGTTTTACTTTTCAAATAAACTTGCACTTTCGCAAAAAAATGTTGGAAGCTACATCTAATAAATATAGAGGAAACTGAAACTGAGACATCTAGACAGCAGTCTTAATGCCTTGTTATTATCACTTTCTTGTCGTTGTAATAAATATATATATATATATATATATATATATATATATATATATATATATATATATATATATATATATATATATATATATATATATATTAAAATGGCAGTGGTGTATTTTAAATGGACCCCGTGCTACATACCCTTAATGCTGTGCTACGCGCTCTTAAGAAAGATTATGGTAGTTCTAACTATGGTCAGGGTCAAAAATTCTTACTTACTGTTTAAATGTTTTTCAAATGTGCTTCAATTTCTTCATGGTAGTAGCCATATAATCAGTACAAATATCTTTGTAAACACGCAGATTCGTACAATAAGCTGTACAACCTGTTTTGTGAAGAACTTTTCATAAAATATTCAACTACATTAATGCAGTAGCTATATTATGATATCAAAATATAAGAAAGCTGCTCCTCTCAGCAATTAATTGAGAGGAACAGCCTTTTCACAAATGACTTACTCGGTGCCCAAAATGGCAGAGCTTATGGTAAAACAGATATTATAAATGGACACCGTGCTACATTCTTGCAACTCCGAATTTCGTGTTATATATATATATATATATATATATATATATATATATAGAGAGAGAGAGAGAGAGAGAGTTCTATTATATACATAGATAGATAGATAGATAGATAGATAGATAGATAGATAGATAGATAGATAGATAGATTATAACAGCCTGAGATAGATAATTTTCCATTTGGGAGTGCAGTGAATCTTCATTTTAACAAGAATATAAGTATAACCGTTCGTATAAGAATATTTTTATGTAAATTTATCATCTAATCTGCCTTTTTGTGTGAGTTTAAAACAAACGGATACGATGCGTTTTTGCGTATTTGGGCGTCTCTTGTAGCTTGACTTGCATGCGTGAAGTGTGCACCTAGTAATATTGCCGACCCTGTTGTGAACCGTTGCATTTACACTTCAACTTTGTCGTAACGTTAGAATCTCCTGAAAAATGGCTTTTTCGATTCGTTCGTCTCTTGAAATCCCAGACCTTAAAAGAACGGATGCCAATTTGGCTTTTACCAGTTTCCTCTGTTAAGCATCGTGAGTTCTGGTTTTGGTTTTCTCAGCAAGATTTTCTTTCCTGGCATTATTTAAGTTTCATATTTCTAAAGTTCTTTTTTGCCTTTTTTTAATTCTTATTTCTTTATTGTTTTTATTCATTTATTCATTTTATTTATTTATTCATTTTATCTTTGGAATAGGATGAAAATGCCTATGACGCAGGTCATGAGTATTTTTTCTCTTTTCTCTGAACCCGAAGAACAAAAACCTGGAAGAAAATGGATTTAGTTATGCTCACATATTCTAAATCTATTTTCTTACGTAGCTAAGTAAGATGAATGTGTATTTCATAAAAATAGTTAGAAAGAACGAAAGAAAGAACGAAAGAATCAAAGAAAGAAAGAAAGAAAGAAACCAACCAAACGAAACAAAAGGTTAAAGAAAAATGACATATAGCAAGAAAATGCTGAGAAAAAGGTAAAAAAAACAAAAAAAACAAAAATTTTCAAAAGAAAGAAGGAATCATGCTAGAAAAAATAAAATAAAAAATTGGAACAAAAAGAAAAGAATTGAAGGAAAGAGCGTAAGAAAGAAAGAAAGAAAGAAAGAAAGAAAGAAAGAAAGAAAGGGAAGTAAGGAACAAAAAAAAAAAGAAAATGTAATGAAAATAATCGAATTTACTCAAAATACACTTCAATAATATTTCAAAGACCTACATTCCGAAAAATGGTCTCAGGCAAATAATTGACTTAACCATTACATAAACCAAGGGATAAGATAGATTATTTAAATTACACCCTGTATATGCGAGGATCATTAAATAGGTTTCCAGACTTTTTTCGTATGGGCACTTTTAGTCATAGTACACACATGAAATTGTAGTCCCCTTCGAAGTAATCTCCTCCGGCTGCAATGCACTTGTTGTACCGTTCCAACAACTTCTGGAAGGCCCCATGGAAGTCCTCTTGTGTGAGCGTGTCAATGACCTTCGTCACAGCCTTTTTCATCTCCTCAATTGTCTCATAACGACAGCCTCTGAGCTTAGGGAATAACCAAAAGTCACAGGGAGCAAGGTCTGGGAGGATGGGGAACTGTCTTGATGCCCATATAGGTCAAATAGTCTGTGACAAGGATGGAATTGTGGACTGGTGCAGTGTCTAGGTGGAAATGCCACTGACCCGATTTGAAGAGTGCTGGCCTCTTCCGACGGAGTCTCTTCCTGAACTCCCTTAAAACCTCAACATAGTAACCCTAACCCTAACCCTTTGGCCAATCAACTCTGGTGTTTTTGACTTCCTTACTCCTCCTACACCTGTCATCATCCCTCACAGATTCCCTGCTTTTCTTGCATCTCTTATGCCACTCAAAAACTGATGCTCGATTCATGCAAGATGCTTCAAAAGCAGTGTGAAGCATTCCATACGTTTCTGCGGCATTTTTTCCAAATTTAAAACGGAATTTTATTGCATACCGTTCTTCTAAACTGTTCTCACATCCAGATTGCATTTTTGAAATTCACCAGCAGTGACAATCAGGCTTTAGTAGGGTGTATTCCAATTGCTGCTGTATCTGTCCATTAAACCTGAAATCATAAAAATTGGTCAGTCATCTTATTCGATGTATAGCAATAACATACTGAATTTTCAAGAGTCTACGACAATTTTAAATACCTGTACAAAAAAAGTCTGGAAACCTATTGGAAGCACAGCGTATTTGCTCAACACCTATGCCACTAGCAGGATGCAACAAAAGGTCAATTTTTAAGCTGTTCGAATTGAGAGTTTTCTTTCTTGTAGATTGGTTCCCTTATCAAGTTTAAAGAACTCCAGACTTACAAAAATTCACGCATAACACGGACATTAACAGGAAGTGAACACAACAATCTCGAACAAGATTTGAACTCAAATCAACAATTCAATTTTCTAAGACAATAACTTTTATGCTAAACACACTTTCAAAAGGTAAATAATAGCATGGATATATTTACCTTTGTCTCAAGCAAGATGACACAAAGTCAATTTTTAAGCAGAGTTTCCTTTTTCCTATACTGATCTAATTTGTAGTAAACAAATGCTACACAAAATATCAACAAATCTGGTTGTAGGAAATGTGGATCGGTTTAAGTTGTGAACTTTCTGAAAGTCATTAAGAGCCATTATGAAATTAATGATCTTCTTTTAAACGACCGTCTGTCTCTCGAGGTTTCTTTATTAATGGCGTCCGGAAATGAAAGAAAAAACAATTTTCGCATCGCCTTTTTAGCTATTATAGTCATTAGATAGGTATATTGATTACCCATCCTTTATTCTTTCTAGTGATCAATACAATGTTACGATTGGCGTGTCTTGTATCAGCTTGGAAAAACAACGGTCAAAACTTCCGAGAGGTTTGTACCAGAGATTTCTTCTTGTTTTTGGTTTTGTTTTTTTTGTTTTTTTTTTGCTATTCTTTTTTTTTTTACTGTTTTTTTTTCTTGCTTTTTTTTTTTTTTTTTTGTTTGCTTTTTAATAAAACTGTTTTCCTTTGTTTTAAGAGAAAAAGCTCTTCATCTAAACATAAAATAGATGACAGCGATTCTCGAAACAACTTCCAACCTGTTAACAATTAATTGTCTTTTTAATTCTATTTTTTCAGAGGGCTACGGTCATATTCCATTAGAGTATCCTGGTCAACCTATGGACTTGTCTGTCGACTCTCGTAATAAATGAAAATGCTATTTATTTCTTCTAACAAACGTTCGCATTTTAAGCTAATCTCCTAGCTTGATAATTCACTTAATTCATTTGTGACAATTAATGAAATATGCTTAAATTTATTGAAAAGATTTTAAATGAAAATTCAGCTCACTATATGTTAGGCAACGGACTTATACAAACCACATAAAATTTGAAAGAAAGAAAGAAAGAAAGAAGACCTGCTGGAAAAGGAAAAGAAAATAGTCTGGTAACGAGAAAGAAAGAAAGAAAGAAAGACCGAAAGAATTAGACCGAAAGAGAGAATAAAATAATGGGAACAAAAGAAAGAACAAAAAATTAAATATAACAGAAACGAAATTAGGGGAATAAGAAAGAAAGAAAGAAAGAAAGAAAGAAAGAAAGAATGGGGATGAAAGAAAAATAATATCTGAAAACTATATAAAAGCGTGAATAATGATGGTTAGAAAATCACTTTTGTTTTATAAGTATGAACTGGAGGGAATTTTTGAAATAACTGAGCATTAAAAATTACTCAGTTCAAAGACTGATACTCGGAGCGCAATTGAAATTGCAAGTAAATGACTGACTTTCACTATTAAACTTTTATAGATAGTCATGTGTGGTGTAATGGTTATTGTCGGAAATGAAGACGACGTACAATCTTCAAAACCTGAACAAGTATTTTAGCATTTCCCTTTAAATTGATGCTCTTGGAAGAAAAGACATTAATCCTTTTTTTCTCTACTTTATTCTTGGTAGAGCAACCGGTCATGGAGAAGAAAATTTCATGCTGAAAACTTCATTGGAGGGTTGGATGTCCGGGATCGTTTCTTTCCTTTAAACTTGTTTGGTTAACAGTTCTTGGTGAAAGAAAATTCATTCAGAAAATTTTGGCTACGCTGGAGGGTTGAATATCCGGGATCCTTTCTCTTCCCTCCGCTTGCTAGGGCAACCGATTTTAGAGAAAGAGCATTCATACCTAAAAATTCATCTACTCAATCCAGCTTTTACAGATATCCGTTACAGTCAAGCCAAATGTGTATTAATCCGATGGTGAAAATTATTGACACTAAACATGATTTTTATGGAAACAAGCTTGTGTGACTGCGGCCGCCCAGAAAAAAACTAACACCAAAACGAAAGTATATATATATATAGATAAAATCATCAAACTGTGAGCGTAATTTGAAAGGTAGAGGTGCCAGGGGATTTAGGATCCCCATTCTTTTAAATCGTTGTGAAAATATTTCCACTTAATTAAATTTCATTCTCTTACATAATGTATACAAATATTTCTGCTTCCATCAAATTTACTCAAAGATTTATATCTGAATTATTTAAAATGATATTTCTTACTCAGAGATCAAGAAAATGTAAGGATAAAATCAAATTTAGTTAAACACTTTGAATGTTTTTTCCTCACGCGTTGAAAAACATTGAAAGTAATTGTTACCTCTATGCATAAGGGGATATATGACAAAAAGGATATAAAAATAATCTCATTTTTTTATCTATGAGGAAGAAGAATGTTCTGATATAAAACTGCTGTTTATAAAATGCATTTGCTTTCAATATTTAGAACTAAAGTTATTTCTAAATCTTTGTGAGTCGTTTATCAGTTAACACTGATATATAATAATTCTAAAAATAAGTTTTTCGAGAACAGCAAAGTGAGTTAATGTGATAGATATTTTTACGATGATATTAGGAAAATCCACTGCAATAAAAGAAAGAAATAGTAACAATTCATAAAACAGTATCAAAAAAGATTTTGGTTCTAAAAATGCAGTGGAAAACGAAAACCTATATTTCACCGCCAGTTATATTCGTGCCAATATAATTCAATATAATTCTGTAACCAAAATTGTGAATATGTTGCAGTCCATAAATAAGTAGACATCTTATCTATAATTACATAATTTTATTTATTTGATTATGTCATTTTATTTTTGATCAGAGAGTTCCACTGCTATAAAGCTTCGTAAAAATATTACTTAATGATATGCGTTTTTATTATACCACTAGAAATAATTAAATCTTCATATTTTTAATCAGGTGTTTATAGAAATTGTTTGTATATATATATATATATATATATATATATATATATATATATATATATATAAAGCTTCATAAAAATGTTACTTGCATATGTCATCATCATCATCATCATGTCATGCCACAGGCACGGATATTCCTGACCCTCTCTCGCCTCTTCTCCCTATGGTTCATCGCCTCTGGCAGGTCTTCAGGGCTACATCCCGTATCCTCACATAGCTGCCGTATGTATATTCGAGCTGGTCCTCCTGCTTTTGATCGGCCATATGTGGGGGTCCATAGGAGTACATCAGTTATGAGCTCGTCCCTGCTTCTCCAGCAGTGTCCTGCATGTCTGGTTCGTCTAACTTGGATAGTTTTCGGGATGGGAGGCAGGTGGCCGTATAGTTGGTGCCTTGTGGGGAGTTGCCACCAGGACTTGTTCAAAATTGCGCGCAACATTTTTGTGTAATTGCCGTCTAGCTTCTTCTCCACCCGTTTTGTTAGCGTCCAAGTAGTGCATCCATACAGCAGTATCGACACGACCGCCGCCTGGAAGAAACTGCGTTTCATTTTATCGGTCAGGTCTGATTTCCACTTGATCGATAGCTTATCGATAGTTGTCCATGCCTTCGTTAGCCGCGTGTCGATGTCTTTTTCGGTTCATGAGACACTGCTTCCTAGGTTGGTGAATTTGTCTACTAGTTTCAGAGAGGTTCCCTCTAGTGTGGAAATGTCGCCTGTTTGATTAAAGCACATATATTCAGTTTTGTGTTCATTGACATGGATGCCAATGCCTGCGGCGGCTCGTTCCAAACTCTGCAGTAGTGTTTCGGCTTGGTTGGGTGTATTTGCCAGTATCGATATGTCATCGGCGTAGTCGGCATCGGTAATTGTTTTTGCGGGGTACCTTCTGCTTCTTTTCTTTGTCTGCTCGAAGCCGTTTTCTCTGATTTTATCAATCGATGTTCTAAGTACGTAGTCTAGACAGATGATAAAGAGATATGGGGCAAGCGTGTCCCTGTATAGTACTGCTGCTACTGTGTCGAAGTAGTCTGTGTCTCCATCCGGTGAACGTATATTCACTTTGGTGTTTCTATAGAGAATCCTTATTGCTGCTACGGTTTCTTTTGGAAGGACGTATGCTTGAATGATTTGTTCCATCTTCACTTTGTGAATGGAATCGAAGGCCTTGGTAAAGTCGACAAATAGTGATGTCGCCTGTAGGTTTTTTTTGCCTGTACGCCTTCAAGGATTCTACTAATGGTCAATATTTGTGCGGTCGTGGATACAAAACTTTTTATATATATATATATATATAATGGTGAGAGTGTCTGAGAGACCAGGATGCAATCCCAGGTTGAATCATATCAAAGACTCAAAAATGGTACTTGATTCTTCGTTGCTTAACACTCAGCAAAATACGGTACTGATCAAGGGTGAGTGGGAAAGGATCATTGCTCTCTTCTACACTTCAGTGTAGTAGGTATTGAAAAGGGAACCTTCAAGTCGCCCTTAAATACGGTCGGCCGACTTATATATATATATATATATATACTAACTACAATCATGCACTCCTTTCTGAATAGAAGCATCAATATCAGCAAAGACAATTGTTCCAATGAGAATTTGATAGGTTTACTGGATTGCATAAGTAGAAATGGATACATACACACCTATATCAAGAATTCATTACTTATTGTGTATAAATGTCTCTTTAAGCATATCAAAGTGCGTATGAATGTGAGGCATGTGTCTGTATAAGCTTTCTATATGTTTATTGTAGAATTCAAACGTTACTACGAAACAACTGACTCTCCTGGGAACAGGGGTGGCTTTGGGGAAACAACCCAGCCGTCATAATAGAAGTGGGTGTCAGCTCGGACGTTCAATAAATGGCCAATGGCGGAAGTCAGCTGGCACGTTCATTTCCGGTCAGGATGTGTTCCCAAATAATCCCACACCTACCCATTGGCTTGGAACACACCCGTAAAGAAAAATAAATAAACAAGTAGATATTACAAATTTAATAATAATACTTTTAACAATAGCGGTTTATTATTTCGGATTGGTCACGCTAGACAGCTTGCTTGTTATTATTGTTGCTAAAGTGTGTCTTTGTTCTCGCTAGTTGATATTGTAACTTGGGAGTCATTTGCTTTCTTTTTTCCCCGTGGATCAGAAGTAATTAAGTGACACTGAATAATGTACAGTCGTGTTCCATGGCTGTTTATCATGTTTTAGAATCATCTATGGTAAATAATTTATGTTTTAATTATCTGATGAGTCGCAGTACAATATGATTATGTCACAATAGCACGTCATATGAGTCGGAGTGAACTCTGCAATATCTACGCATACACCTTCTCCATAAAATAAAGCAGCTCTCCAAAAAAGACTTTTTCAACATCGGCTTTAATTGCAGGCAACAGAAAACGTCCTTCATATCTATCTAAAACAGTGCTTCTCAAACGTTTTACTTGTTTACATCTTGTAACTAAGTTTAATTTCCATACTCTCTTACTGGTTCCATAACCTGGTTTGGTCATGGGGCCATTACTCGTGTAACGTATCTTGGGGAGAAATAGCCAGGCAGAGCCCACCACTCTCATGGTTCCAAACTTGTTTGAATTCAAAGTTTTTCTTTCTCATAGACTTGTTGCTATACCAAACCCAGTTGCCTTACTATTTTATTCATAGCCGAAGTATAGTTGAATCCATACCTTTCCAAGGGCATTAACGTTATGGGAAGTACAAACAGCCTCAAAGAGGATTTGAACATGGGAAGTCGAGTCCACAACCAACGACCACAGCCGTTATGCTACAAGCGTCTACGATTTCAATCCACCCACAAATAAATTAATTACTATTAAATTACAAAACGCAAATGTTACACTTATAGTCAAATTTGACCCGAAAACATTTAGAATAATAATATTCTACTGTAATACCAATAGTACTTTTTACTTAATAATTATTTATCTTTACAATATAAGCTGTAAAGGGATACCAAACAGTGTCGTCTATTTTTCATTTTCTTGAAGGAAAATGAGTTTCAAATGCGTAAAGTCTGTTTTCTTCAGGCTGATGATTGAAAAGTTCGATCTTTCGGACATCATATGCTTCTAGGCAGACTAAGAAATTACATATGGATATTTCAGAGATTAGCAGTGAGCCATACTCCATATATATATCGTCAATCCTGATCTGGTGTTTGCCAATGACCCGGGTGTCCGGGGTTCAATCCCAGGTCGAGTCATACCAAAGACTCAAAAAATAATACCCGATGCCGCCTTGCTTAACATTACGGTTCAAGAGTAAAAAGGAGGAATCCAGGAAAAGAGTAGCTACATCTCGGCATAGCAGATATTGAAAAAAGAAGCCTTCAGGTCTCTCTCGCTTACGGTCTCCAACTTTACTTACAACTTACATGTACCGTTATGATTTGTGTATTAAATGCACTCATGTATAACACGCATCCTTCATGTAGGCCTATGAAATCCAGAGGAAAAATGACTTTTAGAATTTGAAGAGGTTAAATTAAAAGTAAAGTTAACAGCTGTTGATTTTTTTAATCGGTTCGTTTTGGCTAAAAATTGAAAAAAAATCTAGTTCGTATTATGCCTTTGAATACAAAATGTACACAGCAAATGCACCGATAATTTCACATAGAAATGTTTCAAGCTTTAGCGGAAAATAAGCTCATATTAGAAGAAATAAAGTTGTACGGAAACAGACACTGCAGTGGATATTTCTCTGTAATGGCGTAAAATGCACAATTTCGGATTATAAATATAACTTCTTTCGTTCATCACTTTTTGAATATGGTGAGACATGTGACAGGAAAAAGTTAATTATATAGCTTTCCTGTATAATATGCACCCCTATGACGTGGGGTGAAAAATCTGGAAAAATAGTGCGCTTTAAACATAAATAATCACGGTATATATATATATATATATATATATATGTGTGTGTGTGTGTGTGTGTGTGTGTGTGTGCGCGCGCGTGTTACAGTTGATACTGAAAATGTATTGAATCGACCCAAAAGAAATTATCTAACTCTATAAAATATACCTGTTAATTTATCCAGAAGTTCAAAACACACAGCAAATCATTCATCAGATTCCGTTAACTATTTTAAACGAATTATCAAAAATATGTGCCCTCTGGGTGCTACAATTAAGTTTTGATGCAATGAAATATCATATTATATTATATTAGAAAGACTAACGAGACTAAATAAAAACGTATATAAAAATACTTATTCTAATCTTATTTTAATTAGTTTCTGTATAAACTAACGATAATCTTGTTTTTAATACTTTCAATAATAAACAAATAATATCAAAAATCAATAGCAAAAAGATATCATTTATTAAACTCAGGTTTGTTAAAACTAGTAAGCAATGGTATAAAACACACGTAGCAAAATTTTTTGACGTAGGATGTTTTG
Organism: Sepioteuthis lessoniana; assembly: GCA_963585895.1. Classification (NCBI taxonomy): domain Eukaryota; kingdom Metazoa; phylum Mollusca; class Cephalopoda; order Myopsida; family Loliginidae; genus Sepioteuthis; species Sepioteuthis lessoniana. The sequence goes on along the minus strand of OY757929.1, from coordinate 61,579,026 downwards.
AGGCAAATCTTACTTAGACTTTAATGGACACGTCGTTAATAAATTAGATGACAATTAAGATTAAATAATGATTATTTAATCCTCATTAAGAATATTAGGCAATTAATTTAGGGAATTTTTAAGTTGATAGATCACTATGTAGTTTCGGTTGCAGACATACGTTCTCATAATGACCATTATAATAGAATTCAATAAAATTTTATAAAAAAAATATGTTAGTTTATTCCCTTCTTGGAATAGCCAGTAAGTTTTCTGTATCCATCATATATATATATATATATATATATATATATATGTGTGTGTGTGTGTGTGTGTGTGTGTGTCTGTGTGTGTGTGTCTGTGTCTGTGTCTGTGTGTGTCTGTGTCTGTGTGTCTTAGTGTGACTCTATTTGTGATTGGATGGTTCTGTTTGTACGTGTGTGCATCGTTCTCTGTGCCTGTAGTTGTGTGTAGGTGAGTGCTTTTCCTTCTGTGTGTATATATGCGTATGCGTGTTAGTTTATGAGTGTGTTGTTTGTGCGTGTATGAGTTTTTGTGTGTGAATGTGTAATTCTCTATGATGGGGGATGTGTGAGAAAGTGTGTTTTTATGTGCGGTTCTATTTGAGTGAGACCACGAGTGGATCTGTTTGTATGTGTGTGTATATGTCTAGGAATGCATTTGTATGTGTGTGCATAGTTATGTGTATGCATTGCTATGTGCGTGTGCATTTGTATGTGTGTGTATGTGTGTGTGTGTGTGTGTGTGGTGTGCACGTGCGTGTGTCGTTCTATTTGTGATTGGGTGGTTCTGTTTGTATGGGTGTGCAAGGATCTCTGTATCTGTAGTTCTGTATATGCAAGTGCGTCTCTCTCTCTCTCTCTCTCTCTCTCTCTCACACACACACACACACACACACTCACACACACACTGTGTGTGTGTTTGTGTGCGTTAGCATGTCTACGTGTTTGTGCGAATTTGTAATTTTGTGCGATTGGGGATGTGTGAGAATGTGTTTGTGTGTGTGGACCTATTTACGTGTGACTGTGTGTGGATCTGTTTGTATGTGTGTGTGTGTCTGGCTGTGCGTTTGTGTGTGCATAGCTGTGGGTGTTTTTCATATACGTGCATTGCTATGTGTGTGTGCATTTGTGTGTGTGTGTGTGTGTGTGTGTGTGTGTGTGTGGAAAAAGCCATTGAAATTCCTTTCAATTTACTATTTGTATAATTCAAACGCTTATGTCATTAGAGATGTTAGAATGTTGGGATTTTCAACGGGCATGGAAGGTGGTGGTGGTGGCTGTTTATTCATATCTATTCAGTGAATCCAAATGTATAAATAGCTTTGAAATACATCTTTTTTATATTTAAAAAGAAGACACTATTAAAATATTCTATTCAATTTTTAATTAAATATTTCCTTAGAAAATCTTGGGTATCTGACCTGTTATACAACGAACTCCTGCAGACACACATGCAAAAACATTTTGTTACATAATATTCATCTACAAACATATTCAAGCACATATGTCTGTTTTTGACGACATGAAGATATTCAAATATGTATTAACATATACACGAAAACACGCATATACAAATACAATTATACACGGACATGCTTTCTTTTATAAGCACGTAAACCAGGTACATATCGATGTGACAAAATAGATATATTCACGAATATATATATATATATATATATATATAAAGTATAAAATTAGATAATAAAACAACTTAGAGTTTCACGTTGTCGGTCCTCAGATGAACAAGTCTCTAACGTCTCTTTCGTCAACGTGATTCACAGAGATGTGAATTTTTACTGAATTTTATTATTTTATACTTGAAATATATTGTAATATTGCTCTGCCATTTTGTGTATGTAAATATCTTAAGGAGTAAAAACTGCTTTTCGCGTTAAATTGTAACAATTATTGTAATTATATATATACATATATATAAATGTGTGCGTGTGATCAAGTTTAAATCGACCTTGTTTCCGGACTCGAAGGATGCTTGATATATACAAATAATTAGATATATATTACACCAATAAGCCCAATATACCGTTTTAAATGTTTTAAAAATTGTTGAATTGTAAATTTCTGTATAGCATACCTAAAGAAACCGTAGCGGCAATAACGATTCTCTATAGAAACACTAAAGTAAAAGTACGATCACCAGATGGAGACACAGAATACTTCGACATTGTAGCAGGAGTACTACAAGGGGACACGCTGGCTCCGTACCTCTTTATCATTTGTCTAGACTACGTACTTAGAACATCGATTGACAAAATCAAAGAGAATGGCTTCGAACTGACGAAGAAAAGAAGCAGAAGGTACCCCGCAACAACAATTACCGACGCCGACTACGCCGATGACATAGCGATACTGGCAAATACACCTGACCAAGCCGAAACACTACTGCATAGTTTGGAACGAGCAGCAGCAAACATAGGCCTCTGTTAATGCACACAAAACGGAATATATGTGCTATAATCAAACGGGGGACATCTCCACTCTAGAAGGAACCCCACTTAAACTAGTAGACAAATTCACTTACCTAGGAAGCAGCGTCGAATCAACCGAAAAGGACATCAAAACGAGGTTAGCAAAAGCGTGGACAGCTATCAATAGGTTATCGATTATATGGAAAACAGACCTAACCGATAAAATGAAACGCAGTTTCTTCCAGGCAGCGGTCACATCGATACTGCTATATGGCTGCACTACATGGACGCTAGCAAAACGGCTGGAGAAGAAGCTAGACGGTAATTACACAAGAATGCTACGAGCAATCTTAAACAAGTCCTGGCGGCAACACCCCACAAGACACCAACTGTACGGCCACCTGCCCCCTATCACGAAAACTATTCAAGTTAGACGAACCAGACATGCAGGACACTGCTGGAGAAGCAGGGACGAACTCATAAGAGATGTACTCTTATGGACCCCCACACATGGCCGTGCAAAAGCAGGACGACCAGCACGAACATACATTCAGCAGCTATGTGAGGATACGGGATGTTGTCCTGAAGACCTACCTAGGGCGATGAACGATAGGGAGGAGTGGCGAGAGAGGGTCAGGGATATCCGTGCTACCAGTGCGATATGATGATGATGATAAATGAGATAAGAAAATATGAAAAATAGTAATTAGGTATACCATAAGTATCAGTACTTCTGTCAACCTAGTCGGGTTGGGCTGTAAAGTACACCGGCTGTATCTCAGGAGAAGTTTAAAACGCCAGCCTCTAACGAATATCCTGGATTTGTCACTAAACTATTTGATGGTAATGTTCCATTCCTTGAGCCATTACTCTCTGGTCCACTCTTAACCGTAGAGGTAGCACCTTTAGGTTTTCAGCCATGGGTTCAGCCGAACTGTTTAATCATTTATTATCTTTGTTCTATTTGTTCGTGAAAAAACGTACAAATAGAACAATGAGTGTATGATAGCAATTCTTGAAACCAGTTAACTGAGTTCAAATAAAACTATTTGAGTTTGCCATACTAAACACCAATTAACAGATTGCAAACAAATGAGGATCTGGCTCGCGTAAAAATTATTGTCAACAAACAATTCGTTTACAAATCATATATATATATATATATATATATATATATATATATATATATATAATTCTGTGTGAATTATATATATTTAGGATTTGGCATTAAATTATATATATATAGGGTTTGGCATTAAATAACCGACAAAGGATGATATGCCGTAAAACACAACGACCCAACCAACCAAAATGAACTGTCCAATCATTTATAATACTTGAAACCATTTAGCTCTGAGCAAAAAATGAACTCTATCACATTAAAATAAATGGCACCTACGCACTATTTACTTAAAAATCCTGTGTACAAATAGGGTTTGACTTTAAATAACCATCAAGTATTAATATGCCATAAAACAAAACACCAACGCAACCCGTGCTTCTGCCAAACCACTGAGAATTTGTGCTGGTAGGATTATAAGTAATCAGTTCATTTCCAGAAGCCCTTCCCACTGCCAGAAGCTGTACCCTCGCCTAAAAGGGTGTAAGAACTGAGTTTATTGCCCGGTGTCGGATGCGCCCATCAACGCGTATACCGAGGAAACGTGAACGATGTTTAAACAGCTCCAATCTCGGAAGACATGCTCCTGGCGAGGAAATCAACTTTGAACCGACCTTGTGTCAAACTCTGACTTCGTAGAATTCTAATTATATATACATAATTAGATATGGAAATAACACCAATATGGCCAGTTCAGGTAAAAAATAACCACACGATACAAAATATCCACTTATCAGCCAGTTATGTGAAATAAAGTATCACTATCTAATACAGATAATTCGCAGACAGATCTATTTGACCTATAAATGGAAACCCGACAGGTACTACAATTTCATTTCCGGGAGGACCTGGGAGAATTGCGAATGAATATGTTCTCCACACTTACCAGAACTAGAGTCTCACCAGCAGATGCAGGAAATCTGGTTCATATTTTTTATGAGAAACCAAAGAACCATGTTATTTTTATACATACAAATATGGTTGCACAAATATATCAGCATCAGTACACTTGACTGAGCTAGGAATTATATATATATATATATATATATATATATATATATATATATATATATATATGCTAAACTGATTATTCGTGAAAAAAGTCTAAGCGCATTTCTGTGCATTAAATCATATATGAAAAGATCCTATTGTCCATTGTCACAAGTCCTTGCTTCTTGAATAAAACAAATTCATTATCTTAACACTCGAAAGGAAACCAGATAAATGATATTACACGAGAGGCGAATGAGCGCTGGAAGGAAATAGCTGCAATTTGCCCATCTTCAAACCTTTGCATTCGAATACGCTAATATATCATCATGCAAACGCATACACGAGGGCGCGAGAGGAAAACAGGTCAAAAACTGATATGGACCTTAGGGAAGCAAAACGAATAAGTATGGGTTGCTAATACACGATGAAATAAATAAGAAAGGAGACGTTAATGGAAAGATTTTGCTAAGGTTTCTTTTGTTAGAAATGTCGAAGATATTAAATATTTACAACCAGTTGTATGAATAGGAATATATCACTTCCGGGTTTTTAGTTCTCACCTCTGTTTCGTTTGCAGAAATATCCTGTACATCAGTATACGAAGAAGAATTTAGGAGTTACCTATATATTCAGAAATCAAGAAAGGGTTTGTCTGGTTGGGAAATTTCAAGTGAGGGCTCCACACACACACTTACACTCATACACAAAAGTATACATACACACATACATATATATATATATATATATATATACCTGCATATAAGAATGTGTGTCTGTGATAATATATATATATATATATATATATATATATATATATACCGATATTTTTATTTCCTTTTAGACTTATAAATATGAGGTCATTGATTAAATAAAATGAATTTTGCCCGAAGAGTTGGCAATTGGAAATAAGGTTACAGTTGCACTTTTCTCAATTAAATCAATAGTCATGGATTTTTTTGTGTTCCAAAAGACTGTCAGCATGACCTTTACTAAGTGTTGCGCCCGAAACGTTTTCTTTACGAAAGAGTATGTTCCCCCCGCCCATGGAATTTATTTTCAACGCAGGTTTATATATATGCATATAGGTGCTGAAAAGCTTCTCGTACACATTCTTCAGTAAGTTTTACGTAGTTTGCACTTACCAGCTCTCAAAAATTTGATGTCAGAGCTCTGTTTAAGCCAAGAGCAACCTTATTTTATGTCCTGACATTTTGAATTGCCTCATTTCAGATATTTCTTGCGTAATTAGAATATGTTTGTGTTTTATAGTGGCTCGTACCACGTCACTTCCGGTATCGTGGAAGTATAAAAGACGCCGTGTTTCTCAAGCACGGCGAAGACAGGGGGAAGCAGAAAGAGTAGCAGGGAGATAGCTCTGAAAGGACGTCGGTCAATTGTAAGACCAACTTCGGAGGTAACACCAACGGCACCAGACTTTTAATACTAGTCGGTCTGTAACACTTGAGTTAATAAACAATTAACTTTATTTCACTGTGTATCTTTTCCTTACCACGATACAACAGTTTGGCAATAAGTCAAATCCAAATCAACTGAGTCGGTTTGGCCGGTAGAAAATACCGAATGTATCTCTGTAGATGAGTCAGACCACCTCAACAAGTGTCCATCCATGGTGAAGCTTCAATCTTCCAGCTTAGAGGAATGTGGAGAACCCCTTCATTACTATTACTCATAAGGTCATTGAACCAGGAGTGGTAACATTTGATAGGGTTTTATCCATGGATCAAATAGAACTGTCTGATATTTAAACTATAGGAAAATAAATGATCTATGTAAAATTGAATTGTTAGAAATAGAACTGTTTGATCATTTAACTGTGTAAACAAATGACAGATGATTAACTGAATTGTTAGTGATACATAGCAATACTTGAAACAATTTAAATGTGTGCAAAAGAATGAGTAATGTTGAATAGAATTATTAATGTTGAATAGTAATACTTGTAATCACTGCACGGTCAGTAAACAAATGATTTATATTGAATTAGTTTTGGAGAGCAATAAGTGAAACCATTTAACTGTGTTGCTACGGTCGTGTCGATACTGCCATATGGATGCACAACATGGACGCTAACCGACCTATTGCACAACATGGACCTATTGCACAACATGGACGCTAACCGACCTATTGCTTAACGGCAATTACACCAGAATGCTGCGAGCAATATCAAACAAGTCCTGGAGACAGCACCCCACAAAGCAGCATGTACGTCCACCTACCACTTATCACGATACCTATCCAAGTGAGACGAACAAGACATGGGGGACACTGCTGGAGAAGTAGCGACGAACTCATAATCGACATACCCCTTCACAAGGACGAGCAATGGCAAGACAACCAGCAAGAACCAATATACAACAGCTCTGTGCCGATACATGATGTAGCTTTAAAGACCAGCCGGAAGCGACGAACGATAGGGACGGGTGGCGGGAGAAGGTCAGGGAGATCCATGCTGGCAACACGGCATCATGATGATGATGATGAATTGTGTAGAAACAATAGCAATCTTATTCTGCAATCGAATTAGTTCTAAATCATTTCGAAATGAAATTATCAACCAACTGCAAAAAATGACTCAAGTTACATTGTGACTCTTATATAACAATACTTGAAATGATTTGACAGTGTGCATGATCAGAGGCTTGTTTATAAATGTTAGCGACAAAATGTGTTTAATGATCATATATATTTAACATATATGTATAAAGAGGATTTGATATTAAATAGACTACAAAAGTTGATGGGCCATAAAACCCAGCCCAACCAAACTGTACTAATTCAAACAATGCAGTGGTTACAAATTATTTTGTTTATTTAAAAGAATTCCCCTTATTTATTGAAATACCAACGTACAAAAACGGAATATTCAACAGTGGATCCGTTGTATTCCTACAATATATATCATCATCATCATCATGACGTGCGGCTAGCACGGATATCCCTGACCCTTTCTCTCCACGTCTCCCTATCATTCATCGCCTTCGGCAGGTCTTCGGGGTTACATCCCGTATCCTCACATAGCTGCTGTATGAATGTTCGAGCTGGTCGTCCTGCTTTTGATTGGCCATATGCTGGGGTCCACAGGAGTACATCACTTACGATCTCGTCCTTGCTTGACCAGCAGTGACCGGCATGTCTGGTTCGTCTAACATGTATAGTTTTCGTGATAGGTGGTTGGTGGCCGTACAGTTGGCGCCGTGTGGGGTGTTGCAGCTAGGACCTGTCCAATATTGCTCGCAACATCCTTGTATAATTGCCGTCTAGCTTCTTCTCCAACCGTTTAGTCCGCGTCCAAGTAGTGCATCCATACAGCAGTATCGACACGACCGCGGCCTGGAAGAAACTGCGTTTCATTTTATCGGTCAGGCTTGATTTCCATATGATCGATAGCCTATCGATAGCTGTCCATGCCTTCGTTAACCGTGTGTCGATGTCTTTTTCGGTTGATGAGACGCTGCTTCCAAGGTAGGTGAATTTGTCAACCAGTTTCAGAGAGGTTCCGTCTAGTGTGGAGATGTCGCCGCAAAATGGCTTCAGAAGAAACAGGTCCTCGACCTCACAAATATTGACCATTCGTAGAATCCTAGAAGGCGTGCGGGCAAAAAACTTACAGGCGACATTACTATTTGTCGATTTTACCAAGGCCTTCGATTCCATTCACAGAGGGAAGAGGGAACAAATACTACTAGCATACAGCCTACCAGAAGAAACCGTAGCAGCAATAATGATTTTCTACAGAAACACCAAAGTGAAAGTGCGTTCACCGGATGGAGACACAGATTACTTCGACATTGTAGCAGGAGTACTACACGGGGACACGCTTACCCCATACCTCTTTATCATCTGTCTAGACTACGTACTTAGGACATCGATCGATAACATTAGGGAAAAGGGCTTTAAGCTGACAAAGAAAAGAAGCAGAAGGTACCCCACAAAAACAATTACCGACGCCGACTACGCCGACGACATAGCGCTACTGGCCAATACACCCAACCAAGCCGAAACACTACTGCATAGTTTGGAACGAGCCACTGCAGGCATTGGACTCCATGTCAATGCACACAAAACTGAATTTATGTGCCTTAATCAGAAAACAATATATATATATATATATATATATATATATATATATATATATATATTGTCATACTTGGGATGGTTTGTGAGATGCGAGTAAGTTGCCGTTTTGAGGTGTATTGCTTCCAGTGTCTGTCAATTACAGCTTGTTGCATTCTAGTGTAGTTCTCGGCAAGCTTTTTCTTAGAGTCGAAGTGGTGCATCTATCCAGTTGTACCGACACAGTCACAGCTTGGAAGAAATCACGTTTTATTTCATCAGACAGATCTGATTTCCTTATAATCAGTAACAGTCCATGTTTTCGCTTTGTGTATGTTGACATCATTTTAGTCGATGGGATATTGCTAATGAGGTATGTGAACTAGTTCCTAATTTTAGAAACTTTCCATGGAAAGTGGAGATGGCTGCTTCTTATTCAAAAGTCAGGATCTCTCCATTATTTGCCTCTTGCTGCCTGCTCCAGGATATGGACAGGTGTAATTTTGAGAAGCACAAGATTATCTGCGTAGTATGCGTGTCATCGTTTCTGTGGAATATCGTCTGCTTTTCTTCTTTTAATCTGAAACGGTTTTTTATTAGATCTATTGATATTCATAGTACATAATCTAGACAGACGGTGCTAATGTATCCTTGCAAAACGTAAGCGATGAAGTCGAGGATAGCAATGCCACCTTCAGGTGAGCGAGGTATTGATTTCGTGTTTTGTAAAGCTCAACTATTAGCTCAATCTTTCTTCTGTATATAGAATCAAATGCTTTGAAAAATCTCCGAACACTAGTGTTGCCTCGATATTTTTTTTGCGTGAACTCCTTCAATGATTCAATGGATAGGCAGAATCAATGATGTTGTGGATCGATTTCTCTTGAAGTCTTTCGGACATTTCCTAAGAATGTTCTTGATTTCAAGCCAGATACAATTGAGAAGCAGCATATTATAAACCGTTTCGCAATAGAAATAAGGATTATGTTTCTGTTGTTAATAAAGATTCTAAGGTCAACTTTCTTGAGGAAGTGGGGTGCAGCATTCCGTCCATTTCTCTATTATGCTTTCTTTATACACAGAGTTACATAATCGAATTAGTATGTTGTAAAATGTTCTTGTCTTCCATACTTCAGGTGGTATATCGTTGAGGCCCGCGGTTTTCCGTTTTTAATTTTCTTTGCGTATTGTATCAAGTTCTTCCTCCTTAAACTGCTCTAGTTTGATGTTTACTTGGCTATTACTAATTTTTGGTAGGTTTATCGGTAATTTCAGGTTTCCGAGAAGATCCTTGAAATGTTCTCTCCAATTCTGAAGTCTTCCCTTTTGGCTGGCAGCTATGAAGTTTGCTCTCGAGGTCGTTTTGCTTCTGCTGAATTAATTAACTGTATGCCAAGCGAATTATGACGGTTTATCTTTTACCGAATTAGTGATTTTATTGATTTAGCCTTGAAGACATGTTGAGCACTATAAGAAAATTAAGGACGAACTCAAAAGCGATGTTCTCTTATGGACAACAGCGCAAAAATACGCCAGTGTTGGCCAGTCATCAAGAATTTACATATATCTGCTATGTGTGTCCTTTGGATGTAGTCTAAAGGGCTTTTGGTAGCGAAGGACGGTAGGGGCAGGTGGCGAGAGAGTAAGTCAGGAAACACCATGCAATCAGCGACTTGATTATATATATATATATATATATAATCTAACGCTAAAAGTGCCAACAATTCGTAAAATCTTAAAAAGCCTAGAGCAATATCACAATGAATTATCGATTATAAAAAGATATATATGTAGAAAATATGAATGGCAGAATAAACACTCATGAGTTAGTATTTCACTATTATGATCGTCAGATTAGCTGACAATTCTCTTGAATGGCTATATATATGTATATATATGTGTGTGTGTGTGTGTGTGTGTGTTTGAATATATATATATATATATATATATATATATATATATATATATGATAATTGCACAATCTCTTCGTTCATAATCTCACAACATCACCAACTGTGTTCCTCTTTCTGAGTAAGCAGAGCTCTCCCAAATAGGGCTGCTCAGTCAAGTATCCACTGGGATCTGTCCTTGTCAAGAGAGGACACAACAATGATGTTAGGATAAGACTCCTGCCATCCATGTGTAGATGTATTACTGGTTGCTTTCAACTAGGGTAAGTCAGCATACATCTACACACCCCCATTTGCCATGAGACTTTTTTTTTCAAGAGAAAAGTTAGCAGAAGAAAATAGCGTAAGAGAACATTTATACATCATGGTCATCCTACTATAATGTATAAATGTTCTCTTATGTTATGAGTGGCCAACATTTGTCAAACACGAATACCGTTTTCTTAGTCTCCATGATTATTATCTTGTGACAAGCTGAATCAAGATAACCACTAATCACGTCGAGCGCAGAGTTTCCTTCTCCTAGTTGGATAACTTGACTAAGAATAAGAGGTGCAAAACTCTCAGGAATGATGTGCTAGATGGCTGTGGGGAAAAAGCTTCATCCACTCTTTGACAGATCTTGTTTTCCATCTTGCAGGGTATCTAGCCACCCTCCAAACCAGAAAAACTCTGTGAGAGCACTGGTTTAGTCATCGACTATGAAATAGGTAGTACAGGGTTACATACCAGTAATTTTCGTCTGAGGTGCCCGTGGTGTAGTCGTTATCGTCGTAGGAATTGGACACGGCGACACGAGTTCAAATCCTGGACGAAACTGATTGCATTTCACATAGCACTAATACCCTTGGGAAAGGTATGAATCCAATTATTCTCCCTCCAGCTATGGGTAAATAGTAGGACAGACTAGGTTCTTCAGCCTTGGTTAGGCAACTAGTCTAGGAGAAGGAAACTCTGAATTCAAAACTGACCTTGTGTCATATCCTGCCCGAACGGAGGGGTTGGTAAATAGTATCAGACGAAAAAATTCTGTTTGATGATCACGGTGATACTTGAAACTCAAAGTAACGGTGTATGATGAATGATGTAATTTTAAAGTTTTAGGTTTCACCCAGCGCTTCTCTAAATCATTTTCACTATGTCGCCAGCCGAAACGGAAAAATCTACCGGTATAAAAGTTTTTTTCTTGTTAATTAACACTAGCTCTGGTTATCTCACCGGGATTGGTTGATCTATTTGCCAAAGTCCCAGAAAATGCATTATTATTATTATTATTAATATCAATATTATGTGGACCGGGAGTGGTTTTTGTTGATATAAGAGAAACGTACGGCAATTAATTGTAAATCGTATTCAGTATAATACAAATGATGTCACAATCTAGCATGTTTGCCAATGAGCCACAGGAACTCACCGTTTTATCCGATATAATAATCTATTCAAAACACTTAGCATATAATTTCTCAAATATTTTTGACCTTTCCAAATAATTCAGTAAATATTTTAAATTTTTGAATCATAATAATCTTGGGTGGGTCGGGTGATTCTCAGCTGTGCCTCACACACACACACACACATGTATATATATATATATAATTTCGATGGCTGCTCGGTGTATGCGTCATTCTTCACCAAACCAAACCATGTCTAAGGTAACCATGGAAAAGGCAGGTGTTAGTTGCATACTTACAAGAGCCGCCAACAAAGACCTTTGTGTGAATTGAATACCCGTTTATACCACAACATTGTGTACCTATTTCTACTTATACTGTTCTCTTCCGGTGTGGTTTTAATAGGCACGTAGGCTGTCAATGGGTAAAAGACTCTATCCTTAGTATTACCTTTGTCTAGTGGATTATTTTCGTATCAAAGATTAAATCTTGCTATTGACAGACAGGTGGTTTGATTTTTTACCCACCATATCGACCCATAAAAAATCACGAAAACGTTCAACTTCCTGGAATGAAAGAGTACGTGGAAAAAATAAAAGAGTAATAAAACGAAAGAAGTATTTTATTTGTTTATTTTTCTATTTTTGGTTTGTTGATCTTTTACTCTTTCACCAATTGACAATGGACAGATTCCTAAAGCCGTGTGACCATTGTCGAATTCTTAACGCCGCGTTTTTCGCAAATAAGAGAATATCATGCTGCGTTCCGTTTCCTGATTTGTATTTTTCAACCTTTTTTAAAAGAAAGTAAATTCTCAGAAAGTCTTGAGGATAAGGAATATCGGAACTTTCCTATCCTGTTACCATACCACTAACAATAACCTAGCTATTGTGCGAAATATGAGTCTGCCGTATCGAAGTAGGAAGCACACAAGTTATGGATTTAAAGATTGTAAGTATGTTAAAAGACAAACCAACCCCATTTCAAGGAGTGTTTGAAAGTTCTTCAAAAGTTTTGGTGATATAGAAGATCGTCACTTTCGCATAAATTTTTCAGACTACAAATACGAAGAACTAGTCCTTAGCAAGCAAGCAAGATATGAATAGAAATATAGAAAGAATTTTAAAGACAAATTTGAACATTTTTGTCTAATGAGTTGCTTTACGAGAAACAAAATCCAACATGAGACGCGCTGAGTAAAAAAGACAGCAAAAATTAAGACATTTCGTATTGATGTAACATCGGTTCATAATATTTGCGCTAATTATCATAACATTTTATAGTCGTTAAAAGGTTTTAAAGTAGCTAACGTTTAATGAAGCAGTCGTTTTTTTTTTTTTTGTTTTTTGTTTTGTTTGTTTGTTTGTTTTTTACTCTTTTGTTATTTGGGTTTTTTTTAAAAAAAGGACCACAGAGAAGTAAACATCGGAAATGCACCAACAAAAGGCTTAATATTAAAATAAGTTGACGCAAAGGTTCTGGACATGGCCGTAATACTAAAAGAGAAAACGAGGAACTTACTGGTATTGGCGAGTGCAATTATGTAAAACCCTTCAAAGAAGTAGATACCGATTTTATCATAGAAATATTTATTGAACATTTCAGTATACATAGGGAATAATGAATTGAGAGAAGATAGTAGGTCTCTACCAGTGATAACAGATATTGCGTTATAGCAAATAAGACATGGTGAGCTAACGTGACTCTGGAGATGATAAATAAGAGCCTGAGTACAAGAATCTAGGGTGACTTAAATCCAAAGGTGAACGAGACTTACAGCTTAGAGAAAGAAAGTCAATGGCGTGAAGAATGTCAGTTTTTATCTATAAATACTGAAATGTTTATCGAGGAATTCCTTGAATCAAAATTTATGTGAGGGAAATTAGATTGAAATACTTAATATACCTGAAAGTTAAATCATAAAACATCATGAAAACCCATGTGATGTAATTAAATATATAAAAATTCCAGTAAGTTTTGCATTAACGTAATACACAGTTTAATGTAGTGGCCAGCTCCAACCACCAGTGACTTCGATGTCCACCGGTGTGACCAATAACAAAAGGCCAATCACAAGAACTTTCGATGTAAGTGCAGGAAAGATCTACATACGTTACTGGGATATTTGAAAAGGGTCAGTTAGTCCCTGAGAGAGAGAGACAAATAACGACTTAAATTACAGTGTTCGCAAAATTGCCGAAAAATCATTTATAATGAGTTAATGAAACTTAAATATCGTAATTCCGTCTGATATAAAAGAACCGTGATTTTTTTTAAAATTATTCTGTAATGATAGACAGTAATCTGAACACCTGAAATGTTCCATCGCTGACATCATTTAATTATGCGTATATTTAGGACAGCAAAAATCTTGACTGAATAGCAAGTATCTACTTGTATAATCTATACACACTTACAAAGTTAAAGTTATCAAGCATCAAACGACAAAATCAGTGGTAGATTTAAACCATTTTGATAGGAATCCTTCAGCGTCCCCTTGTTTATGAGGATCTGGGCTGTACAGCTCATAAGTAAATCCAGTATGGAAATCGATGAGTATCTGGGCAGAAGCCTATACAGCCATTATGTAAACCCAGTACTGAATTGGATGATTACTGAGTTCTGAAGACCCGTGACGTAACGGTTATCGTCGTAGTAAAATGGTGTCACTAACCCGAGTTCAAATTCTGGACGAAGCAGTGTGTGCTTCACTTTGAACCAATTCTTAGGAAAAATCATGCATACACTTCTTCTTCCTCTGGCTCTGAGCGAATTATAGGGCAGACTCTTCAGTATTGATAGGGCAATTCGTCTAGAAGTAGGAAAAAACTCTGAATTTGGGCTAGCTGTAATGCGCTTTAAGAAATGGACCTTGTTTCTCACTTTGATCGTTGAAACCTAAAAAGAAACTGCATTTCATCATCATCATCATCATGTCGCGCAATCAGCACGGATATCCCTGACTCTCTCTCGCCACCCCTCCCAATCGTCAATTGCTTTCGGCAGGTCTTCAGGGCTATATCCCGTATCGGCACAGAGCTGCTGTATGTAGGTTCGAGCTGGTCTTCCTTCCTTTGCTCGGCCATGTGAAGGGGTCCACAGGAGTACTTCACGTATGAGCTTGTCCCTCCTTCTCCAGCAGTGTTCCGCATGTCTGGTTCGTCTAACTTGGATAGTTTTTATGATCAAGCTAAGGCAAGAATTCATACTTTTCCTCACGGTTACGGCAAAGGTACATTTTGCCTTTTAGCTTTGCTACTGTAATCAATTCTAGTAGAAGAATAATTTTTTATTCAAACCAGCTATGCTCTGCCTAAAAACTGACCAAATGCAGCATCCTGCTAATAACAACCAGTGTATCTCCAAACTCAGGGCTTCTAATTTCTTTAATCCGGCTCTGATCAGGTGACACAAACACAGTAACATTTATATTACTCGTCGCTAATGACTGACCCGTTGGTTTAGGTTTCTGTTTGTTTCCTGCAAATTAAAGGAGTTTCTTTTTATTGTTCTTATAAATCTACTTGATCGAAAACCTGCGGGTTATTTCCCTAGAGTGTAAGAAAATAAGAGAAAAAAACGTATCAATTCTATAAGTTGAAATCTCTTAACGACGACTTAAACCTCGGTACAAAAATTTTAAAAAACTGATACAATTTTAGACGTCATTCGAAATGGCAGATCCGAATGAAGAGAAAACTTTAAAGCTGTTACATCAAACTCAGAATAGATGTTCTTTAATGTCTGCCTTCAGTTATAAAGTGAGCACTTTCCCACAGGTGTATCTATGCTTTGATAATATTGAGCGTGACTGATGCGTACCATTTGGCAAATCCATTAGCATCTCGTTCAAAAGTCGGTGAGAAAGGACAAAAAAGAGACGAAAAGGAAAGAATTGAATACAAGGAGAAATAAATTAAATCAAATGACCAAATCCTGAAAAGCAAAAATTATTATTATTATCATTATTATTATTATTATTATTGAAAATCTAAAGCAACAAAAAGAAATAAGTAAAAAACTGCAATATTAATGGAAGCAGAAAACCCACACAATGAGTCGTTTTCTTTTGGAGTTTAGAAATGTAAATTCTGAATTGTCTTGCAGCAAAATGGCTTCTTTCTGAATATCGTTTATTGTTAGAACTTTTTTCTTATGAGTTGAAACTTTTTATGCCAAAACCTTCCGCTGGGTACAATAAGTGTGCAGGCCAAATTTTTTAGCTTCATATAACTCTGTCTAGCTGTGAAGACCAAAGAAACCCTGCTGTGATTGATATAGAGGCAGATATATATGTACTTACACTAAATGTATATATATTCATGATTATATGCATCTAAGTAACCTCCATTGAGCGACTTGTTAGAATAGCGATTTTAGTCCCTTTTAAGAGTTCCTTAAAAATGTTATGAACGAAATGTATTTACAAATATATTTGGTATACGTATAAAGATGATTTAGCATTGGTTGATATGTCATAAAACCCAACCCAACCACACCAATTCGATTTGATAATAATCATCGTTTCTTGCACATAATTATATGGTTCCAACTATTCGTATCTATAAGTGAACATTTTCAAATAGATCAATTTGGCCCATAATTGGTATTTCTACTCTGGGTTAAAAGGGGCTTTGGAGTAATGACGATTAAAAGTGACTCCACATTCCTTATACCTCCATGCCCTGTGGGTGGGACTTAAAATATGCTGACTATCTCCTTTGCATAGGGGTGGGACCCATCCAAATAGGACTTTCTTTGATATGACAAAAAATTGCTTATTATATTGAAGCGCCAGTTTTGTAGATCTGAGGAATACACATTTCTCTAACTCCAAATTCAACTCTGACCCAAATTGGTAGTTATTGTTATGCTTTCATCTATCGTCCAAATAGATTTGTTTACACATCATTTGCATCTGGTTGGACCGTGGGGAAAAAGTTTAAGAAGCAACTCCACAAAAAATATAAATGTAAACAACAATTAATGTAATTAAGTAATCTCTTGTGATAGAATGACCCTAGAACGGGTCGTCAAGCCATTAAAATTGATCAATCAATCCCCAGAGCTTTATAACTTGAGCCTCACCGCTGCATGCAGAGGAGTTTCATACCCAGGACACTCTTTTTGGTGGGGTCTTATTCCTCAGCATGGAAATAAATCAGCACATTCTGTTCTCACCGGTCGGGCTATGATGTAAACGGCTAAAAACAAATGAATTCGTTCAAATGAAGAAAAAAGCAAAGATGAGAAAAAAGTTAAATCCTTTTTCTTGCAAGATAAGAAAGAAGAAACGAAAGAAAAAATAAAGATAAATAAAGAAAAAAACGAATAACTGTCTGGACCAAAGAATGGTTGAATAGGTCTATACAGAGAAAAAACTGAATGGAGGTAATATAAAAAGCAAAACAAAAATTCTTTGCAGGAAGTCGGTAGCAGCTGAAAAGAAGCAAAAAGAAAAAAGTAACTTCCGGTTATTCTTTTACTTTCATATATGTCTTACTACTGTTGCAGTCTTTGTTGTTATCATTGTTCACTAAGAGAAAATGATATTTTTTAGGTGACGATGCTCTTCAATATTTTGCAAAGATTCTGACCGACTGTTAATAATAGGCCTTTGAAAATGTAGTGCTTGGTCGATGAACTGGACCGGGGATCACGAAGGTGTCGCTGATTTTAAGACAGCTCTGATGACAACACGTCACAAGAAATAGGCGGTAATAAAGAGAAACAGTGTAACTGGTTTCTTAATATTTTCCCAAAAAGATTTGACGATGACTTGGTGACTAGCAAACCGAAAAAAATGCCTCGTCTGGGTCAGATGTGTTATGTACTTACTCGACTTTTATTTTTGTCTTTTCTTTTCTGGTAATTAGCGAATTTTTCCAGCAAATATTCCGAAAATTGAAACTTTATTTGACGCTTTATTTTCTGGTAGATCAGCCAATGAAAGTAAATATTGACTTTAAAATATATTAATCCTATGATAATTAAAGAATTTCTTTTTCTTTCATTTTTATAATGAAGAGTAGAACCTTTCAAGTAAAACGGAGAAAAACTTTAAAATGATATATCTTTTTAAAAATTAATAATTTCTTTTTAAAACTAAGAATTTCAAAATTCTCCAAATATAAACTAAATCTGTTTTTGTTTGCAAATTGGGATTTTTTCATCCGAAGTAATAATAAATGCTATATAATTATTTTACATCACCAACTTGGAGAGCTACCAACAACTTTAATGAATAATGTTTAATTAAACGTGAATAATGTTTTTGTAAGACAGCTAATCAGTCACTTTTTTTCTTATAAATTTTGTGTATTTTGTCAATCAAAAATTTGCATTTTATATATATTAAAAAATTCAAGATTCAATCGTTGTCCAAATTTTGTTCAGGAAATTCAACATCATCTTCCCATGTTTGACTTTGATAACGTTTTGATTGATAATTTCTTCAGTCATCTTCAACGATATAACCATGTTAATTTCACCAAGAAAAAATACTTATTTCTGCCGTGTACTGCTCTAAGATAGGAACAGGGAGATAAACTGATAATACGCTCTAATCCAAACCCAAATGGCAGGGAGTTTAGTTGTCTGTCTCATGAAGTCTGTCACGTAAAGTTTGTATCTGTGCTCTAGAAATTGTACATCATGTAAATTGATTGAATGGTTGTTTTCACAATACATGCCAGTTTTGATGTTATTTTTAATTCTAAGAAATTTCAAATGCATTGGCATTAATTTTTTCATCTATTCTATTTGATTTCTGGCATTTGATCAGTTTTTAGCAATTTTCCTAGAGATAATTTCTCTTGAGTTTTTGAAAAATTAAATCCGAAAATTTCTTTCGTTTTCGAGTTAAACTTCTAAGAGCCAACATATTTACAAAAAATATTTACGCTTTGGTGCGGGAAAAGATATTTTTAATGGTGGTTGGTTGAGTGAAAACAGATTGTGAAGCGAAATGCTTCCCAAAGAAATAGAAAATGAAGAAGAGGCTAAAATGAATTGGAGAGGAAGAAAGACAAAGCTAAAAAGTGGGGAGACAAATAACAGGATGTCGACAGGTTTAAAGTAACTTTAGACGAAGGAAAAATTCTTTTTAATTTGTAATGGGTTTGTTTGGTGGTTTTGTGGGGGGGTATTTTTTACACTCTTTTAACGCAATTTTTGTTCCACGTACATACATAAAAGCTATGGAAGCATCCTTAATTATTATTATTCCTTGAGAGCTTTTCACATCAGTGTCAGCTGATGGTCTTTCAGAAGATTTTCGGTGACAGCAAGTCTTCTCAAGTCTCCAGGACTCTACTCAGTATTCTGGCCGATCTCAATAATGCATAAGTTTGAATGGTCTCCACTTGTCTTTTTATTTCCAAGTCCTCCAGTATCTTTATGAATCCTTTGGCGACTGTACCAAGAGTACCAATTACAATTGGTATAAACTTCACTTTCATGTTCCACTGTTTATTCATTTCCCTAGCAAAGTCGAGATATTTATCCTTCTTTTCATTTTCTTTCAATTTTACTTAATGGTCAGCTAGGACAGCAAAGTCCAAATTTTTGCTCATTCCCATTTTTTTTTTAACGTCTGGTCATCTGACCGAGATTATGTAATCCTCTGTAATCCAAGAGGAGTTTTTGTGTCTCATTCTCCAGATCTGATATTTGGTTGTGCTTATACCATTTTTTGTAAGGTCAGATTTCAATTTCTTACACAATTCTCTTTCTTAGCTAATTTGCTGCATTCGCTGATTATCCGGTTGATGGTTACATCTCTATCACCCCATAACTTACATTTACTGATTTGTTGCGTCTTATCTGTTCTTGCTTTAATATGATTGGTCCTTATTGTGTTGTTTTGAGCAGTTATTAGAAGGGATTCAGTTTCTCTCTAAAGGTTTCCCTTTCTTAGCCACGTCCATGTTTTCTTGCGTGAGATGTCACTTATTAGTCACTTAAAACATCCACAGAGTTGTTTTTCTTCCCATTTTTGCTTTCTGGTTATTGTTGTTCTGTTGGTCCTTACGTTAGTATTGTTTCTTGTGGCTGTAATCACTCTTCCTCCATGTTTTTGTATGTAGTCTTCAAGTCGTAGTATTGATGCGTCATCACTATCTTCAATACTGGAAAATCTTCTTCCTCCTTTTCTTGACACATAATCTGTCAATGTCGTCTCTGGGATGCAATGCCTTATACATGGTCATTAGTTTTCTTGTTCTCTCGTCCATTTGTCTAAGTTCTCTAGTCCCCTTCAAGAATGGTTCTGATTATCTTACGAGGTACACAGCCCAGGTATTTATAACTTTGATAAGGTTTCTGCTTTATAGTTTTGTTTCGAGTAGCTTTCTGGTTCTCCTGAAATATTCTTTCTAATTTTTTTCTTTTATCTCCTCTTGTTTGATGATGTTAGCTTCCAGTATCGCCAAGTATTTGTAGGTTTCCTTTTCTTCAAGCGTTCTATTTCACAGAATTCGGAAAATGGAAGCCCAGCGATAGACGACATCCTGATATTGATTTTAATAATTTAAAAAATGAAGATAAAAAACAGAATTCGAAAACTTTCAGAAGATCCACAACCTTCCGACAATATTTTTGGTACTCATTGAAAAATTTAAAAACGGAATTTTTTGCCATCGAGATTGGAGCGAAAAGTAAGTTGTTTATGAATGATTCAATTAGGTTTTATGTCTCCGAATTTTGTTTTAGATTTTGTTCATTTTTGCCGAAAATGTTTTGATTTCGTTTATTTTCGCAACAATATTTTTCGTGGCAAATAGAAATTCGAGAATCACATGGGTGTTAGTAGAATTGTTTGTCACACGCAAATTATCTGTTTGTGTACTGTACCGTAGGCATTAACTGGGAATAGGTTTATCTTCCACACATATAATGAAATTACTGAAGAAAATTGGATTCTCCGGGAATTATTTGTTTGGACTAGAAATGAAATAATGGCCGTAGAATTAGGAGGAGAGCTATGATTACACGTTGGAAAAAAAGTTGTGTTCGAAAGAAGAGATCATTTTAGAAAAGAACATGCGTAATGATAGAAAGAAGAATGAAGAGGAGGAGGAAAAAGATGATGGATATGTATGATGATGAGGAGGAAAATTTTGATGAGTATCATGATAAGAAAGAGGAAGAGGAGAATGAAGAGGAGGAGGAAAATGATGATGGATGTGTATGATGAGGAGGAAAATTTTGATGAGTATCATGATAAGAAAGAGGAAGAGGAGAATGAAGAGGAGGAGGAAAATGATGATGAAGGTGGATTATGCGGACAAGGTTGACGCTGATCAGGATAATGATGAGGAGGAGGATACTAATATCTTTCTCTATATATATTAATACACACACACACATACATACATGTGTGTTTGTGTGTGTGTGTGTGTGTGTGTGTGTGTGTGTGTGTTTGTGTGTGTGTGTGTGTGTGTGTGTGTGTGTGTGTGTGTGTGTGTGTGTGTACAGTGTTCGTAAAGTCCTGCAGCAGCTTTAAAATTTTATGAGTCACGTTGTACTAGTGATAAAATCATAGAGATAAAACTATGTAAACTTTCAAATCTTGATATTTTATTTTGGTATAGTTTTTATTTGTTAGTTTAGTAGGTTTGTTTGTTGGTTGGTTGGTTGTAAGTTGCTTGATAGGTTTTACGACATGCCATCACTTGTTGGGTAATGTAATTCCGAATACAATCTTTTTTGCCGTTACTCTCACCTAAGTATTTTAGACAAAATAAATCCAAAGCATAAACATATGATATTGAAGATCTATTAGAATGAACTTAGAAGTAATAACAACAAAGGAGTAACCCCAAACTCCTCACCACCGATTGAATTATTATGATATACTCAGGACATTGATGTATTTTTCATTTTTGCACTTCAATAAGAACGGAATTATTGTTGACTCATACTAAAATTGCAACAGTACTTTATGAACGCTATATATATAAAGATTTTTGCTGGTCCATCGGATAGATAGATAGATAGATAGATAGATATGGTATTCTTATTTGTTTATGGGTTTGTTATTTTAGCCTGATCCTGGTTTAACATTAGATTGTGTAGACCCTACAACCGCTTCTTCCTGCCGAACTTGTTTCTCAGAATCATGCTGTATAACTTGGAAACTATTAAAATAAAAATAGACGGGGCAGGATTACACTCTACCAAAGTAGACTTTAAAAGGAGCTTCAAACTGGGTGGAATTATTGCGTTGAATTTCTAGGAGACTATTTCGAAGATCAAACGTTCTATTAATTCGACTTATGCCTTGATAAATACAGCCCCTGTCTTGATTCTTTTTAAACATCCTTCGTGCATGTATATATATATATATATATATATATATATATATATATATATATATATATATATATATATATATGGTGGGGGGCTTACAAACGTGCATACGTACGTTTGCCAATTCACTTCGTCAAAAACCAGCACTTTCAATTAGCGTGGCCAATGGGATAATATAAACTTAAAGATTTTATACTTTTTCTTTCACTTTTTCCTTTTTTTTTCCTGTTTTTCTATTCAGCGAATCAATCTCTTTTATATGTCATGTGTTCACTTTCCTTTTGTTGTTGCTTTTTTACTTTCTTTTTTCAGATATTTTCTTTTTAATTTCTTCTTTTTTACCCATACGCATTCCTGTCCGTATATATGCTTCAATTTTTCCAAGAAAATGTTGTTAATGCAATATGGCCTCGGGTCCCGACGGAACCAAGGCAAAATTTGTTAGAAACGGAAGTACGCCATGAAATTACTGTCACTCTTTTCATATTCTTTTTTGTCATCTCTTTCTCTTGCATAATATTACTTTATCTTGTTAATTCGTTTCGATCATTTTTTTTCGTCTGCTTTCGATTTTGGCTTTTAGTAAGCTTGAAATATTTGATTGATTTTTTTTTTTTTTTTGCTTTGGATTGCGTCAGTTTTGAGGGTTTTTTTTTTTTTGTTGTCGTCCGACTGTTTCTTATGTTCCACTAATAATTCATAGCCCATACGAAATTTCTCACAATTCTTTTTTAAGTCTTGAAAAATCTCTTGCCATTTTTCTTTCTTTTCTGTTTCAATATTTTTTCGTTCTTATTCTTGTGTCCATTTGCTATCCATCTTGATTTTTTCTCACTAGCTTTTTTCATATTTGATAAACTTAATTTCGAACTACATAGGGTTAAATGTAGGAAAATGAGAGAGAAAGATTGTGTTACGTTAATTTTCTCTAGAAAGATTTGTCGACTATAAAATCATAAGACGAGGTACAAATGCAAAGAGTAAAACATTCGATAAATCTTTTCAGCAGAAGTCTTAATTTTCTCGATTTTAAGCCGGGGGTTGTTACAAACCAAACTATCTAAAGACAGCCCAGTCAGCGTGGTGGGAGGGACTATAGAATATCCTGACTGTGTCTGGAAAGGGGTAAGACCACTCAAACGAGTGTCCTGGATATGACAGTACTCCATATGATGGTGAGGTTGTCTTGTTCTGGAGTTCTGGGGAGTCTGGAGCACACCTTCATTGCCATTATTCCCTGGTCCACTCTGATCCGGAGCGGTAGTACTGGTTGGGGTCCAATCTTTGGGTCAGATATGACAGTCAAATCATTTACTAAACTCGAAACCATTGAAGTGTGTGCAAAAATTACTGTTTAATTGAATTATTAGTATTACATAGTAATACTTGAACGATTTAAATCTGTGATAATAAAAACTATATATGTAATAACCAATATTTAAAACAATTTAACTGTATGCAAATAAAACTATTACTGTGAAATAACTATACATTAAACAGTTTAGCTGCGTGCAAACAAATGAGCTCTGGCTCGTTTAAGAATTGATACCTACAAACTATTCGTTAAAAAATCATGTATATCTAATATATATGTATAAACGGTATTTGGAACTAAATAACATTCAAAAGTTGATATGCCGTAAAACCTGGCAATATATTCAAGAATGCTTCATGCTGTCTTGAACAGATCCTTGAAGCAACACCCCACAAAACAGTAGCCGTACGGCCACCTGCCTCTTATCTCACAAACCATTCAAGTAAGACACACAAATACAAGCAAGGACGAACTTATAAGCGAGGTTCTTTTATGGACTCCGTCGTGTGGACGTGTTAGTCTAGGCCGACTAATGTCTTTATTTATGTATATCAACTTTGTGAGAACACATGATGCAGCCTAGAGGATCTACCAGCAGCGATGAATGACAGGGACGGATGGTGATGTCATCGGGATTTGATGATGAGATAATTTAAAATTTGAAAATGCATTTTTCTCATACTACTCGAGTGAAAATTTCGCAAGGAGTAAAATCATAATAAATATTGGTAAAACGACTGGAAGACGAGGAAATTAGGGAACCATCCAAACTACAGGATTATTAAAATCGTTCAGAATACAGAGAAGAATCCTGGAGACTTGAGGAGATTTGCTGTCACTCAAACTCTAGTGAAAAACCATCAGCTTCTGCTGATGGGAAAAACTCTGAAGGTGTGATGATGATGATGATGATGATGATGATATTATTTACTCCTTCAGAGTTTTTCACATCAGTGTTAGCTGATGGTTTTTCACTGGAGTTTGAGTGACAGCAAGTCTCCTCAGGTCTTCAGGACTCGTTTCACGATTCTGACCGTTCTCAGTAATTCGGTAATTTGGATAGTCTCTGCCCGTCCGCCAACTTACAAGTCCTCCGGGCCTTTTAATAATGCTTTAGTTATTGTGCCAAAAGCACCAATCACAATTGGCAAAACCGTCACTTTCTTGTTCCACAGCTTTTTCAATTCTCTAGCAAGGTCGAGGTACTTATCCTTCTTTTCACTTTCCTTCAGATTTATTCTGTGGTCCGCCGGGACAGCAAAGTCGATAATTTTGCAAATTCTCTTTTTTTGTTGATTATTATAAGGTCTGGTCTTCTGGCCGGGATTAGGAGATCCGTTTGTATGTTAAAGTCCCATAAGAGCTTATGTGGGTCATTTTCTAGGGCAGGTGCTGGGTTGTGCATATACCATTTGTTAGTATGGTCAAATTTAAATTCCTTGCAAATTTCCCAGTTCATCACCTTGCCCACCCAGTCGTGTCTCGCCTTATACTCCTTCTGTGCTAATTTGCTGCATTTGCTTATTATTATTATTATTATAGAAGAAGAAGAAGAAGAAGAAGAAGAAGAAGAAGAAGAAGAAGAAGAAGAAGAAGAAGAAGAAGAAGAAGAAGAAGAAGAAGATGTGCAAAATAGCCAACAAAATCCAAAGACGCATCTTCCAGAGTGCTTCATTCTCGCCACTGCTATTTGTTATAGCAATGATGACACTCAGTCATAAACTTAGAAAATGCACAGGGGGCTACAAATTTCCACATTCACAGGAAAATACGAAACAATTTTCTTAATAATTGAGATTTAAATAAGAATAAAATTATGAAGAATGCGAAATAAATAACTGAGTGAATTTCAACGTCGGTTGAGATGTAGTTTCGGTTACGATAGACAGACGCATAATCCCCATGATAATAAGATAGGGTTATTAAGTAAAAAATCAATAAATGTTATTTTGATTTTATCATTTATAATGTTATTGGATCAAAAATATGAAATATAACTATGTTGGCGTTCATTAGGAGACGTAAACTTTTTTTCTTCTGCGGAGTTTCGAGAGGACATGTCATACGTTTTTGAATTCGAAACGCATGAATTCATGATATAATTCATAACGTAATATTTATTCTATTTTTATGGTTTATTAATAAATATAAGATAGTTTCATGTTTATTGTGTTAGCAAAACAAAAATATCTCCTGGAAATAGAAATACAATGCAGTAAAACCATACATAAAAACCATTTTACCATACACTCTGCATCAGTCTTCTAGTGGATTAAAAAACACTGCGTCTCTTAATGATCAACCAGGTTAGGATAAAAAAAAAATCAGCAACTTGAACAAAATCCTCGATTCACTTTGTTCGTAATTAAAATCGGGTTAAGTCCAACTCTGGTCTATCACGATCTTCACCACAATTAATACAAAATAATAACACAAGAAAAAGTGGTCAAAAGAGGCCCGCAAAGAATCATATACAACCTTTTATACAATTAAAAAAAACATCAGGAAAAAATGCAACCTAAGGAATCTACAACATGTGGTAGAAAAGCACTAAACATATAGATACGCAGTGTAAAAGTAAAAAATAAACAAAATTACGGAGATATATCTTTAAAAGCACCTGTTTAACAGATATTGAAAAAGATAGTATCAAAAAACTCATAGTCGCTGATCATATTCAACGAAATGAATGCTGTTAATAATGAAGCAGATATTACTTTAAAACAATCAAGCCATGATTATATAAAAACCACTCTAATAGAAAATGAACCCACTAGATTAGAGAATAGCCAACCCCAATTAAAAAAACTCAGTCTACTCAGAAAATAAGATTAAAACCGACCAAATGAAACAAAATATAATCTGGGAATTTGCTAAGGTAACGAATATTGATATGAAAGACGGAACACCAATAAAAAATAAAATGATAAAAATATCCCCAAGCAGATGATTGGTCGGTTGTTTGGGTTTTATGGCATATCAACCGTTGTAGGTTATTTGATACTTAATCCATTTATTGCAAATAGCCAGTTCTATTTCAAACAATTCAGTTTAACATTAGTACACAGTTTGATTGTCTAAAAACATTTCTATTTCAAGCTATTCAGCTTCGTCAAACAGTTCTAATTCAGCTAATTCAGTTTAGAATAAGTACAGATTTTGTTTACGCCCAATTAAATGTCAAAACAGTTCTATATTAAACAATTCAGTTTAGGGTAGAGTTTCAATGTCAAAAACAGTTCCCTTTCAAACAATTCAGTTTAGCATGAGGACGTTGTTTAAATGTAAGAACGGTTTAATTGTCAAAAACATTTCTATTTCAAGCTATTCAGTTTGATCAAACAATTCAGTTTAGCATAAATATGCCGTTAGTTTTATTTAACCCATAGATAGGGCCCTATCAGGTGCTACCACGCCGGGCCAGAGTGGATCTGGGAACAATGGCAATGAAGGGGTGCTCTGCGTTCCCCAAAGCCCCACCATCACAGGGACCTTACCATCTGATTGTTTAATGTCATATCTAGGACACTCGTTGAGGGGGCGGGAGTCTTACCTCTCTGCAGAAAAGCAGTCGGCGTATTCACCAGCAATTATGCAGAATAAGTTGGCAAATTATGCCAGAGAAAATCTTCAACGAGACTTTAAACTAAATATTCCGCTTTTAAATAGAATAATATATGTGATTGCTACAGTAATAAGCCCAGTAGTCATAACACATAAACAGAATAAGCAACCCATATGGAAATTAAGGATACAAAAACATTGAGGAATACAGAAGAAAAACAACCATACTTGATGAAATGAGCAAAGGGGTTAAAGTGAAATCTAAGAAAGCGAGATAAATTAAAGGAAAATATAAGATAGCATCGACTGGTAAGACCCCAATGATAAAAAAAAATTGAGGGAAAAAATCCAACAAAAGACTCTGCGTATCCGAAGATATGAAAAACGAACAAAATCCTTCGGATATTATATTTCAAGACGACCCAAAAAATTCTAACAAGAAATAGGAAAATGGCAATAAATGTAAAAGAAGCCTCCGCCATTGAAGATTTTAAAATATTTTAGAGTAATATATAGAGGCTTATGAAATTATTTAATAAAAAAGCAAGGTGGATAGAAAATATAAAAGAAACATAAATAATGAATCACGAATGAACAAAGATATTACAATAGAGGAGATTAAGAATACACTTTAACGTAAACATAAATTCAAGTCATTTGTAATAGATAAACTAATGAAGAAGAAGAAGAAGAAGAAGAAGAAGAAGAAGAAGAAGAAGAAGAAGAAGAAGAAGAAGAAGAAGAAGAAGAAGAATTCTTTTTATATAACATCTGGTGCCATTAAAGATATTATATTAGATATCATTACACTTTGCACCATGGGGAAATGCGTGAATCTGCTGCTTCATGGAGTCTCTTCAATCAGAAGAAATAGTGAACAAATTTATTGTCTCTCACTTGTCACTATAGTTCGCAGAAAAGAGTGTAAGCACTTAAATAAAACAGCCCACTCTATCTTACATTCCCAGACGGTAGCAGTGAATAACGCTTGCCCTCATTGGAAACCTTGACAGGAACAACCTGATTATACTTATAACCGTATGTACATCAATAGGCGTGTAGACATTTATTTGGCTCACCTTGAGGTCAAAATGGAACACAAGGTCAATTTAGCAGCCGCAGAAATCGAAGCTATTTATTAATTTGCCTGCCTGCCTGCATGCCTGTCCGTCTGTTTGTCTATCTTTCTGTCTGTTCATATCTATCAACATACCACTTCATATCTTTATCTCTCTTTGCTTCTATTTGTCGCTATATATATAATAAACAAGAAAAAGAAAGAAATAGTGCGGGGAATAGGGGTAAATACACACACACACATACACATACACACACATACATATATATATATATATATACGCATACACGTTACGCTTTAAGATTAATTTCAAACACTAATTACGTCACATTGTTTCGAAATAGAATTCTACTAATGATAATAGAATTTAAGGATTTTTTTTTCATTTATTTGTTTCATTTTAAAATTGAATAAATTTAGAATATACAACATCACATATTAACATTTCCTTGGTGACGGCTTAAAATAAAATCCGTTGATATTTTTTTATCGTTAATTTATTAATTAACGATAAAAAGTAGCATCCTCTGAATAGAGTTTTTTTTTTCATATATCTATATATATATATATATATATATATACCATTATGGTTGACAAATACGATCCATCTCAGCCTTTTCTTACCTATATATGACAGATAGATGTCCTTCCTTCGTACGGAACAAAGATTGTTTAACAGAACTTCGAATTCGCGCGAATTTCATACAGACTTTGACGTAATTCTATCAAATGATCTTAATCTATTAGCATACCTTTATTCAAGAGCCATGGTAATACACAATACGATACGGAAACTGCTGCGCTACCCCTTGTGATAAGACTGCCCTTTGCCATTCAGATTTCCAAATGAATTTCTAATCTGTCATGATAAGCCTGCACTTTCATTGGCTTCGAAAGTAGTTTTAAGTTGAAAAGACACTTTCGATTCGTAGCTGCTTGCAACGGGACCAGAAACGAATGATTTTCCTGCAAATTCACCTTGGGATAATTGAATGTGTCCATGAATAGAGAAAGGCAGAGAAAAATTTACTGGTTTCGTCATTCACGGATTAAATAGACAAAAAAGTGAGGTTCCACTAAACTAACAGTTAAGAATAATGCACTTTCTCAAAAAATCTTCATTCGAAGCCCAAATAAATGAATTATATTACGGAAATAAGCTTCTTTAGCAGCATTTTGACTCCTGGTAAGTTCCATATATATATATATATATATATATATTATAACAGTGTATGGTTGTCACTATTTCGCTTAGCGGGTTTGTAGCAGACTAAATGTGGTATAATTTGAAGTACTCAATATCTATGATAGAGCTATTATAAAATCAAAAGATAATAATAAATAAATATATATCAGTTTTTATATATATTTAACAGCATGGATGTTTATTTGCGACCCAAGGTTTCATGCCGCCTTATTACAGCAATTATCAGGCAGAGAAAGAAGGATGTTCGAGGAATCGAAAAAAATCGAAAAATAAAGTCAGGTGAATGTTTACGTTCAGATTTATATGACTCTTTTTGTGTTTATGTGTGTGTTTTAAATTTGTATTGGATATTGTTAGTGTGCGTGTGGGTGTGTATGATAATACATGCGTCTCGTAAAAGGATTGAGGTTGTCTCCTTGATGTGGTTGTAGCAAAGGGTAGCAAAGGTACTTAGTAGACAGGATTTGACCGAATAAAATTCTCATAAAGAGGGCTCTATATAAATACCTGACTACATATATATATAAATAGTTAGCCAATTTTATATAGCCCTCTTTATTGCTAAATATAGCAAACTTCATTATATTCGGTCTCTTTTTCACTTTTTGTGGTTAAGGTGCGAGTATACAAACCCTGTGCGTGTATAGATAAAGAGGAACATATATATATATACATATATATATATATATATATATATATATATATATATATATATATATATGCACGTGGTGCATTCAATAGGTTGCCAGGCTTTTTTTGTACAGGCTTTTAAAATTGTCGCAGACTCTTGAAAATTCAGTATGTTATTGCTGGATGTGGTTGTAGCAAAGGGTAGCAAAGGTACTTAGTAGACAAGATTTGACCGAATAAAATTCTCATAAAGAGGGCTCTATATAAATACCTGACTACACATATATATAAATAGTTAGCCAATTTTATATAGCCCTCTTTATTGCTAAATATAGCAAACTTCATTATATTCGGTCTCTTTTCACTTATATATATATATATATATATATGTGTATATGCACGTGGTGCATTTAATAGGAAGCCAGGCTTTTTTTGTACAGGCTTTTAAAATTGTCGCAGACTCTTGAAAATTCAGTATGTTATTGCTATACATCTTATGAGATGACTGACCAGTTTTTATGTTTTCAGGTTTAAATGAACAGCTACAACAGGAATTGGAATACACCCTACTAAAGCCTGATTGTCACAGCTGGTGAGTTTCAAAAATGCAATCTGGACGTAAGGACTCTTTAGAAGAACGACATGCAATAAAATTCTGTTTTAAACTTGGAAAAAAATGCCACAGAAACGTATGGAATGCTTCAGGCTGCTTTTCGACCATCTTGCATGAATGGAGCATCAGTTTTTAAGTGGAATAAGAGATTCAAGGAAGGCACGGAGTCTGTGAGGGATGATGAGTGGTCAGGGAGGAGTAAGGAAGTCAATACACCAGAGTTTATTGGCCAAAGGGTGGGGTTAGGGTTACTATGTTGAGGTTTTACGGGAGTTCAGGAAGAGATTCCGTCGGAAGAAGCCATCTCTCTTCAAATCTGGTCAGTGGCATTTCCACCAGAACAATGCACCAGTCCACAACTCCATCCTTGTCACAGATTATTTGACCTATATGGGCATTAAGACAGTTCCTCACCCTCCCTATAGTCCAGACGTTGCTCGCTGTGACTTTTAGTTTTTCCCTAAGCTCAGAGGCTGTCGTTATGAGACAATTGAGGAGATGAAAGAGGCTGTGAAGAAGGACATTGACTGGCTCACACAAGAGGACTTCCATGGGGCCTTCCAGAAGTTGTTGGAACGGTACAACAAGTGCATTGCAGCCGGGGGATATTACTTCGAAGGGGACTTGAGTTTCATGAGTGTGCTATCAATAAAAGTGCCCATACGAAATTCTAGAATTCTTTCAAAACGGCACACAGCATCCTTGTGTAATTCCCATCTAACTTTTGCTCTAAGGGCTTTGTTAGAGTCCAAATGATTCTACCATACAATAGTACTGACATGGCTACACTTTCGAAGAATTCTGATTTTATTTTGTTAGAGATTGAACGTCCATAATGTCGTTAACCTCTCAACAGTAGTCTACGTATTTCCGATGCATATGTTAACATTGCTTTCAGTAGATGAGATACTGTTACGAAGGTATATGAATTAGGTTACTAATTTCTGAGTCTTACTATTTCATGAGAATATGGTGCCACCTTAATTAAAATACATGAACTATTTTATACGAGTTTACGTAGAGAACATGGATTCTAGCTGTTTGCTTTAAGTTACACAGCAGAAATTTAGCTTGAATAGGTGTATTAGCAGGAAGCACTCGTATACTGCATCTTTAACTAGGATATCATTTGCTTCTTGTTTTTTTGTGTGTGTGTGAAACCATTTTCTTTCAATATATCTATTGACGTTCGTTATATGTAATCTAAGTTAATTATAAATAGAAATAGTACCAGTGTAGACTTCAGGGACAATTTTAAAGGAATCACTGTCACCATAGGTTGAGTGAAGCATTGCCTTCGTGTCCCTGTAAAGCATCATTATAGCAGTAACAATTTATTTCGGAAAACCTTATGTTAGAAGTTATCTTGCTTCTATCTATGGAATCAAATGCCTTGGAGAAATTTACAAATGAATGTTGCCTCAAATCTTTTTTGTTCGTATTCTTTCGATCATTCGTTGAAGAGTTAGAATCTTAGAAGTTGATGGTCGATGTCTTTGACAACCAATCTGATTTTTCCAAACGACTTTCTCAAATTCAGGTCTGATAAGATTGAGAAGCAAGCCAAAATAAATCTTCGCAGCTGTAGTAGTGAGAGTTACCACTGTAGTTCTTAATGGTGGGAGACGGCTATTGCATTATCGTTACACTGTTTCAGTTAGAGGAGATTAGTCATAAATGATATTTTATATTATTTGTTTTGTTTGTATTATATTACTCTAGACAATAAAATCTTGAAAAACGATTGAAATAAACATGTTGATTCTGACTATTTTCATCAATGACACTCGTCTCTTTTCTAAACAAAATCTCATATCATCTGCTGAAAAAAATATTTGGTAATAGCAGAATTTAGTCTACAAAACGAGGTCTCAAAAAATCTTCAATGGTTTCTCAGTCTGTTTCCACCTACTGCTGAAGACAAAGTTGGTCTCTGTATTTCGTGGTGTGAATTGATGTATGGCGGAACATACAACTTTGATATACTGCCTTCGAGGTGTCATTCGAGGATATGACACACAACCCAAACGCCGTCTCGCGGACAACTGTCTCAGTCATCTGATAAATAATAATGGATGGCTTCGTTTATTGATTTTTTTTTTCTTTTCTCAATTCTCATGCCAGTTTCTTTGATTGACCGGATAGATATAATGGAAGACATTTAAAATGCCTCCCAAATCTATAATCTTTTTTTATTCTTTTTCCTTATTTTTACTTTCTTTCTTAATTCATCTGACGAAAAAAATGCGCCAATCTGTGTCTCTAAAATCTTTATATGCATCCATATTCATATTTGATAATCGTCATTTACTAAGTTTGGTTTATTTTAATAATATTTCAGGCTTTGTTGATTGTTTATTTTATAAATTTAACTTACTTTCGTACATGGCAAAGTTTAGGGACACCCAATAAGAATCCTTCAAAGCTCTGTTGAAATTGATCTGAGAGAATAATGTACTATTCATTTTACAACAAAAAGACGCTCCAGAGAAAATTGCTAAGATTTTACTCGAAGTCACAATTCTAGAGCTCCAGGTAAAAAGAGCTCACTACTCCGCAGTAATTGATAAGACTAATCTTCTATTTATCACACAAGATGAGGCATCCTCAAACAAAAGTTAGAATAGCTTAGATTTGACACAAGTTTTCAATCGTTGAGCATCTGATGAGAATCGAACTCACTACAAAGTTGTAATTGATCTGCGAGATTGGGATTTATTACACCATGTCCCGACGTCCCATAAAACACTAAGCGTATCTGAGAGTTAAAATGAGGTTGCAATTCTTGGACACCAGGTAAGAACGGAACTCATTACGACGTAATAATTGATCAGAGTAGCTTTGATATAACACAAACTCTAATAAGAATCGAACTCACTCCTCTCAGGTTTATGAGACAAGTTTGCAGGCCATGACCCCAAAACGAGATGAGCAGACCATGTGGGATAGTTGGTTCCAAGTTTCAATCCCTCATGCAATATCATGATTCTTATAATGATAGATCACTGAATTCCCCGGTTCAGAAGATATACATCAAACAGATTTTTATGGAGATCAGGGACGTAATGCATTTACTGATTCTACATGATATATTCATGTTTCTAGATAGGCCAGTATTTTCCGGTAGAATCGTTCTTTCTTCTGAAAGATTGTCAAGCATCTAAATTACCAGACTGAATCGTTCTCTTATTACTTGTATAAGTATCCATTCTTGAGTACAATCGTTCATCCAAACAATAGCGATCAATTTTTTGTCCTTTTATCATAGACAAAGGTATCAGTAGTAATATCATTTACATATAAACATATGTATGTATATATGGGGGATAATTGTCTTCCCTTGTATTTAGGGGGTTGTCTTTGGATAACACGTGAGATTACGAGAATCATTTCGCATCCTTTTTCATTTTCATTCTTCGAAAAGGAAAGACACCTTCTCTTTTCTCCGACCAAAATAGACACACTTCTTTATCTCTGTTCATTGAACAGATCTGATCGCAGCAACTGATGAATGACGTTGTCGTTCCCCAACCAGCTGAAATGCAAACCTTTATGGCAAAACTACCACTCAAAACAAATTGCCGTATCACTTTTTCTTGTTTATCGAACAATGTACATATTTCATTTGTTGGAACACGTTTGTACGTTCTTGTAATAACTCTTACACATTTTTATATATAAATATTAAATGTCCTATTTGTGTACATGAACTTATCTTTCTTTCTTTCCGTTTTTACGGTGTTTTTGTATCATAGGATATTCTAATGCTAATATTGGACTTTAATGAGTGGTGATGCAAATAAATATCCTCGTTAGCACTAACCGTTACCAATAACTGGTAAGTACTCCACTAATAATAATCTTATAAATTATTCAATAACGATTTTCTTATGGAAGTAGTGAAATATGAAATATTTGTTTACTTACGTAAGCAATCGTTT
This sequence comes from Sepioteuthis lessoniana, assembly GCA_963585895.1. Lineage (NCBI taxonomy): Eukaryota > Metazoa > Mollusca > Cephalopoda > Myopsida > Loliginidae > Sepioteuthis > Sepioteuthis lessoniana. The sequence goes on along the minus strand of OY757929.1, from coordinate 61,544,451 downwards.
GAACTGAGTAATAGACGGAAATGGCAGTCAAAAAGGATCCAACAGAAATATGACAAAACTAATTTCATTTATTCAAACAATATCTATCTTACATTCTTTTTTATTCATTAAGCTTTGATTCGTCTTGCACAAAGGCCTTTTGCTTTATGTAGAACACGCTGTTCCCGAATGATCATCCTTCTAATTATTTAGTAGACTCATTGTTGCTTTACTTCACTTATCTGTTGGAAACCGAGGCTTTCAGTGTGACTTGACCGATTCCATATTTTTGCTGTCAGTCAAAAGTCTCACACAGAGTACTTTTTATTATAAAGTCCATCATTGTAAACAAATGATACTGATTAATTTGGTTGGTTTCCTAGTTTAATGGCATATCAACTTTCTCGGGTTACGTAGTACCAAAACCATCCTGGTAGATAAACAGTAGCAGGACTACTTAGCCGATATCTGTGTGGAATAAGGGAGGTTACACTTTTCCAAAGGATATTGAAAGTGAACTTAATAGCGCGATTGAAGTTTGAATTTGCTTAATATGATGTCACTGTCCCGTACTAAGCCACGGGGGAATCCTGCGAAATGGCACCGAGAGGTGAATAGATGAGTCAACACCCGAAAGAAAGAAGAGTTGAAAGAGTTTAACATCTCTTCCACTAACAGGATAAGCTTGATGTAGAGCACCGGGACTGATCTTTCAATGGTGGATGATTTGATAATAAATAATACTTTGATTGTACAATTTTTCTCTCGATGAAATATCTAGTATCTTTGCTTTACAAGAAAATTAGATTTTATAAAATATTCTAAAGGGTGTACGTATTTATGGGTTATACGATATGCATTTTTATAAATGTTTATGTTGATATGTTATTATACATTCACCTAACCCTTTCACCAAGAGCAGGATGTGTCACAAGGTCAATTTTTAAAGCTTAGTAAAGCTGGTTTGAATTCAGAGTTTTCATTCTCTTAGATTGATTGTCTAACTAAGAGTGAAATTACCTACTCCTCTCAACCATTTAACCATATCTGCGGAGGGAGGATAAAGAGGTATCCATATTTTTTTTCCGACGAGATAAGAGTGAAGTGAAAAGCAAAAGAACCACGTCTAGGATTTCAACTCGGATCACCAGTTCCATTTATTACGGTTCATGCTCATTTTGGTTTTCTTTCTTAATGGCATATCAACCTTTGTGAGTTATTTGATGCCAAAGCCATCCTTATTGAAGGACATTAGTGATACTATTTAACCTATCGCAGAGAGAAGAAGCCAACTTGTTTTGTGAGTATATAATAATGTACTAATCAAAGCGGGTCACCCGTTAAGAAAAGAAATCGCTGCACACCTGCCCCCCCTCCCCTCGGTGAGCTTTCAACGTCTAAATCATTGCCATAAGTTTCAAAGAACTTTTTCAAACGCCAGATCGGCAATAGAAGCTTTAGCTCTGATAAACTGTCACAGTAAAATCCCGGAATCAATTTTATCTCTCGGAGACTTTCGTGAACTCTTATTTGATAAAGGGGTTGTGTTTTCCGAGAAGAGAACTAACTCAATATACCGAGCAACCATTAAATATTTAAACGAGACTTCATGGTTTCTTCAGGTTATAAACGTCACCGTAAAAAGAGCTGTAAATGTTTTTATATGACACCACCTCACTCGCCACTCCTTATTTATAGCAATTTATTTGATATATATTTGGTGATTATTCCATACAATCCTTTTTACAAATTTATTTATTTATTTATTTATTTATTTATTTTTGGTGGGATGACAATATATTGTAATAAATTTATCTTATGCAAAAAAAAAAAAAAATCGATGGAAGCTATTGAAGATTTAGGTAAATTGTTATCATTTAATCCTCTAAGAAATGTATCAGACATTGCTGGTGTAAATACACAAATGATATAACAGCAGTAGCAACAACAATAATAATAATAATAATAATAATAATAATAATAATAATAATCAGCCCAAAAAAGATGTATAAGGGTACGCACAGTTAGGTGCGAAAGGTGATCCACGGGGAATTGTGAAAAATATTAAAATATCATAACACAACCAAATGATATATGCACAAACCAGAATCTGTTCAAGAGGTTAAAACAGATCACCAAATCCCAGTCAGAATATCAGACTTGAGTTAATTAACAAGAAAAAAAAAAGAACTTACGATGAGTAAATTTCCGTTCAGACAGACCTCTGAGGTAAAAAAAAGAAAGCACAGATATAGACAAATACTACAAACTTGCAAGAGAATTACAATAGCTATAGAACATGAAGGTCACGGTAATACCAATCGTATTAGCCTTGCTAGGAAAGGTCCATAAATACCATTTGTTTTTGGTGCACTTGGAACGGTCCTCAAAGGTTTGGAAAAGGACTAAAAGAATTGGAAAGCAGAGAAAGAATCGGAACCATAAAAATTGCTCTATTATTAAGCTCAGCCAGAATACTGAGTAGGGTCCTGGAGACATTTGGTGACTTTCTGTCACTCAGATTCCACAGAAAGACCACCAACTAGCGCTGGTATGGAACTAACATGGAGTATAATAATAATAATAATAATAATAATAATAATAATAATAATAATAATAATAATAATAATAATAATAATAATATATGCAGTGACAGTGATGAAACCATCAATTACATAATAAGCGAATGCTGCAAATTAGCACAGAAAGAGTACAAGACTAGGCACGACTGGGTGGGCAAGGTGATCGACTGGGAAATGTGCAAGAAATTGAAATTTGACCATACCAACAAGTGGTATACGCACAACCCAGCGCCTGTCCTAGAAAATGACACGCATAAACTCTTATGGGACTTTGATATACACACGGATCACCTAATCTCAGTCAGAAGACCAGACCTTATAATAATCAACAAAAAAAAGAAAATCTGCAAAATTGTCGACTTTGCTGTCCGGGCTCTGCTGAAATCTGTTAGAAGAGTCCTGAAGACGCCAGGAGACTTGCTGACTTTCAGAATTCAATGAAAGACCACCAGTTCATTTGGGTGTGAAAAACTTGTAAGGATTGAAATAATAATTATAATAATAATGACAATGATACCAATTGTAGTTTTTACGCTTGGAACGGTCTCCAAATACTTGAAAGGGTCAGGAGGATTAGGAAACTAAAGAATCAAGATGAGCTAAAATACGCAGAAGAACCCAGGAATCATGAGGAAACTTGCTGTCACTCAGACTTCCGTTAAAGTTTACTAGCTCACACTGGAGTGAAATTATAAGTAAGCTGTAAAGTTGGCGACTTTAGTCGAGGATGACACGAGGGCTCCTTTTTCAATAGCTACTACACAAAGGTGTAGGGGAGAGTGCTACTCCATTCCTTAGATTTTTCCACTTTACCCTTGATCCTTAACTTTATAATGCTAAGTGTTAAGCAAGGTGGCAAGAAGTACCATTTTTTGAGTCTTTGGTATGACTCAAACTGGTATTGAACACAGGTTCTCCGGACCATTGGCGAACACTCAACTCGTTTGGTTTTCCCTTAAACGTAAAAATTGTGTTCAGTATGGTTTTAAGTATTATATGCTTGCTTACGTATATGTTCCTATTCTTGATTTTTTGGACTTTTGCACAAAAAATTCACACTGTATGATGTTCAAAACTGAATGAGAAAAGAGCCCGTTAAGTAAACTCAACCCAGAGGATTTTTCTGGCAAAAAACGATTGGTTAAATGAGCAAAGATTCGTAATTTTTTATGCTTTTCGATCAGATTACATTTTTATCAACGACTTCACTCATCTAGAGATGCATAAGATAGATAGATAGATAATCAACTCTAAATAAGTATACTCTTAAAAGATTTGTATAAAAAGTTGTTTTTTCTAAACCAAAGATAATAGGAATTGATTATTTTTGTGAGACATTATATAATCAGAATGGATATTATTAGCTATCATTTATTGCCAAACTCCTCTGCATTGAAAATGTATAACCTAAAAAAAATCGAAACATCTCTGTATGTATTTACCCAGTCCTTTCGCTTCGGGCAGAATGAGACACTAGGGAATTTTAAAGTTAAAATTGAAGCACATATCTAATTAAAAATAAAATTGTATGGATGTTTTTGGACTGCTATATATCTATATACTTTTAAAAAAGAGGTGGATAACAGTTTTCAGTCACTTGTTACTTGAGCAATTTGTGAATCTTTCACGTTCTAATCGGGTTTCTCTGTTTCAGACGAACCTATTCCTCGCGTATCGTTGTATATCGCTCTGAAATTTTACGAACTTCTATTCTCGGCGTTTCTTTTCTCGACTCACCAAACAGCTATTCACAACTTCAGCCGGACCTCTCACTAATATCTCATTGCGCATGCGTATCACTTGGCTTTGTTCATCTCGAGGGATACCGCCACCCGTGAACGCTAAAAGTTAAATTGAGCGTTGAAGTAACAGTGATTTTGACAAGTGGGTCAGTGCCCAGTCACCTGAAGCATCATATCAGCCTATAGTATTACAGTACTTCAAGTTTTGAATCTCGGTGTTATGGCGTTTATACGAATTATGATGATATCATAAAGAAAAAAAAACAACAAAAGCTTGATGTTTCAAAAGGCAGAATATTTCAGTCGGTTATTTACCGATTGAAAATTTAGCTATTGTGTATCCTGTTTCAGATGTGACCAATTTCTCTTACCTGAAGCAAAGAAAGCGCGCCTTTTTACGTGTCTTTTGTGGTAGCGGTCATTTGTAATGTGAAAAGTGCAAAAGTGCGGGTTCGTGTCCTTATTTTACCATCGCTTATGAATATGTAGTAGTTATCGTATATATAAAGAAACGTCTAAACGTCTAAGCGATATAACATCGGGTTTGTCATGAAAAGTTTGGAGAGAACAGGAACGAAAGTGACATTTGGTTGGAACACAAAGAGAGGGACTTTGGAAGAAAGAAGTAAACAAGTTCTGCCAGACTTTGTCGGCGAGTGAAAAAAAGAACAAGTTCTGTTTTGAAAGCGTAATTTTTGACAACAACTTGAAAGACTTGACTTGAGAGAAGAAAGAAGTCTCTCGACGTTGCCCGTTACACTTGAGCTCACAAAATTCATGAAAAAATTCAAGCGCAAACACATCCAAACATAACTTTTAAAAAAGTGACAATGAATATTCGCTATAGTAAGCACTTCTGACGAGATCTCACTGAATGTAAATTATAGAGCATACAGTTTATAGTAAAATAGCCATCAACTCAAAATATTGGGTTGGTTGGTTGGTTGGTTTTACCGAATGTCAGCTTTTGTAGAGATATTTTGTGCCGAAGATATTTTAGGAATTATGATCTCAAATCATACATAGTACAAAAATAAATCTTTACGACCATTTTAAACGTGTAAACACTTTTTACTTAGTTGCAATAATAATATTTTAAAAGCCAATCTATTAATGAAGTTTTCAATCATTTTAAACAGGTAAACCCTTCATACTTAATATCTATGTTTTAAGAAGAGTCGGTGTTTTAAGAGTCAATATATTGATAAAGTTCTCAATCATTTTAAACTGGTAAAGACTTCATGTTTAGTTTTAATATCAATGTTTTAAGAGTCAATGTATTAATAGAGTTCTCAATCGTTTTAAACAGGTAAACACTTCGTACTTAGTTGTAATATCAGAGTTCTAAGAGTAATCATATTAATACAGTTTTCAATCAGTTTAAACAGGTAAACACTATACATAGTTCCAGAGCCAATTTATTAATGTAGTTAAAAGTTCTTGTAAACATTATCTCAAAAATAAATATTTGATCCATAGAGTTAGATTAGGACTGGAAGTAATGGCATTGAAAGGCTGACTTCACACTTGTCAGTTCTCCAGAACCGCAGCCTCACCACTGGATGTAGCTTAGTATGATACCCAGGACACCGTTTTTTTTAGTATGAGAGTCTTATCCCTTGCAGGAGATTCAGTCGGCGTATTCCAGTCCCCGCTGAGAGGGAAGATTATCATTAAGGTGCAGGATTATTGATTTCTTTACATAGGCGAATCCTTACATAAACACATGGTTATCTATGCTCATATGAAGAAGTCACTTTTTCTTTATGTTATTTCTTTTGAATTATTCAAGATGCATAATAAGTAATGCATATATAAATCTATTTACTCATAGGTCATAACGATTTTACGTCCATATATACGTAAAGTTTCAAAGAATTATCACTGTTATACATACGAATAGATATAAACCCTTCATACTCACACAAATATTTCACACACACATACGCACACACGCACATACACAAATGTTATATATGCATATATGTAAACCATTATATATATATATATATATATATATATATATATATATATATATATATATGTGTGTGTGGTTTGTGTGAGAATCAAGTGCCACCTAGTGGGCCTGTGGCTAACTCATCTGATAACAGTAATGGATGACTTCGTTTATTGACTTTTATTTTCTTTTACCAATTCACATGCCAGCTTCTTCGATTGGCAGGATAGATATAATTGACGACATTTAGAATGTCTCCGCTCTGGGCAGCGTCATATTCTTTTCTTTTTCCCTCCACTCTCTCTCTCTCTCTCTCTCTCTCTCTCTCTCTCTCTCTCTCTCTCTCGCTCTCAAATCCACCAAGATTTCTACACTTTCCTAAGCCTATCTTTCTCTGAAAAGTCTCCATTATATTTATACTCCAGTTCGATTTTTTTCTTTTTTCATTTGTTTCATTCATTTATTTATTTATTTTATTTCATTTATTTCTTTGTGTGTGTGTGTGTGTGTGTGTGTGAGCAGAAAAGTAGATTTGAAGTCGGATTGTTCGGGGATTATTTTCACGGAAACCTCGGATAATAAAAACTCGTCGCATAATTCGAGACTTTTCACCAAGACTGAAAAATACGAAATAAATTCGCCGTGGAGGAAAGAAGTTTTATTCGGGTGGATAGATTTATTCGGGTGGGTAGATTTTAAAGTTGTTTGAAGGGTAGAAATTAAACTGTTGTGTACAGTCGCAATAAAAGGTTCTGAAACTTTGATTATCCTTATCACTTAACTATGCGCATATCTAATTTTTTTGAATTTCAGATCAATTTTACCAGCTTCAATATCGGAAGTTGTCACATTTACCCAAGAAAAAGATATTTACTTAATATTTAGATAAACGTTTTAATTCTTCAAAACGAGAAATTGACTTTTCTTCAAAAGCGCACATGTATTATTCCTGCTTTGAGTAGAAAAGAGGATGGGCAGTATATAAAAACACCACTAGGTTACTTATTGATTTGACGCCTGAAAACTTTATCTAAAACTAATAAACCTATTTTGACATCATATAAAATTACACATTAATGTTGGTTGGTGGGTTGAATTTTAGACAAAGTGTAAATCAATGACGTTTGTTCAAAAAGTTGTAAAATTATGGCATAACTTTCACTTTTGTATGAGACTCACCTGCATTTGAAGTCTATCACCGCAATTTATTGTCGGCTCATTGCTGAAAATTAGATGCCCCATAAATTCAGCTTCATCTCTACAAGGATCCCGAATTTCTCTACAAAAGCTAAATGTGGTTTGGTCCTGGTTACTTAAGTTTTGCAAAAATTACAGTTTGAAGTAAAACACTTTCAAGTACTTCCTCAAAATTTTCCAAACTGTCTAATGTGAAATGTATGAGTCTTTACCTGCCCTCCTTGGGCAACATCGATAAAAAGCACGAACACGCTTCAATATTTTTCGAATTCTGGTGGTCTCTCTTAACTTCTATTTTTACACCAACATTTTCTTTAAACTTTCTTAAACCCATCTTAGATGCATTTTCAAATTAGCAATGATTCCAAAAATGTCACTGAAACTGCCATTTTGAAGTACTAAGAAGATTCATCTTGCCTTCTCAACAGCTATAGTTTTGAACATTCTTTAAAACTATTGAACACTCGAAAACTTTACAAACGCGCGTGTTATATATTACCTATTTTAAACGTTTCTTTTTTTTAATTTAAACGTTTTTTGTGTTTGTTTTTTTTTATTTCAACCACGGCCTTGATATAACCTTATAATGGCTCTAACTCAGATATTGATCTCTGTAAAAAATTTATGTTGGCTTTAGTTGTTTATTTACATTGCAAATATCTTTATATATATATATATATATATATATATATATATATATATATATATATATATATATATATATACGCACGAGTAGTATGTGACACAAGGTCAATTCTTAAGCGGAATTTAACAGGTTTGATTTAAAGTTTTCCATATTCCAGACCGGTTACAATACCAAGGTTAAAGAGCCCAGTTTGTCCAACAATAGTTGGAAAGAGAAAAATTGGATTCATAACTTTCTCAAGGGTATTACCGCTAGGTGAAATACTATCAGCTTTGTCCTGGATTTGAAGTTGTTTTTTAACAATTTTTGGATTAGTGCTTTTTTTTGTCTTTTTAATCACAAAATAATGCTCATCGCCAGCCGAAAAAGAACCATAGAACATAAAAATGAATGATTTTCACTGACACTTCCTAGGCTACCGCATTACAACTAGTTTCATACAATCTTGCAATTATCAGATGCAGACAGACCACACACACATATATATATATATATATAGAGAGAGAGAGAGAGAGATAGAAAGAGTGGCTCAAAAGTTACTTTACTGTAATAGTCTATATAAATTGTTGTATTTCAGACGAAACGCAGTTACATTTCAGCTGGCATGTGCATTTCACCTTTGATTTTTTTTCCATTTCTTATTTAAAACTTTATTTTATGTCATTTGACCACATTGATTGACGAGATTTGAGCGCCAGCTGCAAGTCAATAAACTTTAGAATAAAGATTTTTTGCTATCAAAAACTAGTCACCGGCGTGGATGGGGGTGGAACTGCAACTTGATAAAAAGAAAATTTTAAGAATCATTTTCAGAAACCATACTAACAAGTATCAAACATAAAGCAAGAACAACGACACCCCCCCAACCAGGAAGGCCAAAACTAAGAGGAGACCAAACCCCCACCAAAAAAAGTATCAAAGGGTTGGAGAATTTCTCCAGAGCAATTTTTCAAATATTCCTAAAAGAAATTCAATTCGTACAAACACTGTCATGACAGTGGCCAGAAAATTGATTTATCATTTTAATTAGAAAATAAATAATCGTTTGATAAAGACAAATCTTACAGTCAAGTCATGCTCAACTTTAAGATCACAGCAGTCATTTTTAAGACTATTCTGTCCTTAAATGCGGCACTACATAGTAATAGTCGGTAATGTAAACAATTTTCACCATTGTGAATTGAATTACCATGACCAGAAAATCCAGTAAACACTTGCGTGCGATATAGGGAAACACTGGTCTGCTGTTTCGCCTTTATTAGGTCTCATTAGCAGTGTATACCGTGATCTCCATCTCTGGAGATCGAACCAATGCATGCAGAGCCGAAACTCTACCACTGACTATCAACCGACCTCGCACACAAGTGACGCCAAATCAACAAGTCATGGTAATTGCGCGCTTAATTACTATAGTACTTCAATTTACAATATCATTCCTTTTCTTAAAAATAAGAAAAGAAAAATGTACACTACCCTTGCCCTTGAGGCTATAATAATTACGCGGATGCGTATTTCCCATCCTTCTGGGAAGACGTGGCCCTGGTGACCGTGTCCACTATAAAGAGTATGGATGGAACTTGCAAGACATATTTAGGTTAATTGACCGTGCAATTACCATGGTCGACCAGCTGTCTGTGGAGAGTTAGTGCTGTCTAGAAGACATACCAAGTGTGATAGCCAATCGGGACAGATGGCAAGGGAGACCCAAAAAAATCAGTACTGGTGATGATGATATATTTCTAAGAGTTGTGAGTCCAAATTTTTGCCCAGAGATTTTATAAAAATCAAAGTTTCCTAATTCCGTTGCCATAAAAATATCACAGACATTTATAAAACTCGAATATTTTCCTAAAATTTTCAGAATCGTTATCTAATGAAGTTCTTGTAAACGAAACGTACTAAATAAGAAATATACTAACATTTCACCAAATTACTTTTCACGTTTCGAGGGTAATCACTTCATTTAACGTATTAGGTAATGTATCTCTTGAAGAAATAATTTACCTAGAAAATTACCTAAAGATGCAAGAAGACATAGTTGTACCTGATTTGACAAGTTAAAATAAGTTCATTTTTTTAAAAAAAAAAGCACCTTGTCATTGTGCGAGAATTTTTCGATGAGACTTTCGATGATATGAAAAAAAAAAGTTTTGTTAAGTGGCCCCCAGGATCAGCAGATCTTTTCAGTCTGGGAGATGATCAAATAGGAAGTTTACAAGACAAAACATTAAGTTTTCGAAAAATGAAAGCAAGAATAACTACTGTATTTTACACATAGAATAATAAACTGAAAAATATTCATTATTCAGTATCTGTGGGATACAAATTCTGTTAATAAAGTCGATACAACGTTCTATGTTGATGATTATCATATTTCAAGGCTAGAAAGTTGGTACTTGATGCCTCTTTGCAAAACACTCAGCATTATAAGACATGTTTCAAGGGTTAGTTGAACAATCGAGGTAAAGGAATAGTGTCGTAGCTATTGAAAAGGGACACTTCTGGTCGCCCTCGACAATGGTTGGCCCACTTACTTACAACTTAAATTATCACTGTATCTTATTTTATGTTTAATATTATGAAATATCAAACTTGAATATATACATATATATATATATATAGAGAGAGAGAGAGAGAGAGAGAGAAAGAGATGGCTCTAATATGGTAGTGTGGTCTTAATCATCTACTTTAGTATATATAATTGAACGTCTGATATATATTCCACAAATACATAAGTTATAAAAATATGCCATGTACAAGATATTTATAAACACCCCCACACACACACACACAAACACAGGTATATTATATAGAATTTACATATATTATATATATATGTGTGTGTGTGAGTGTGTGTGTGTATATGTGTGTGTGTGTTAATAAATTATTCATCTTATCGTTCTATATAATTATGTCCCTTTGTATGTATCTCTTATACAATTACTTCCTCTTCCTCTTTTTTCTTTCTTACCACCCCAGCACTCACAGGCATCTGCTTATCTTCTCATTTCCCTGTACCTAATCACACTCCCCAATTTCACATTTGATCAGAGATCAAAGTTTATTCGCCCAGAGAAAAGTTATTCACCAGTTCACCAAGTCGACACTTGCTTCTACGCCTCGACTAGTGCAGAACATACATACGGATTATTCGGCCAGTGAGTCAGGCCTTAACTCGGCTTTTCACCATTTTGATCAACAGAAAAACGGTTTCAACACAAAACATTGTATTTCTTCTACCTTTTCAGTTTTTCCTTTTTATTTCATTATTTTTTTTTTGTACCTTCTTTTTTATCGCGGGTTTTAAATCTATATAATTATATTTGAATTTTTTTCTTCCTTTAATTTTATTATTGATCTTGAAATTCTGGTTAGCTTAAAGGTGTATAATGATGATGGCGATATAGAAAAGGATGATTATAATGATATATTTCTTGTCAGTAATAAAGGGTTCATTCTTTTTCGAAGTGCAAATTGGGAAATATGGGGAAAATTATAAAATAAGTAATGCTGCCCTTTAGGCAACTGCGAAGCAAACAATACATGTTACATGCATTAAAACGTAGAAGGGCAGTCCTGAGATTATATATATATATATATATATATATATATATATATATATATATATATATGTGTGTGTGTGTGTGTGTGTGTGTGTGTGTGTGTGTAAGAGAGAGAGAGAGAAAGAGAGATAGAGTGAGAGACATTTGCTATATTTCTGAATAAAATTTACTCATTATCACTAATTTAGTACATGTAGATCTAAGATAGCATTGACGAAAAAATGACAGTCACGAAGGGCCGTTGACACTGTCGACACTGTATCTATGTTATTCTACCTTTTACATACATATATACATATATACGCGCGTGTGTGTGTGTGTGTGGAGGAAGAGAGAGATTAAGAGAAAGAGATGAGAAGGAGACAGTTTGAAACATGTCAATATGGACTACAGTGACAAGTTGTTACTTTTACTGCATAAGTAATTACCGATAGTTCGGGAACAGGGCCATGTCCAAGTGACATTCAAAATATAGTAACCGGCACCAATGATTTTTTTACCCAGCTTTGTGACCGACAACAAGTACTTAATCATGGAAACTATCGTGGTGAGTGTTGCATATTGACCTTGACAGAGCCGTCATGTTCAAGCTGTGTAAACAAGAAGCCAGTAATGGTAGGTGTAAGCAACTCACGTGGGTTGACTGCCGGAAGCAGGTTACATTGGTTGACCGTAAATGCATGCGCGTTGTGAAATCATTTATGCAGGCACCCACAGCAGTAACAAGCAGTTTCGTAGTCACAGACACAGAATCACGAAAGTCACGGCCACCGAGTTCCCAGATGGTGCAGTGCCTCCCCATAACACCATCTGAGAGGCAGAAGAAGTGCTAAATGGAGCTCTAAATATGGCACAACGCGGCCAAGAAGATAAGGGTCAATATAGCATTTCTCTGTCCAACTGTGACCACATCTTCCGTCTGCCTGTATTCCCCTCTTAAAGTCAACTTCAGGCCCTTTCGTGAAATAAAGATCATATTTTTAAAGTCATATTTTTTAAAGTCATATTTTTTTAAGTTATATTTTTAGAACCAAGTGTTATGATATATTCCTTCATCGTTATGATGAAGGAATATAACAGTGAGTGCAAGAAACGGTCACACATGACCAAAAAAATTCCACTGACTTTATTACTATTTCAGCCTTCATCAGGATAATTCTCAAATTATGAAGACGTGAAGAGGCATTTTCAGTCGATGAAAGAATTATTTTTTAGATTCAACCCCCAATACCGGGACGGTTTCGCTTGATCCAAAATTTAAGTCGTTCCTTGTTCTCCATCGGTTAATAACTAACTCACAGAATGACTGTCGCTTTCAAACATCATCACGCGATAATATCGCACCCACCGTGTGAGTTAGCGTGATCGATCACTTGTTGTCGGTTATTTAGCCTAATGTGAATATGGTTACTACATTACACTCACCCTTCTCAGTCAACTATTGGCAGGCGATGTACCATTCAATCGTGATATCAGTCGATAGGGCCGCCCGCAAGCCGAAGCAGATTATTGCATTTCGTAAGGACATTCGTGCAAAGAGAATCCTAAAAACTTCGGCAAAAATGTGAAATAGTATATTAAACAACACGCGCGAATATATATATATATATATATACTGACACACGTTTGACTTTAAAATTTTACTATGAAGCTAAAATCTTCTACAGTCAATACTGAAACACAGCTGTAAGATTTTAACCTTAAGGCTGTTGTCATCTCAAATTTTGTTACTTGATATAAACTGTCGGAAACTAAATTTGATTGATAACAAACACCACTCATTAGATCGGGAGTCTTTTCTATTTTCTTTCTTATTCGAACTTATGTTGGCTTCACCACAATAATGTTAGCTTAAAAATCGACATTAATTCTCCCAAAGGATGCCAGTCAAAAGATACCACATATTAGGAAACTGAATGTTTTATCTTTAACTCATTCTAACGTGTTTTTATTTTTTCTTGCAAATCTAATTATAATGAAGCCATTAGCAATGCTGATATTGTACAGGTAGGCTGTTCTTTGTTCCGATATTGCAACGTCTTTCTGCCCAGTTGGTGGGGCCTAGAAAACACCGGCTGTAAAGAAGAAAGACCTCATCCACACCGATAAAACGGTATCCCGGGTGTGACACTAAACAACATCTGGTACTGGGGACCCCGTTCTGGAGAGTATAGAGTTCCCTTTCATTGCCATTACAACTAGGTTCACTATGACACGAAGGGTAATTACCTGTTATGGTTACATCTATGGAACTAATAAATAATTATGCAAATAATTAATATAAGAAAAAACACTTGATATAACATACCCCTGTGTAAAAATACGCTCCAGAAACTACACAAAAAATGTAAATATACACGTACAATATACGCAATTCCCTAACCTTTTGGCATAATATAACCCTAAATGGACCGACATGTTTTTAAAATCAATTCATTTATCAGTCAATTAAACTGCATCAAGTTTTAATCCCCCTGTTCTTGATTTCTAAAGAGTAATTCCTCCGTTGCTATTTCTCCAATGTCCACTCTGACCCGAAGGGATTGTATCTGTTATAATCGAATATACGAGTCAGATCTGTTTAATATAATCAAGTGTTAAGTAGTTTTAAATGAATCTGTAGATGCATTTTGTACCACATTTAATTGAAGACCATTATTATTAAATTGACTCTGTGGAAAATAACCCAACAATAGTTGACTAGCCGTAAAACTCACCCACCAATCAACAGAGAGTTATTAATTTTAAAACTCACTAGGTGCTCCATAATAGTGGCTTTGTGCTAACTTCAAGCAATTCACAAAACAACAACTGATCAATGAGCCATACTTGTAGAAGAACATCAATGATACTACTGAATCCATAGCTGGGAGGGATAAGAGGATTCATACAATTCTAAAGGATATTAGCCCAAAAGTGAACATAATAGCACAACTAGAGTTTAAACTCGCTAAGAAAAAGTAGCAGTGATACTATTTATCCCATATCTGAGGAGATACGAATATTAGTCCAAAAGTGAACATAATAGCACAACTAGAGTATGAACACAGCTTCTGAAGAGCAGTAGTGATACTATTTATCCCATAGCTGAAAGAGAAAGAACATTCGTCCAAAAGTGAACATAATAGTACAACTAGTGTTTAAACTCGCTAAGAAAAAGCAGCAGTGATACTATTTATCCGATAGATGAGTAGATAAGAATATTAGTCCAAAAGTGAATATAACAGTATGACTGTAGTTTGAACTTGTTTACTGAAAGACAGCAGAATCGAACGACCTCAGAAATACTGATCATGTATCTAACACCATCACAAGGTAAACATTTTTGGCAAAGAAAGTAAAGCTAGCTCGAAATTGATGTTTTACTCCTCCTCGACCGGCGGTCCAATCAAAACTAAACAGCACAGTCTGTTCAACTATTTACCCATACTTGGAAGAAGAAAAGGTTGGTTTGGGCCTGTTCCATGTGAAACTCTTACAGCTCGTTTAGGATTTGAACTCGGCTCGTCTATTACATTCTCAGCGACGATTAGCGTTATACCAAGCGTGCACGCTAATTACTGAGTAGTGAGTTAGATCCTCAAAGAATGTTTCATATTTACAGCCTTGTGCCAAATATATCGTACGATAAGTTTTTAACGGCGTCTCAAACAACGTGCTAAGAGAGGGTAACCGCTCTTTACTGCAAGCAATGCAACAGCTATGAGGTTTTCGCTTTCAAAAATTTTCTAAATAGACAGGCTGGATAGGAGAGCAGTGTTGAATGAACTGCATGTTTTCCTGAGTGAACTATTTGATTTAATTTTGTTAGGATACCTTAGAGACGAATCACAGGCAAATCTGCACTCGATTTTCATTGCCGTATACGATGTTGATTCGTTAGTTGATGTTTGTAGCTAAGTCTCAGGATGATTAAATGTCATGCTGTAGAAGAAAGAAATTTTAAATGTTGCAAATAGAGCGTCATGTAAGTACGTGAAACCATTTAACTAAATGCAAACTATTTTCATTCGATAGAAATACATGATACCATATAAATATGTGAAAACAAGTAATTTCAGTTGAATAGGACTAGTTACTTGAAACAATAATTAAAAAAGAATAAGGAATACTTAAAACTATCTTAATGAGGGCAAACAATTTCTATTAAATAAGAATATTATGTGCTCCGTCGGTGATGCTTAAAATACGGTGAATGTATCATGTGCAAAGGGGTAAGACTCCTCCCTACCGAAAAAAAATAGAAGTCCTGGATATGACACTAAAGTGTATATGATGGTGAGTCTCCAGTTCTGGAGATCAGGAGAGTGTTGAGTATTTCTTCATCGCCATTATTCCCAGGTCCACTCTTATCCGGATTGGTTGTACCTGTTAGGGTATCATCTATGACAAATAGATCTGTTTAAAAATCATTTGAATTTGATGGAAGCGTCTGACAAAAATCTCTTCAAAAGCAACTACACAAAAAAGATAAATATAAACGATTCCCTAACCTGTTCCCGGACGGGTTGATATGCGGTGCAACTCAATCAATTAATTATTGATACCAAATAAATCTGTATCAACAATGGATTACTATTAATAGGAATTACTACTTGAAACAATATGCATATGAATTATTAGCATTAGATAAAAATACTTGAAACAATAGGACTATGTGAAAACTATGTTGATCAGATAGGAATTCTTGATACCATATCACTGTGCAAAATATTCATATCAAATTTCGGCAGTGAATAACCCATAAATATCTGTCAACTTGTCGTCCTATTATTTAACTGTCATTTATTTTTTTAATGTACATCGGAATAAACGGTTATTGTAATACATTACAAGAAAACAAACTAGACAAAGTTCAATCCCTGGAAGATTTTTTTCTGAACCTTTCTTTTGAGATTTCGTTAGTATTCTAGATCCTTTGTCCTTTTTCTCATATCTTAATTTGACTATTGAAAAAAATTCCGACTAAGATAAATAGGTATAAATCTTTTAAAATACAAGAGAGAGAAAAAAATTAGAAAATCGAATTAAATTATATTGAACCGATTTCATCGATTTTCTTCCATTTTTTTTTCTAAATGCTATATTGAATTGTGAAATTCACAGATTAAAGTGACTTGTTGCTATTCACACCACCCACACATTAGCCCGTGTTCGAATTTTGGACTCTTGGGAAAACGATCAATAAAATGGATCATGTTGATAATTGATTTTTCGTATACACTTATCGAATCAAACGTAAAAGTCAGAAACAAGCGTTGATCAAATTGTTGATCTCAGCATCATAATGGTTCAATATTGATTTTAGAAGTTCTTTATCACTCAACTCCTCTTGGCATTAGAGTTTTCCTTCTTTATCTAATTCTCTAACATTTTTATTTCCAATTCTACGTGCCCTTTTAAGGTCAAATGCGTTTTGTTTTATCGTTATTTTTTGTTATTTTTGTTATTTTTTTTAAATAGACTCAGATGAAAGAATATTAGAAACAGCAAAGATGCACGAAAGGATGCATGAAATAAGTAATCATATACAGCCAATGCTTGATCAATGCAGTGTAACTGAAACACTTTTAAAAACCCTTGCAAATATGGTATAGCCATCGTCAGCAATCACTTTCCGACGTTATCAGTCGCAGTTGTCACCCAATACATATTTAAATGAATGTGACTTTGAAGGCGACCTTTGCGTTCCAGCTATAATGCAGCTAGGTAGGTGTCTGTGCTGAGACTTCGCTTTCATCAACACTTATGCTCCCACTTACCCTGCAGCTTTAAAAACTGATTATATGAACTGCATCAAATACACCTTGCAGAACGTTTTCTGTTCAAGCAACTGCTTTATGAGACGACAGATTTCTATGGTGATGAAGCGGAAGATGTTATCAAGAAATATAGGTAAATAGTATGCAAGGGAACGCAGCGGTCATTTCTGTGGCTGGTGGGCACGACTCTTTCGTGTTTTTCTTACTTGTCAGTGATAAAATAATAGAAAATTAAACTCTAAATACGCTGGCAAATTTTTAGCAAGAACTAATCTGACATTTACTTTTCTGCTTAATTGACTGTTTTTTATTCGGATGTTTCAATAACATTTTTGCGTACCTGTTGATGACAACATGAACCGTATTTTCAAGTTAAATGACGTTGACTTATTCCTGTTCACCTACTGCTGGGAAACTTCAGTAAGTCTTAACACTTGAAGTTCCTTGAACATGTTGCAAGTCTTTCAATTTTAACACCACAGAATCAGTTCTTTTCGTTTTGTTGTTGTTCTTGATTAATAATGAAATGAGTCACTAGATGGTTAGAAATATTATTTCAAGGGAAGAAAATGTAGTCTTAAAGATATAAAAGATCCTAATAAAACCTCATGGAGAATATTGTATTCAAGGCTGGGCGTCTAGATATGGAAATTGAAGTGTAATATTAAGATGGGAGGACATTCAAACGACTAAAAAGAGAGAAAGATTAGTCACTGGAAGAGTTTGGAGAAATTAGAATTAGCTATTTTACTTGAAAGAAGAATGAGAAGTGAACTAATCAAAGCTTTTAAAATTATTAATGCCGTTTCAAATTTGGATAGAACTTATTTAATATTCATAGTAGAACTGGAAATTACTATCAACGCAGATTTTTCAAAATAGTCAATAAACCAATTGAATATTTTTTGTCTTTTTTTTTACGAATAGAGTAATATATTTTTCGAACAAATTGCCTAGTCAGATCAAAAACCACAATAGTCTAAGAAAATTAAGATTAAATTGGATGGTTTCAGAAATAATAGCACATAAAAGAACTTAATAGAGGATTTTTGGAAACTATCAGATAAATTACTGGACAGAATTTAATCTGTATTTAGATATTGTATTAGTACGATGTATGCTCTGTGCAAAGGTTTTTTAGGTTGATTTGAGAATATAGAAAAAAGCGAAGATTCCTGAGAAGGCATTACAAGTAAATAATAATAATAATAATTAGAAAAAGAAACCAAATACTTGTACTCGCAGGATGTCATATGAAAGTGTGACTCTACTTTCAAATCGCAATTGCGGCGAGAAATCCAAGCGAGAGGAGGATCCCTGCGTTTAGTAGTCGCACAATACTAAATAACTAGTCTTTTTTCACATACATATCCACATACCCACCAACCAACACACAAACACACACACGCATATATATATATATATATATATATATATATATATAATGGACTCTTCCGTTGATTTCGGCGTATGAGGGCCCAACATATCGGTTAAAAATGTAAATCCTTGGACTACCTACACAGATTATATGTTTATAGTGGTGAAGACCTGTACTTAACCAGCCACACGTTTTGGATTTGCTTATAGCAGCAATGTGCCATAGATTCTCACAAATAACACTTCTCAGATTTTTAATTCAGTGTATTCAAATCTCTTAAACCGGTTGTCCTACTAAAGATGAGGTTTAGTGTCATATCCAGAACACATATTGTCAGATGTGCAATTGTGTGTGCGTGCGTGTCCCGGCCTATATGCACGCTAATACGCGTGTATGTGTGCCTGTGTGTGGTCCAATGAACCTATAATTATATATTACTCAAGCCAATTACAATTTATATATGTATTTCAGTGGACAATGTTTTTAAGCTTTTATCTATTTTTCTTCAACAAATATAAGGTGTTAAATCGAAGAGAGTTTGACTCAAAACTGGTTATGTCAATCTGTTTATAATTGATTTGAAATGTCTACGTTAATAAACATTTTAATCATTTAAGTAAAGTAGATTCATGACTTATAAACAGTTGAGCAAACAATCATTAAGTAAGTGTCCTCATTGTTCAGCTTAGTAGTCAGTATATACATTTTGAAAACACGTAGTGTGTTGTTCAATAACTTAACTTGCCTAATTAGAATATATGGGACCAATGCACTCTCACACGCATATCCCCGATGAGGATATTTTTCTCTCTACCCTTCCTGCTTTTTTTTGTGACTCATTTGAAGGTTCATCAGTATCTATCTTTATCCCTACTTTCTCATTCTCATATGAAATTTCCTAATTCACTTATACTATTCTCTCCCTCTTTCTTTCTCTCT
The DNA here is from genome assembly GCA_963585895.1 of Sepioteuthis lessoniana. Classification (NCBI taxonomy): domain Eukaryota; kingdom Metazoa; phylum Mollusca; class Cephalopoda; order Myopsida; family Loliginidae; genus Sepioteuthis; species Sepioteuthis lessoniana. Next base: position 61,524,706 of record OY757929.1, on the reverse strand, counting down.
CTCTCTATGTCTCTCTCTCTCTTTCTTTCTGTCTCTGTCTCTATCTCTCTGTCTCTGCCTCTGTCTCTCTGACTCTCTCTCTCTCTCTCTCTCTCTATATATATATATATATATATATATATATTGCAAGTGCATTGCTAATGGTTTTACAAGAGAACTATTTTTCAAATAATCTACTGAAATCTCTTGTAAATTATTTTATTCTATATTGTCGGTAGGGAATATTTTATCCTTTCTGGGATTAGCTCAAAAAAAAATTAAGGGACACAACTGGAAAGTTAAAAGTTTTAAGGAAGCGGGTATATCTGGTTGTTGAGCAAGAGTATTATATTGTTGAGGATAGATTTCCGTACTGTACATTTATTCAGCCCATCCTCCACGAGCAGAATCCAACACAAGGTAAATTTATATGCGAAATACAACTGATTTGAATTTAGAATTTTCTATCTTCGACAACGGTTGTCCCACCCAAGTTAAAGAAACCAGCCTTTACACTTAGTTGTTGGGAGGATAATACTTGGATTCTTACCTTCCCAAAAAATTCCAAATCGTGGACAAAGCTGTTTGCATTTTGCATTGAGCTAGGGAAGGATATGAACCCAATCATTCTCTATCCAGTAATGGATAAATAGAAGGGAAGACTGTGTGTTTTAACTTTGGCAGGGCAACCAGTCTACGAGAAGGAAAACTCTGAAATAAAACCTGTTGAACTCCGCGTAAAAACCGAGTTTATATCACATCTAACTCGTGTAAAGGGGCTGAGTAAATACTATCCTTTCCAAATAACACTATGTAAAAATGCAAATGCCACCACCACCACCAACACCGTCCAAGATTTGAATTCGAGTCACTTTATGAATTTCCTACGTTAACTGTCACACCACGATGGCCTCTTTACAGCACTATATGGGCCCCTTTAGTTTTTTAAATAATGAGTTGAAATCCTTCCTTTCAGGTTTGAATCTTCTGGTTACATGGTTTATCCTGTTGAAATATGAGTCAAAAGGTGTGGAATTTAGAATCTAATGAGAAGCTGTGTATTATACTCGACAACGAAGAGGTTCATTTTCCTTTTATCCGATCTGTTATTTTCAAAAACAGGGCTAGAAATTTATCACTGGTATAAACAATGGAAATAAGTGTTAAAATGTGTTATCGGTCATAGCATATAAGTGGAACGTATAAGATTCCTAAAACAATCGCTATTTTCTGACTAATCGGATGACAGCGGTCAAAACATACAGATTTGTCATCGAGCGGCTGAGAAAATAACATTTGTGTTTTGAAAATTTCTTGGGTTAATTTATGTGAGGAATATTTTTTCAGCAACGTATGAAAAAAAATCATTTAGGTAACATAATACGTCAGAAGATGAAGACGACTACTAAAGTAATCGTGTGTTAGGTTTTAACCAGTCAGGTATGGATTAGTGGGTATCGGAAAAATATGAGTGGCTGGTTTGATCTGTCGATATAATCAGTTGCAGTAGGGGAGCGCCCAAAGGAAGAAGAGTGGCCTCTTGTAGAAGTAGTTGCAGCTTAGAAGTTATGATCTGAAGCAGTTACAGGAAATAGGCGCGCCGGGGTTGCAGTATTAGAAGGTTTATCGTCAGAAATAGAAGTAGGCTAGACAAGTAACTGGGACCTTTTATTAGAAGTGCTGACTAATTACACTGTTAAATTGCTGAAAGAAAGATGGCCAACTTTTGTCGAAGTCACTGATAATCTAGTTAGAGAAGTAAATAAAGTGTCGTTGATTAAAATTACCAGAAAATCTGAGGTCACATTTTGCCTAAGTCTAACACCTTAGTTTGCAGCGCTAACCAATTTTCTTTGATTAGAGTTAGGCTATCATCAGACCGCTCATTTTACAGCTGTGTCAGAAACATTTCAGTTGACATTATGACTCCTTCTTAAGGAAGTAGAACTATCGGTGGCGTAATGGTTAAAGTGCTGAACTGCAACGACAAAGTAAACGATTTCGAACTCCGGTCGTGAAGAGATTGAACCCTCTTTATCCCTCCATTTATGAGTTTAAAAGTAGCATTGCTGTTTCTCTATGAAGATGGCTATGGAATTAAATAACTCACGAACGTTGAAATACCATTAAACAAATAAACCAAGAAATCAAACCCTCTTCAGGATCTAAAAACACAACGTAGGATGAAGAAAAAAATAGGTGAACATCTACAGGAAAAGAAAGAGAAAGAGAGGGGTTAGCAAGAAGACACAACTACTTTATTTGGTTGTCGAATGACCACATGGACATAAAATGATTTACTATTGGTACGGAGTCCAACAGCATCAACACAACTGGATTTCATCACCTGGAATCCAACAACGATTTTTGTCTATATGGCTGAAATTAGCTTATCAAGTTGATAGATAGATAGATAGATATAAAGACGCAGAAAAATACTTAGATAGACTGTGATGAACAGATAAAAAGATAGAAACAAATTATACAATAGATAGATAGAACTTCGGCTAATTCATCTCCAATCATATATATTCTACAGAATTGAGCATTTTTCTAACATTGCATTATCCAATGTATTTGTTAGTATATGAATAGCAGTGGGAAAGTGTATTTTTGTAATATTGTCTTCACCAATTCCCAATGCTATATAATTAACACGAACATTTATTTTTTATTGTTATTCTCTGAATAATTAATTCCTTCTCGCTCACAATGGCAGCAAATTATAATTATCTTTTTGTGAAGTCCTCCGGCTTGGCTCATCATTCTTATTATCTCCCCTTGACTTACCTTTCTAATCAAAATAAATACATTTCCTCCTTTCCGTAGGCGATTGAAGGACAATATTAATTGTCTAGAATCTTCCCAATATGAACGCCATCTAGAAACTTACAAGACTTTGAGAATAGTATATATTTATTAGCGTCTTTCAGCTGTGAAAATGTTTTATATTTAGGACTTTTAAAAGAATATACTCATGTAGGCAATTAATAAAGTCAGTAGGTATGAGAGGGTGATGGAATAACATTCTAATAAACGTAAACTCACACACGCTGACAAACCGAACATTTTTCACAATAAAAAGATAGGAACACGCAGAGATAAATTCATAGGTAGATATTGCAAATAGACTAAGAAAGATATGACTAGACTGAGATAGAGTGAGAGAATAATGACAATAAACATAGATAGATAGATAGATATGAGTAGACTGAGATGGATCAATAAAAAGATAGGGAAGTTTAGACAAGGAGAAGTAAGATAGATAGATAAATAGATAGATTGTGTAAAGAGGCTGACTGCTTTGAATATCAGTTTTTATAGGAGGCTAAATCAATCAACCTGTCGCCTAACGCTTATTATTTGAATTGTTATCTGAAAATTACGTTTTTTGACATTATTTGGTCTCAGACATTACTTGAAATGCGTGTATATGTGTCGTGTTTGAAACTTTTTAACAAATACTGGGCGCCAATCATGGCTAAGCAGACTCGCCAGGAAGGCGTTCCACCGTGGGATTAGGGTTGGCGAGTTCAACTGACAGTTACAACTCTCTAATGAATTCGAGTTTCCTTTAGTGAACACCATTTGTATGGCATATCAACCTTTGTAGGTTATTTAATGCCAAAGCTATTCTCTTAGAATAACAATATGGTGCTAATTAACCCATAGCTGGGAGGATAAGGGGGTTCATACCTTTCCCAAGGGTATTTGTCCGAAAGGGAACGTAAGAGCGCGGCTGGAAAGACCATTTGTGATTTTATCCCAAACTAACTTAAGTTGCGTATATAAAGGTATTATTCACGTATCATTTCAAAATAATGATCAAAAATGGGAAATTACTAATTGTGTGTGCTCTTTGAGTTTAAAGCTATTCTTCTTTCAAAAAATAACATCTAGAAAGATTGTACGAAAAGAGATTGAAAAATAAAGTGAAATACGGTCCACTCAGAAGCAATTAACAATCTCACCTACGAAGTAAATTATATATAAGGGGAGTTCTCGGGGGCAAGTGGCAAACGTTCTTGATTGCCAACATCGTAGAAAGTGAGTTCGAACTCCCGTTGCACTATTATTTTACCTTTAAGACTCTTGGGAAAGATAAGAAACTTTTTATACCCCCAGCTATCGGTTAAATAGTGCCATTAGTGTTCTTTTATAAGGATGAATTTAACAGTAAATAAGCTATGATTGATATGCATTTTAGAAAATAAGCAAAAATAAACCGACTATATACATACTGAGAGAAACATACAGAGAAATGTTTGGCTGGTATTTTTTCAGATGTCAACCTTCAATGAGTAACTTAATCCAGAAGTCAGTTTTTCAAGCAATTACATGGTTTCACGAACTCATAACCGACATACTCCTGTGGACCCCATCATATGGTCGAAAAAGCTGGACAACCAGCTACAACTTATAAATAACAGCTCTGTGCCGATACAGGTTGTAGCCTTGAAGACCAACCGGGAGCGATGGACGATAGAGACAGATGGCGAAGAGAGGGTCCGGGAGATCCGCGCTAGTTGCATGATATGATGATGATGATGATCTGGTTTCAAATAACTATTCCTATCGAATAATCATCACAATCATTATCAAACAATGATAGCTTCAAGTGTCCTTGATAGAAATAATTTACATGCAGTTGATTTCCGCAAAATATTCCCATTTAATAATAATAACTTGCTATATATATTTAATTAACAATTGCGATCTAATGCTAATAATTTGCAAGTCTTCGAACAGTTTTGAATGATTATCTATACCTATTATATTAATAGATGTGAATATTAATTCATAGTTATTAAAATATAATTTCAAGTAGTTGAAATATTAACGTCTTTCGTGCTAATGTATAAATGTAGTTCAAAGTCATTTTAAACATTATCTTAAACAGATTTATTTGACCCATGGATGAGTTTGGTTTCTTCTTTTATTAGTATATCATCCTTCGTCGGTTATTCAGTATCAAAGCCATCCTTCTAGAAGAACAGTGGTGATACTCTTTGATCCATACCTAGAGGAATAAGGGTTTCCAAACTTTTTCAAAGGGTATTAGTCCGAAAGTGAATGTAATAGCGTGACCGGAGCCATACATGGGACTCCAAAAGGTACTACCACTCTTGATCATATTACGATAAGCATGATTTTAAATATAAGAAGAATTTTAGCGTCCGGATACATTTATTTCTAAATGCAAATCATGAAATTTCTACGTCTGTGCAGGTTTACACCGTTGATTCTTAACAAATGACCATTCTACAAAAAAACAAAACGATATTTTCCCTTTATCCGTTGAATTTTTCAAAACAAATGTCTTTTAACTAACTTGAGAGTCTATCTTGGTGGCCACTAGAATATTTGGGGTTAACTGCTTGGTGTTTGGTTTTGCTAAACAGATCAAACACACACACATATAAACACACACACACAAACACAACACGCACACTATATATATATATACGTAAAGGTACACACATGCAAACACGCACACACTTAACTTGAATCTTTTCGGTCTGATGACATATAATAAAATTTCCCTTGCAATAAACTTCATAAAGTTGAAGTAGAAACACAAGGTAAAAACATGTTTGATATATTGAAAGATTTTCTTTATTATTTCAACCTGAAGTCTATTCTATCGAGTTAAGCGAATAGTAGGATTGTGTTTGTTTTTTATGAGCTTGAAATAACTAGCAACGTTATTTTTTCCCTTCATATAACATTATTATGAATGTTATCAACAAAATGTATCCAAATCAGTATTATTATGAAAATTAGAGAGTTAAAGGGTTCGAGACAGGACGTTAAGCCAACTAAACTAAATTGCTAATGACTTGTTAAGAGAAATGTTATTGCTTCTAAATACACTTAAGAGAATGGCACTTCGAACTGCCCCTACCCCAATCCCTTCTCCTGGAGTCACCACTGATGATACATTACATCTGCTCTATACGGACACAGGATGGAGCCTAGAAAACCGTTTAGGAGCAATAGGGATGGATAGCGAAAAAAGTTTGAAAACGTGCGGTCAGTGTGACGATATCATCATCATCATGTCGTGCCGCCAGCACAGATATCCCCGATCCTCTCTCGCCACTCCTCCCTATCGTTCATCGCTTCTTGCAGGTCCTCAGGGCTACATCCTGTATCCTCACAGAGCTGCTGGTCACGCTATAGGTTCGAGCTGGTCGTCCTGCTTTTGTTCAGTCATATTACGAGGTCTATTGGAGAACATCACTTATGATCTCGTTCCTGCTTCTCCAGCAGTGTCCTGCATGTCTGGTTCGTCTAACTTTGATAGTTTTCGTAATGGGAGGTAGGTGGCCGAACAGTTGGAGCTTTGTGGGGTGTTGCCTCCAGGACTTGTTCAAAATTGCTCGCAGTATTCTTGTGTAGTTGCCGTCAAGCTTTTTCTCCATCCGTTTTGTTAGCGTTCATGTAGTGTATCCATATAGTAGTATCGACACGACCGCTGCGTGGAAGAAACTGCGTTTCATTTTATCGGTCAGGTCTGATTTCCATATGACCAATAGTGTCGATGTCTGCCTCGGTTGTTGAGACACTGCTTCCTAGGTAGGTGAACTTGTCTACAGGTTTCAGAGAGCTGCCAACTTGTATGTAAATGTCGCCTGTTTGATTAAAGCACATGTATTCAGTTTTTTGTGCATTGACATGGAGGCCAATCCCTGCGGCAGCTCGTTCCAGACTATGCAGTTGTGTTTCGGTTTGGGAGGGTGTATTTGCCATAATCGCTATGTCATCGACGTAGTCGGCGTCGGTAATTTTTTTGCGGGGTACCTTCTGCTTCTTTTCTTTGTCAGCTCGAAGCCGTTTTCTCTGATTTTATCAATCGATGTTCTAAGCACGTAGTCTAGATAGATGATAGAGAGGTTTTGGGCTAGTGTGTCTCCTTGCAGTACTCCTGCTACTGTGTCGAAGTAGTCTGTGTCTCCATCCGGAGAACGTACTTTCACTTTGGTGTTTCTATAGAGAATCGTTATAGCTGCGACGGTCTCTTTTGGTATGCCCCATGCTAGTAGAATTTGTTCCATCTTCCCTCTGTAAATGGAATTAAAGGCCTTGGTAAAGTCGATAAATAGCATTGTCGCCTGAAGGATTCTACGGATTGTCAATATTTGTGAGTTGTGGATCTATTTCTCTGGAAGCCATTTTGGTTCTTCCTAAAAATGTCAGTTTTGGGTTCTATGCGGTTATATGGATATAACTGTTATACCTCGATAGTTCTTGGCAAATCCAAGGTCACCCTTTTAAGGGAAGGGGAGGATGCATCCCTTCATCCATCTGTCTATCGGATTCTGATTATAAACTGCGTTACAGTGTCGGAGCAGTATGTCGTCGAATTGTCTGGTCTTCCATACTTCTGGGGGAATTTCAAGCCCTGTGACTTTCCTACTTTTAATTTTTCTATGTACCGAATCGATTTTTTCTATGTCTAATTGCTTTAATGTCTAATTGCTAACTAACAATTCTAGTGATTGGGTCATGTGTAACTTTCGGTGGGTTTCCTCGTAGATTCTCAAAATACTGTTTCCACAGTTTTATTCTTTCTTGTTGGTTTGTAGCTTTCAATTTAGCTTTGGCTGAGCTCTTCCTTCTGCTCACTTCGTTTATAGTTTGCCACGCTATCCTAGATTGCCTATCTTCCACTGAGTCTCTAATCTTATCTATCTGATTTTGTATGTATTCTGTCTGTTCTTTTAGATACATGCTTGCTAATTCATTTTATGCTTTTTTATAGTTTCAGGGCATTTGCGTTCGTTGGGTTCTTCCTATTGCATTTGGAGACTATTTTCAGGTCTGCACCTTTTTCTCTAACCGCCAAAGTCTCCCATGGGACTCTAGATTTGGTTCTAAGTTTTGTTGGCATGCATTTCACTGCTGCCTCGAGGTGTGCGTAGACGAAATTCTCATATTCTTCATTTGGGGTACGTATTTTTGTCTTCCATGCTAACACATATTTATCTTTAATATCCCTGTTGTTAAGAAGGACCCAGTCATATTGTTTGGTAGTCGCTGTTCGTGTGGCGTTTCTTCATAGGCTCAGTCGTATTTTTGCCGTGACAATTCTGTGGTCGGAAGATACACCCTAGAAAGAGGAGTATGCCTCGCTATTTTTTCCATTTCTTGTTTATAAAGACGTGTTCTATTTGTGCTTTACTGTCGTTTGCATACGTGTAGGTCCATAATGTTCCCTCCATTTTTTGAAAGTTTGTATTGAGACATGTTAATCTATTTTCTATCGTGGAATCTGTTAGATGTTGTCCATTCCTGTTTGACGAGTTGTGTAGGCTGTATTCTGTTTTTCCCGATTTGGACATTCATGTCGCCGCCAATGACGAGAACGTTATGTTTCGGAATGTTACGCACTAGAGAGGATAGCTCATCGTAGAAGGCGATGAGTTCAATTTATTCTCTTACATTGGTAGGGCTGTAGCAAGAGATGATCGTTGCTCTGGGGTTGCCATTAAAAGTAGCTACAATCATCCTAGGTTGTATTCTCTCTATGCTATTAAGTGATTTTAAAACTTTTGGTCCTATAAGTATTCCAACACCGCCTACCGTGGCATCCAACTCCTACACACAAGCAGGATGCAAACGAAGCTCACTTTTTAAGCAAAATTTAGAAGTTTTGAATTGAAAGTTTTCCTTCTCCTTAATCGGTTGCCACATTAAATTGAATGTCCATTCGACTCAACAATTTACACACAGGTGGGGGTGAATAATTGTATTTATACAATTCTCAAGTGTATTAGCGCGATACGAAATGCAAACAACCTCGTCAAGAATTTGAACTCGGACCGCTGTGTCCATTTCTTCCGATGATAACTATGCAACCACGAGTGAGTGCCTCAAAATATCAATCACATTATATGTATATAAATACAAATATGAGGATCATTAAATAAGTTTCCAGACTTTTTTTGTATGGCCACTTATATTGATAGTATACGCATAAAGCTCTAGTCTACTTCGAAGTAATCTCCTTCGGCTGCAATGCAATTGTTGTACCGTTCAAACAACTTCTCGAAGGCTCCATCAAAGTCCTCTTGTGCGATCGTGTCAATGACCTTCATCACAACCTCTTTCATCTCCTCAATTGTCTCATAACGACGACAGACTCTGAGCTTAGGGAATAACCAAAAGTCACAGGGAACAAAGTCTGGACTATAAGGAGGCTGAGCAACTGTCTTGATGCCCATCTTGGTCAAATAGTCTGTGACAAGGATGGAGTTGTGGACTGGTGCATTGTCCTGGCGGAAATGTCACAGACCCGATTTGAGGAGTGCTGTGCTCTACCGACGGAATCTCTCCCTGAACTCCCTTAAAACCTCAACATAAGAACCCTAACCCTAACCCTTTGGCCAATCAACTCTGGTGTACTGACTTCCTTACTCCTTCCACAACTCTCATCATCTCTCACAGACTCCCTGCCTTCCTTGAATCTCTTATGCCACTCAAAAACTGATGCGCCATTCATGCAAGATGGTCGAAAAGCAGTCTAAAGCATTCCATACGTTTCTGTGGTATTTTTTCCAAGTTTAAAAAAGAATTTTATTGCATATCGTTCTTCTAAAGTGTCCTCACGTCCAGAGTGCAGTTTTGAAACTCACCAGCTGTGACACTCAGGCTTTAATAGGGTGTATTTCAATTGCTGCTGTAGCTGTTCATTTAAACCTGAAATCATAAAAATTGGTCAGTCCTCACATAAGATGTGTAGCAATAAAAAAACTAAATTTTCAAGAGTCTACGACAATTTTACATGTCTGTACAAAAAAAAAGTCCGGAAACTAATTGAAGGCACCACGTATAAATATATTTTTACTGTTATAATCTATTCATAATTATATGTATATACATTTAAGAGTGATTAAAAGTTATTATCCCAACTAAAATGAGACATGTTTTAGTATGATTTTTATTGATATTTTTAACGGTTAGATAAACGTCAGAATTGATGAATTACGTGATGAATATATCGAATAACCTTTGGGCTTCATACTACTTGTTTATTCTTTTCTTGGTTGGTCTCTGAACTTTTTAACATGCTCTCAAATACACAAAACATGTGCATGCATATTTTTGAAAATATACAAACATATTCAGAGTCATAAATATTCATCGCTTTATATATATATATATATATATTTGAACAAATTAATGATGGTTAAAAACTTATTGATGGTCAAGAAGACATAAAGGTTTAGGGAAACTGTGGGCATGTTTATTGTTAAAAAAAGGGGAAAACGACCGGTTTCGACGAGCACTTCTCAAGTTGTTACTACCAGTCAAATTAAAAGGGAGAAAAAGTAGAGGAGAGGAAAAAAGAGGGGAGGAAGTAGGAGAGATGAGCAGTAGGTTAGAGACCGATTACATTCAACCCCAACAAACAGCCCCTCTGTAAACAGAGGGAAGGTTGAAGGGATCGAACGTAAAGGGTCTCCAACACTTTAAGATGATGCAACGAATGTGACCGACTCAGAATACTGAATCGGTTGACATTAAAGTGTACCACGTATTCCCTGCTTCCCTCATGTGGACTGCTATAGAAGACCCGGATGTTTACTAGCTGGCCTCTTTTAAGCTCAAGATTCAAAATACGAGCTGACAAATGCTGCTTTATGCGCAGGTCCAACCGGTTAGATGTCATACCTATGTAGGCACTGCCATAACAACATGTATATTTATATATAACCGAATTAATATGGTTGGGAGGTAGGACATCTTTATGCAGTGCGAGTCAGAAAAATTACTCGCACAACAGCTGAAAGATAACACTTGCCAACTGCCATGGTGATGTATTTGGCAAATTTCTCACCCCTAGAACCTATATGCGGCAAACGCAAATAAACAGGGCACTTGTTAACGGTGCACCTTTAAGCCGTATCAAACTTATTCACAACATCATGGACAACGCCATCCAAAACAGACAATGGATATCCATTTTTAGACAAGGTTGACCTGATGAACTCAATTTCATCATCAAGAAAACACTTGGACGAAATCATAAGGGCACGATGTACAAGAGTCTTAATTAAATTGATTTTGCGCTGCTGAGGGCAAAATGAATCCCATCTCGTATACATGCCAGAAAGTGTGGGCTTCCTGTTTACAGAGGTAAGAAAAGCTGTGGAAGTTTTATGCACAAACACATATGAAAAGGCGGGTTCGTGGTTGGAGTCCTTTTCCACGGTAAACTTTAAAGAGGGATGCATAGAATTTTTATTCTATGAGAAATAAATCGGCATCTTTCTCATTTTCAAATAAACAGAAAGTGTCGTCAACATAACGATAATACATGAGGGAGTAGTCTATTTTAGTAAATGAACTGGCTTCACAAAACCCAACAAAAATATTTGCCAGTGTGGGACCAAGACTTGACCCCATTGCTACACTGTCTATCTGCCGGTACATGATGTTATTAAAGCTAGACTCAACAGAAGAGGTGGTAAAATTCATGAGATGTTTAAAAACCCACTCTGAAAAGGTAGCTTTAGGAAGCGAACTACGAAATAAGACATCGCAACAAATTTCAATAGTTTCTTCAAGAGGAATACATATATATATATATATATATATGTATGTATGTGTGTGTGTGCATATATATATATAATTTGTTCTACGCTGCCTCGAGGAAACAAGGCTTGGTCAAACATACAAATTGTTGCAGGTGGTCTATTGCAAATGAAAACCAAACATCAAGTTACTAATTCCTCGAAGGCACGAAATATCTACTCAGGAAGTTGACAACCACCCAACGACTTTCTCTCTCCCCAGGACTCCATGCTGGCCGCTCCCCGAGTGCCTTTCCCTACCCTACACAAATTCCGTGAGCTGGCCCTGCTTGCTACTCAAAATAATCTCTTCAATCTGACGTGTGTAACATCCTCTTAGCACGCGGTTACAAATAATCTCGTCACAAGAAAGTATCTTGCAAAAACAGTGAGAATTTTCTCCGTCGTTAGAGTAGTGAATAGGTGGATGAGAGGGTTATGATTCGGCCGCTTGTGTTTTGTTCATAAAAACTAGCTTGTCATTTGTTTAAATGTAAGGAATGAAAATAATTCCGAAAACTATGTTTACTGGCAATTAATGGCGTTAAGAAAATGTGATTAATTTTGATATTTTCAACGTTTACTAAATTGCTTTAAAGACATCTTGGGTAAGCTTTCAATTCAATATTGAATTATGTCCTTAGATTTTTTTATGTAAGCCTTCCTCCACCGTAGGAGGTGCAAAAAATGTTTGGTTCCGTCGGCATTCTTGCCGTTGGGAGGCGCCGTAAGGATTAAGCTACAGCCCTAACTCTTGCTCTTTTAGACTACAGCCAGATATTACTTGGGGTGAAGGCCTTCTGAAGCCAAAATAGATTGATAGATAGATTGATAGATAGATAGAAAGTAATAAAATGGTGTGTCTGTGAATTCGGTTTTGAAAATCTCAATCTCCAGCGTTTCAAATTTTCAAAAAAACAGAAGCGTTTCTAACTATCGTCTGCTTAATGAATTCGATAGAATATTTTGACTAACGAAAAAATACCAGAAGGAACAGAATTCGTACGGCGAAGACGTTCAGTTCTTTCTCCGGCTTTTTATCAGTAAAAAAAATTGAAATTCAAATATTTATAAAGTTATGATCATAACTTTTATCATAACTTTTATACATTATAATTTATGTATGAGTAAAATCTATTATTTTAATTTGAGCAAGCAAGTTCATTTAAAAAAAACGGGCGACACTCTCGATGAATAACTCCTTTTAATACGTAAGTAAAAAACGTATTTTTTTAAATATTTATTTGTCTTGTGCTTCGGAAATTGGTAGAAACCAAGTTTCATTTTGAAATAAAGATCTCTTCCATGTTTTTTTTAAAGATTATTGTTTGAGACTAATTCTCTTTTTACGGTCGAAATTAACAAGATAGTTGTTTAATTCCCGTTACAGTTATAGTATCGGTTGATCTAAAATTATTTAAAATTATATTATCGAGTTTTTTCCAACTGATTGCATATAAGCAAACATAAACAAAAGGGGAAACACTCTTAGAAAATTGCTTTTTTTTTTTAAATTGTATAAACATTTAAATTTTACCTTTCTTTCGATACTGTAAAACTGTTAATTGTTTATCTTATAGATATCACTTGAAAACCTTTAAGCAAATATCTTTTTACATTTTTTGTGTTAAATAAAATTTCTTTGATTGGATTTCTGGATTTTTTTTTTTTTTTCAACTGAATCTTCGGAATTTGCAGACCATCTTCCTTTTATCAGAGTTTATCTGCCTGATAATTTTTAACAGTTACATCACATCTTTTTCGGCACAGAAACTATCTACTATCTTTGTAGAAAAATTAAAATAGAATTTGTTAAATTTTGATTTTTAAAAAAGAATTATTAAATTTTGCTTAAATATAAAAAATTATATTTCCCTTAAAAGATTATTAAATTATCTTTACCCCTACTTAACATATATAGTGCAGCCATGTAATCTATTATGCAACACTATGGACTAATTTAATGCATGTATTTATTCAGCTCCTTCGCCACGGATAGGATGTGAAATGTGGTTAGGTGATGTAAAATTAGTTTGAATTTAGAGCTTTCCTTCTCCTAGGCCGGTTGGTTTATTAAAGGCTAAAGAACCCAGTCATCCCTACGTACTCCTGTGTGGAAAACAGATGAATTCATACCTTTCCGAAATCATTAAGGCAAAATGAAACGCATACTGAATCGTTCAATATTTGAACTCGAGTTACCAATTTCAATTCTTAGCCGTTACGCTTATCAGAAAATCTTCATACTTTTTCATAAGCCAGTTGTAGAAACACTGAAATGAAGCTAATAAATCTTTAGTTGTTTGTTGAGTTACAGTGCGGGCAAAGACCAGGAGGTTATAACGTAATCTTGGTGAAAAAGAACAGTTACAGCACTCCACTCACCTTTTATTTCTGATGTTACTTCTTCAAACCGGTAAGAAGAAATACATAGGATGATCTTTTTAGTATATGTTGCAAAGAATTAGTTTCTTTTTTAAATGGGATGATGGTTTATTTCATCCTTAAAATAAACGAGTCAACTATTCGCAGTCCCTCGATACTAATTCTAACTTTACAAATCTTTCAAATCTCGCGTTACTACCTCGAGGGTTTGACATTTTAACCTCTCCTTGTAGGTCACTTCTGAAATAGCCAGCCGCTGAGTTCATTGAAGAGGATGAAGGGACACTGCATTTATTTTGTTCAAATTCTCCTTCTCTCTTCTACAAATAAAGTATATAGAGTTTTTGTTTCTGTGAAATCATCTAATTGATGACGTAAAGAAATCAAGTGCGATTTGACTGACCGACGTAATCAAATAGCCTATTTCTATTCACCTATCGTCTAAAGTATATGATCACACTTATAATTAAATCACTGGATCTGATCACACGCATTACTTATATTGATTTACTTTTAGAACTACCGTTATATTGGCCTGGAAAAACGTGAACTTCTAAGGTTAATGCTGTCGATATTAAAATACTACAAAAATGTAGAGAAAAACAGAAAATGAGAACGAGAGACAGAGAGATAGGGAAAAATAAAATCAGATAAACACTACTGATTATTTCAGTCAACATAATCTGCATTAACAATCTTATGGTTCTTCTTGCATTCTGAAGTCTTTTTTCTTATTGTTTACACTATGCCCATATTTCTCTCTGAGCAAATTGTTGGCGGGGCTTACATTACGCTGGCTGTCCTCAGCAGAGAGGTAAGATCCATCCCAGAAAATGGTGTCCTGAGAATGACTCTAAACTTTATATGATGGCAAGACCCCAGCTCTGGAGATCTGGGGAGTGTGAAAAATTACATCATCGCCATTACTCTGAGGTTCACTCTGACTACCTGTTAGACTCCCATTTATGGATCAAATAGATAATGAAACCGATTCCCTAACTTCTCGCTACAGAGTTTGGCAAATTATCAGAATAGGCACTCAGTCGTGTAACGAACTGGGTCGGACTTGAAATAAAACTCCAGAAGAAGAAGACTTATTTATGGTACACTGGAACATCCTATCGTGCTCACGTCAGCAAGTTCATTTCCTGGGCTGTGATTGGATAATATAATCCTATATGAGTTGACGTACCTTTAAAATTTCACAGCACCAGTAATTAGAAACATATTTGTCATCTTCATATTCTGCAAGAGATCTTGATAGTGTTCTCAACTTTCTTCGTTTCAGACAGAGGCTTTATGGGAACAACTACAATTATTACTTGAAAGGTTTTAGTTACTTTTTGATGCCAACTGGAAGAAGTGATGCTTGATCAACAATAAAGAATATTGCATGTGGTCTTTCGCTGGCTAAAATAAAACGATTAATACCTCGAAAGTATCAGATATCTCAAGAGAAAATTGTCAGCTCGAAATAGCTCTCAGAATCACCAAACGCAACTAAATGGAAGGTCAGCATTTTCCCTCTTTTTTCTTCGTATTATTTTTATATTTCAGTTTTCTGTCTTCTGTCTGTCACTTTGTCATTTCAAACTCCTTCACTTCGTGTGCTTTCATCTCTTTCCTTCCTACTTTTTTTATATTCGCTTTCTTCTTCCTACGGTTTCTTTCTTTTATAAATTCTATTTATGCGAATAAGGAATCCTCTCACTACCATGACACCATTTCTCATTGCTCTGCTGCTGTTCAGCCCTAGTTGCATGCCAAATATATATATAAAGTAACTAAAGTTGGCGACCGTAGTCGAGGGTGATCGGAAGGCTCCCTTTTCAATAGCTACTACACCGAGGTGTTGGGGTGGATGCAACTCCTTTCCCTGGATTACTCCATTTTACTCTTGATACGTACCTTATAATTCTGAGTGTTAAGCGTGGAAGCATCAAGTATCATTTTTTGAGTCTTTGGTATGACTCGACCTGGGATTGAACCCAGGTCTCCAGCGCTTTTGGCAAACACTCTACCCACTAGACCAATGAGCCGGTAAAATTATATATAATTATGATCAAACTTAAATCCTTACAGAGCTCAATACACAATTCAATGCAATATTACAATATTTTCAGCTGTGAAATAAGATAACAATAAAACAGGACAAATTCACGTCCCTCTCGAATACAAGTTCCCTTGTTGATCGGCAGTGTGAAACTCAGAATCGCGAGATTTTTATAATCCTATTTTATAGTTGAAAATATTATATATATATATATATATATATATATATATATATATATATATATATATATATATTGACAGATATATATATTGCCATATCCTGAATATATGCTTCAGTTTACTGAGTATTAATTGTACTAGTCATTTCACATTGTATTTTACATTAAAGTTAATTTTTCTACGAGTTTTCAATCCAGTAATAACTGATGATTCTCTCTAAAGCCTGGGTGACAGTAAGTTTCTTCAGTTCTTCATGGCTCTTTGCCAGTCCCTTATCAAGGCCTTTGAAGACCGTTCTATGATTTCTAAACACAAATGGTATCACCGTAACCTTCGTTCCACGGTTTTTATGCTCTGTGGCAGGATATATTTGTCGCTTATTTCTCTTTTAGAATGTGGTCTACAACAACTGCAAATTTCTCAAGATGAGAAGGCGGCCCAGTCGGTTGGGGCTGAAAAATACAGTGACTGCATCTCTGCAGAGGGGTAACACTGTCCTAACATATGTCCCGGATATGTCATTAAACAATCTGATGGTCAGGCTCCAGCACTACTGGAGTTTTGAGGAATGCGAACTACCCTTTCAATGCCATCGCTCTAGCTTCACTCTTTTCCGGTGTGGAAGCACCTGATAGGGTCCTGTTTATGGGCCAAACAAACTAAACTGTGTTCTTATACTAAAAGGAATTGTTTAGAATAGAACTGTTTTTGACATGTAAACTGTATACTTATGTTTTACTGAATTGTTTGAAATAGAACTGTTTATGTGTATTAAAAATGGATTTGGCATTAAATAACCTGCAATGGTTGATATGTCATAGAATTAAACCAAACCAATTAAACTAAGATGAGAAAGTATTTTCTTTTTGTTCACTCTCAGTCTCCTTTCCTAGCCAGGATTTTGTGATCCGTTTGTCTCTCATAATCCCACATAATTTTATGCGCTTCATTTTATAGTATAAATTCTGGTTTGTGCATATATCATTTTACTAATACCTTTAAGTAAAATCAAATGAATTGGAAATGAAAATTGGTCTAATTTACTATTACTGTCGAAAATCACAATTAACATTTTATTCTAGACTATTTGCTTTTAAAACCTACCGATATTCTTCTAATTTTGTTCGACTGATGCGATAACATCAGCTTAGAAGCAAGCCTTATTTTTCTGTTATTATTGATGAAGAGCTTCCAGCATTGAATATATGACTGCAGCGTTTTATTCATGTCTTATAATATCCGCCATAAATAAACTCTTTTACCAAAAATAAAACTACTACACCACTGAAACTAAGAATAAAATTACATTAGTATACACATCATCAGTATATACAGTATTGGACAAAATAAACGAAACGTTCTTGTATTATTGTCTTTTATTATAGTTTATGGATTTTTAATGAAACTTCCATGATTTAGATACGCATCATCATCATCATCATCATGGTGTGCCGCTTGTACGGATTTCCTTGACCCTTTAAACCTGGATCACATCACCGCAAAACTCGTCCCTATCGTCCATTGCTCTCGGTTTGACTTCCATGCTACATCCTGTATTAGTACAGAGTTGTTGTACATAGGTTCTAGCTTGCCGCCCTACTCTTGCTCTCCACAGGAGACACGCATAGGAATTTATCATTTTCCTTGATTATTGTTGATTCCAACAAAAATTAAAACTAAATATAGAGTCCCATGGGAAACTTTAGCGGTGAGAGAAAAACGTGCACTAGTGAAAACAGCCTCCAAAAACTATCGAAAAAACCCAACAAACACAAATGCCTTAAAACTAAAAACGGCACAATATCAATTAGCAGGCATATATATAAAGGAACAGACAGAATACATTCAAAATCAGATAGATAAGATTAGAGACTCGGTGGAAGATATACAATCTAGAATAGCCTGGCAAACAATAAACGAAGTGAGCAGAAGAAAGAACACAGCCAAAGCAAAACTTAAAGCAGCAAACCAACAAGAAAGAATAAAACTGTGGAAACAGCACTTCGAAAACTTACTTGGAAACCCACCAAAAATAACACATGAACCAATCACCAGAATAATTAGCAAACAATTAGACATCAAACTTGGACCGTTCACACAAGAAGAACTCGACTTGGTTCTCAGAAAAATTAAAAATAGGAAAGCTGCAGGGCTGGACGAAATTCCCCCGGAAGTATGGAAGACCAGACAATTCGACGACATACTGCTCCGCCACTGCAACGCAGTATACAATCAAAATCCGATAGATAGATGGATGAAGGGATGCATACACCCCTTCCCTAAAAAGGGGGACCTCGGATTAGCCAAAAACTACCGAGGCATAACACTTACATCCATAGCTGCCAAAATCTACAATGCCCTACTACGAAACCGAATAGAACCCAAAATCGACAACATACTTAGAAAAAACCAAAATGGCTTCCGAAGAAATAGATCCACGACCTCACAAAAATTAACCATCCGCAGAATCCTTGAAGGAGTACGGGCAAAGAACTTACAAGCGACATTAATATTTGTCGACTTTACCAAGGCTTTCGACTCCATTCACAGAGGAAAGATGGAACAAATCCTACTAGCATACCTAAAGAAACCGTAGCGGCAATAACGATTCTCTATAGAAACACTAAAGTAAAAGTACGATCACCGGATGGAGACACAGAATACTTTGACATTGTAGCAGGAGTACTACAAGGGGACACGCTGGCCCCGTATCTCTTTATCATTTGTCTAGACTACGTACTTAGAACATCGATTGACAAAATCAAAGAGAATGGCTTCGAACTGACGAAGAAAAGAAGCAGAAGATACCCCGCAACAACAATTACCGATGCCGACTACGCCGATGACATAGCGATACTGGCAAATACACCTGACCAAGCCGAAACACTTCTGCATAGTTTGGAACGAGCAGCAGCAAGCATAGGCCTCTATGTTAATGCACACAAAACGGAATATATGTGCTATAACCAAACGGGGGACATCTCCACTCTAGAAGGAACCCCACTTAAACTAGTAGACAAATTCACATACCTAGGAAGCAGCGTCGAATCAACCGAAAAGGACATCGAAACGAGGCTAACGAAAGCATGGACAGCTATCAATAGGCTATCGATTATATGGAAATCAGACCTAACCGATAAAATGAAACGCAGTTTCTTCCAGGCAGCGGTCACATCGATACTGCTATATGGATGCACTACATGGACGCTCACAAAACGACTGGAGAAGAAGCTAGACGGCAATTACACAAGAATGCTGCGTGCAATCCTGAACAAGTCCTGACAGCAAAACCCCACCAGACACCAACTGTACGGCCACCTGCCCCCTATCACGAAAACTATTCAAGTTAGACGAACCAGGCATGCAGGACACTGCTGGAGAAGCAGAGATGAACTCATAAGAGATGTACTCTTATGGATCCCCACACATGGCCGCGCAAAAGCAGGACGACCAGCTCTAACGTACATTCAGCAGCTATGTGAGGATACAGGATGTTGTCCTGAAGACCTACCTCGGGCGATGAACGATAGGGAGGAGAGGCGAGAGAGGGTCAGGGATATCCGTGCTACCAGCGCGATATGATGATGATGATGATGATGATAGCAGTTAAAAAACATTGAATTGATGTCTCTAGCTCAAAGGATGTATTTATTACAGGACGTTTTCCAAATTACCGCCATTGCGCTTGTCTCAGGAATAAATCATTATCATATTAATGAGTTGCATCCATTTTGAGACACCCTGTACTTCTACGACACCAAACAGACGTTTTGCCACCTAGGTTCTCAGAAAACCCTTGTTCTGATACGGCACTACATAGATATTTTCACCACTACGGTTCTAATGAGTCTATGTGTGTAGCCGGACCCCGTTGTAACCTAGCCGTGAGATAAAGTTTCCAACACACAAATCACCGTCTGTTTTTGTCGTTGATACGAAATTTATTTGCCACCATTAGAATATTAAAATAAGTCAACTACTTTAAATAGAGAGAAACACGCCGTCATGAGAAGAGAGAGAGAACAGACACAGACCTTGATATTATATTTCTTGTTTTCTTTTGTAGTTCTCGCACGTGCTTTCTCGGGGTTCTATTTTCACATCTTCGCGCCGAAATGTTCGGCCCGGCTTCACATCAGCGTGGCTTGTCCCCAACTGTCTTTCTCCTCTTTTCTATCCCACGTCCCCCTTGACGACATTTCCTGATGAGTTTCTTTCAGCCTACCACAACCCATCTTCTGATTTGCTGCTGATACATTTTTAACCCAGGTGTCTGCTGCTATCCCGACCTAGACTTGTGAAACCTCCGCCGTTCACCTTCCTATTCGCTTTTCCCCACAGTATGATGCCTTCTTCTCTCTCTCTCTCTCTCTTTCTCTTTCTCTCTCTTGCTCTCTCTATCTATCTATCTATCTATCTATTTCACCCTCTCTCTCTCTCTCTCTTCCTCTGCTTCAGATCTCTTTCTCATATATGTCTATCTTTTTCTGCTATCCAGTGATTGACCTCTAAATCTTGAAAGGAAACAACCTACTTATAAAACCATCAACCGGAGTCCCCAATCATATTACAAATACGAACCTGCTTCGTATTCACATTTTTGGGTTGTTTCAAAGTTCAGTAATAAATACTACTTAACAATATCCGTTTTGATGGTGGAATCTCTTATTGGAAATAACAAAAACTTGACATATTCACTTAAGGCGATAACCTTTAAAAAAGAGAAACTGATTGGAGAGTGCTTAACTATGGGTGATACTGTACATTATACATTTTTCAAGAATTTTTGTGGCAAGCTTTATTATTTGCAATGTCCTCTGTACATTGTAGTTCCTACCTCCGACTCTTAATATACTCAAATCTATTATTTGTCCTATTTCAGGGGGGGTGTTAGAATGATTTTTCAAATCCTGAAGACTGCATTTATGGTCTTGATGACTTCTTTTAGGATATATAATCTCGGCATTCCAAACAAATGCAGTTAACTTTAATGAAATCATTTTTTGTATCGAAAAAGAGTATGAACTGGTCCCCTTTCTTTGATTTTAAACCTTTGAATAACACCTTATGAAATAAAATATATTGCATTTATTGACGCGATCACAAAACAGCATTTCGTGTAAATTGAGACGAATCAGGCGATTCGTAATGACATTGTAATAAATATCACAATAGAGACGCAGCTGCAAACAGTTTAGATAAGGAAAGGAAAAAAGTTTCTCTTTGTTTCTCCCTCCTCTCTCATTCTCACTCAAACTCTCTCCCTCTCTCTCTATCTATCTCACGATCTCTTTTTACTCTCCCCTCTCTCTCCCTCTCAATATATATATATATATATATATATATATAGCGATAATATAAATAAAGCTATCATGATCTACTAGTTTACTATGAGAGCAATATTGATATTAATAATAAAGGCTAATTCATGTATAAGTAGGTTTAGTTAAAGGTTATTTAGTTTAATGGCATATCAACCCTTAATGGTTATTGAATGCTAAATCCTTTCCATACACACATACACACGCGAATGCAAGCGAATAATTTGTTGGCAACCTTATTTTTAAACGAACTAGAGCACATTTGTTTGCACTCGGTTAAATAGTTTCAAGTCCAACAGATACGACCACCCTGGATCAGAGTGTAGCTGGGAGTCATGACAATGAAGGAGTACTCCAAATTCCCCAAACTCCTAACTATCAGTCGATTTAGTGTCATAACTCCTCTGTAGTGATGTAGTCGGTATATTCTACAGCTGCAGCCGACTGGGCTATTTATAAATAATGTGTGCACAATATCATTGATGATGGCATAGGCAAAAAACCAAGTTGCTAGTCGTCTTTGATCCTGTGACTACACTATCCGAACATATTTAAATAATCTATCACTATTGAGCACTCTTTATTCACAAATATAACACACACACACACACACACACACACACACACACACATACATATATAGAGAGAGACAGACTCTTTCGCTGTATCACCACATTTTATTGTGCTAGACAGGCAGGACGCTTCAAGCTGGGGATCGAGACCTGCCTAACTTTACGTTAGACAAGTTATCTAACCGCTAAGCCATTTCGCGCTAACGGATACCAGAGTGCTCAATTCGTTAGAAGAGCTTTTGCATTACGCGGGTGGCAACCGATAACTCCTTCGCCAGAAGATAGTGGGATAAACTAGGCCCTTTAGTTTTGGTTGATCAAGAAGTAAAAACACTGACTTTAAAAACTGTGGATATTTGGAAAATATGTGGCACATTTGTGTATCATTCTTCTGTTATCAGCTTATCCTTGAAGTACGTCTCTGTTGTACACAACCTTAATTACTATAAACAAATCACCTGCGTAGATAATCCAACAGTTCATATTTCTAACCGAACTGTTGGTCCCTCCAACGCTGATATCGATGGGATAGTCCATCACACACACGCACACACACACACACAAACACACACACATATATATATATATATATATATATATATATATGTGTGTGTGTGTGTGTGTGTATGCGATAAAGGAAGACAGCATGGAATAAGTTATTGACAAGTTTCGTTATAGATAAAGTGTACAATATTTATTTGTAATTGAAGGAATTCGGGCATATAACAAATTAATTTTAGAAATTAATAGAGCAACATAGCCGAGGGCTCTTTTATTAGATGAATTTTTTGACAAATGTTATGACTCTTATAGTGGAAGAAAAAGCTTAGATTGATTGATCTAATTTCTCTAACACCACCCATAGAAACATAAATAAAACATAGTAACTAGCGAAAAAATACTTTAACTAATAAAAAGGTCAAGTAAGATAAGTAGTCCATGAATTCTTCGGACCAGGCACATGGAAATTGAAGGGACGATAAAAATAATTAATTAGGGGCAAACATAAATTGTGCTAAATCTGAAAAGCAACCGTGAAACCACACATGGTGACATTGGGGGAGAGCCGAGGAACAGTATAGAAACCTTTTTATGTATTTCAGTCTCCCTTCTTTTTCTTCTTTTTTTCCCCTTTTCCTCTTTTTTCCTTTATTTTTTTCAAAAAAATATAAAAGGAAAAATATTGTTGCTGATTTCACTCCCCCAAAAAAGAAAGTTAGCTATCTGATGAGGCAGGAAATAAAACCTCCTATCGAAGTGAATTTACAATGGCACTATAACTGTGGTTGAGTATTCCTTTATTTACGTTTCATATATATATATATATATATATATATAATATTTCTTCATTGATATATATTTGATTGAATATTAGAGACATTTTTTGTCTACATTTTTTGTTAATCCTTTCGAGTTGCCGTATCGATTTTATGATATCCGGCGGGAATTGGTTAATAAACCTTCCATAATTAATTATTTTCCATGTACTTTCTACCTACTTTGGGAGCATGCGATGCAAAAGTGTTGTAAATTTCATAAATCGATTACCGACTGAGATTATTAAATCGATACGGCAAAAATGTCTATTAAGTTCAATCAAATATGTATCAATGAAAAAATGCTGCCTAAATATACATATTTTAAATTACATGATCCTGAGGTTCATATATATAACAGCTACTTTGGAACACAGACGTGATCTCGTGAATAAATTACATTCTGTAAGGATATCATCAATACACTAAATCTTGAAACACAAAAAATATGAGAAAAAACTCTAAAGCTACATTAAACCTGAACAACTCTATGAACTAGATCACAGACTTGCCGTAAAGATTAACAAAAGTGATTACCAACACAACTTACTCTTCAATAAAAGCTCAATAATCTACAAAGGTCACTTACTACTTCTAAATAACATTGACAAATATATCAACCTCTCAGACTGTAATTTAACTCAACAACCAAAAGATTTTCTCATCTTAGTATCCAACTGACATTTATTCTAAGGATATACTAACATCAGTAAAAATACAAAAATTGAACTTTTATACCAGAATATTTTAAAACTCTGCGATTAAAAGGTAATTTCAATAAAACCCGAATTCCGTTATATCCTTTTGGTTGACGCCATCAAAGATAGCTACGACAAAAAATGACATACCTTACAAACTCAACAACTAAAAAATACCAAAGAATTATACAATCACCCCAACATCACAATAAAAAGCAGACAAAACAAACATTTTTGTAGTACTCAATAAAACAGACTACCATTCAAAATTACAAAATATTCTCGATGACCTCACCAAATTCAAAAATTTAATAAAAATCCTTTCAACTAAAATAAAAAAAAAGTAATAAACTAATCACTGCTAATAATGCCGAACGTAATAGCACAAAACTATTCACAATAATCGGTGATTATAAACCTGGCTATTTAAACGGTACTGTAAAAATACATAAACCTAATCATCCTCTGCACCCAATTATATCACAAATACCTACACCAATTTATGAACTCACAAAAACAATAAAACAACTTATTACCCCTCACTTACTTAGTAAATATAATATAAAAACAACACAAGAATTAATTCAAGTACTACATAAACTTAATCCCAAAAATGGTATATTAGCTTCATTTGATATAGAAAACTTATTCACTAATGTACCCGTCAATGAAACCATTGATATTTTTATAAATATTATCTGTAACAATCCATCCTTCCATTCTCTTAAAATTAACCCTAATATACATCGAAAAATACTCTTAATGTGCAATAATGAAATTCCATTTCATGACCACCTTGGTAATATTTACATTGAAATAGACAGTGTATCTATGGGATCTCTCCTGGGCCCGATCTTCAGTGATTTCTACATGTCTTACCTTTATAATAAGATATTTAATAACATTAAAAAACGTTCAATATACCTAAGATATGTTGATATATTTATTCGTTCTAATGATATTAATGAGATAAGCATATTACCAGATGCCTTCCAAAAAATTAAATTCTTAACTTTACTCATGAACTACACAAAAATAATAAAAAATTACTTTTAGATATTCTCATTAATAATAATAATAATAATAATAATAATAATAATAATAATAATAACTTCACCACTTCTACTTATAAAAACCCCACGAATAACAACCCCTGTACCTTTAACTTTAAAAGTGAATGCCCCTTCCGATATAGATAAAAGCCATTATTAATAACCTAATATCCTGTGCAAAACTAATCTCCTCTTCCTAAAAAATATCTTATAAAGAAATAAAAATACATTAAAAAAAAAACTCTCATCAATAATGGGATCCCTAATAATACTGTTGATGAACAAATTGAACATATAATTAAAAATGTTAGCCTACAAAATAAACACTGCAACACCTTACCCAAAAAATAAGTATTATCAGACTTTTTACCTCAACCAAATGTACTACAATTATAGATTAGATGAAAATATTTTGAAAACATTGATACAAAAAACATACCCCCATTGTCCTAATAAAACAAAGTAAAATTTATAATATAATATGATATAATAAATCCAAAATCTCCAAATTAGTCATTAATAATAATTCCTCTATCTCGATCGGAGTTTTGCAAATAATTAACATTATATATCATTGTAAATATCCTTTAGAAGATTGCATCTCTGAAAACTACTATATATACATCAGTTTAACTTCAACTACCTTAGCGGGTGTCCTCGTGGTGTAATGTTTAAAGCGATGGACTGCGGAATCGTAGTACGCGAGTTCGTACTCCAGTCGCGTTATTACGTTCACTTTCGGGAAAATACCCTTGGGAAAGGTATGAACCCCCTCATCCTCCCAGCTATGTTCTTCTTGGAGAATGGCTTTGGCATTAAATAACCTGCAAAGGTTGATATGCCATTAAACAAAGAAACCAAACCAAACCTTCAACTACCTTATCGAGAATACTTACTATGCATCCCTCTGATACATCTAAAAAAAACATTCATGCCCGACAAGTGAATTTCGGAAAATTCTTACTGAAAACACAATATTCGAACAACAAAATAACTAGTAAAAACTACAGATTCTCGAGGTGCTATATATTAGAAATATGCTACCCAAACTTAATAGAATTAATTTTGAATCCAGTGCTAATGTTCTTAAATGTATTTAGCTACTAATGCTATTTATAGAAACAAATTTAAAAAAAACGCAACACAATACACTAGCATAAACGCTCATTCTTACAAAGTAGTAATGTACTTGCAAAAGTTACATCACTTTCGCAATACACACTCCCCTGATGATGGTCCAAAGTAAGCTAGAAAGTTCTTGGGAAATAATTGAATATAATTTTCAATCTAGTATATATATATATATAGATATATATATATAGTGGGGGTTACAACAACAGCCACAATGATTTACCCCAACTAATTTCTTTATAAAATGTTAATGTTCTTTTCCACGGAAGACTTCGAGATGTTATCAATTCTTGTGGAACATCATGTCATGAAAACAGATATCATTGTATATTACTTTTCAACAATCTCTAAAGAATTGAAACGGTGAAACCAAAAATAAATTCGTATGGATATATATGCACTAAATGTACTAATAAACTGCATCTATACAAAAAAGGGGAGTACTCATTAATATTTGAAGAACAGGTTATACATGCATTCAAGTTGATGAGGTTGCTGAAAAGTCTAAGTCTAGACCAAGATTAAAAGTGTGCATTAAGTTTGGTATCAACTCAAGAACTATTCTGTTTAAATCATGTCGCAATACAGTCTTCCCTCCAGTTAGATTCATCTGAGAAAGCTTTTATCTAAATGGACATATTTATATATTTATTTATACATTTATTTATATATTCATTTATTTTGTTAATGTATTTAGTTTCATTTTGACTGATTTATTTTTTGTAATTATTTTCTTTTCTGATATTTATTCAGTGCTTTTTTTGCTTAAGTAATTTCACTATTAATATAATTTTTTATTCAGTAGGTTTTCATCAACTGCTCTCTCTCTCTCTCTCTCTCTCTCTCTCTCTCTCTCTCTCTCTCTCTCTCTCTCTCTCTCTCTCTCTCTTTTATCCTACGGCAGTTTGTTGATGTTTGATAAGAAGTCAAAAACTACCGCCTTTTAATCTTACGTCTGGCAATTAACATTAAATCTTTTGTTTTGTACAATAATGGTGACACACAAATAAAAATATCACGCGGCTAAAAAAACATTATTCTAAAACAATCTTTAAATATATCTTCTTCTTCTTCTTCTTCTTCTTCTTGTCTGATTATGATAAGCTGTTAAAGACAGACGACATATTTATTATACCAAACAGAACACTTGCCACAGCCGGACGCCATATTGAATGATCCCTACCTAGATATATGCTCTGTTTTGAGTCATTATATCATACAAGCTGATTATATAATTATTTACTAACTGAGTTTAATTGTGATTCAAAGACAGATATACAAGGTGCCCAGGGAGAATTGAACTCATGAAAAATATCCTGCTAATCTAGCTCATTTACCATTATACAACGTAAGTTGACCTGCCGAATTATTTACATCAAATACCTACCCTCTTTTAAGCACCCTTTTATCCTTTATTAAGCTGTATTTTACACTGAATTTAATAATAAAATTATCTATTTTGATTGAGTTTTACTGCATGTTAACCCGTTTAGGGTTATTTTATGCCAAAATGTTTGGGGATCAGGTTCATTGTACGTTCATATTTACATTTGTTGAGTATTTGTTTCTTTGTTTTTGTTCTTTTTATTTGTTTGTTTGGTTGGTTATTTTAGGGAATGCACAGGTTATACGATATCAAGTATTCCTATCTGGTATAAATGATTTGCGAACATTTGTAAGGTTTCAAGGAATTAATACTAATAATGATCCTGAGTAAACAGTTATAGCTTCTTGTAACTGTTTTTTATACAAATAATTTACACACAGAAACGACCACCACGTTGTGTGATGAGGGTTAATAACCCAATTCACAATGTACATTGGATAGAGGATTGTGGTAAGATACAACCAAAATGATATGCGACACCACATTGACTTACTACGACACAGAATAAGGATACATGCCCCCAAGGTGACCGGATAGGTGGGGGGATAATAAGATCATCACCATGGATAAATCTGATAACGAACGTGGACCGTCCATGGATATATAATGCTGTTGCGGACGCAGTTTTGCGACCGTTAAAGGAATGTGTATCCATCGCACAAGAATGGGTTGCCTCAGTAGACAAGCACGTAAATCTCAACCTTAAATAAGTAAATCGATTAAAGGGAACCATCGTCAGAAGAATTACCACAGTACCACGGTTCCCTTTGGTTGTCAACCCAACTTACCCACTTTGAAAAATAATGCAATTCGTATAAATTGGCCAAGAGCTAATGACAGTAAATGGAAAACTCTTGATGAAGAGTTGTCTTCTATTTTGCGAACAAGTTTGAAAAGATCTATCGGTGTGAAATTGCATTCTTTCGTAAATATTGTGCATGCAGTGTGTTTAGAACACTTTGGATCAGAAGACCAGCAAAACCATAAAAGAACAGCCAGGAGAAGGCAAAGAGAGAAAGGTCAGCTTAGATTCGAACAAAGACATCTGAAAAGACGACCGAAGGAAATACCTGGTGACAAGACTTCAATAAAACTGCAAATGTCAAATATAAAGGAAAAAATTCATATCATATCACGTGAGGAAAACGCAAGGAAACGATGGTTTAAAAAAGGAAAGCTAGACGCGTTTTCGATTAGAACCCATTTAAATTCACCAAAAAGTTGTTTGAGGAGGAAAAAATGGACTTCTTAATGTACAAAAAGAAACCTTGGAAGCGCACCAACAAAGAAAATATTGTGATCCGCAGATACTCATATGGGTGATTTCGGTGAATTCAAAAGACCACAACCTCCAGGAGAAACAATTGACAACTCTCCTATAAAACTTGGAGAAGTAAAAGATTTCGTTCGAAATGCAAAAGCTAAGAGCACACCAGATATCAATGGTATCTCCAATAAACAGTATAAAAATACCCTACTGTCATGGCATCTCTTTTGAAACTCCTACGAGTCACGCATATTTAAAAAAATTCACCGCAGAGGATTGGGGATTGGCAGACGGAATATATATACCAAAAGAAAAGAACTCTAAACATCTGGAACAATTTCGACCAATTTTGTTGTTCAATGTAGAGGTAAAAATCTTTTTAGGTGTCATTGCTCAGGGAATAATGAGGTTCTTATTGAACAATAAATGTATTAATATCTCAATTCAGGAAGTAGGAATTTCTGGTTTTCAGGCTGCATCGAACATGCATCCATGTGGAACCAAATAAAAGCGGCCCGTGATAATAAATCACTCGAACTTTATGTCATTTGGTTAGACCTTAAAAATGCATATGGTACCCACTCATCGAAAAAACAATGAATTTCTTTTGGATTCCAAAAGACGTTGGAAAGCTTATATCAGAATACTATGAATGTATATATATGAGATATTCTAATCCTGAATATTCCAGAAATTGGTAGAAATTAAACATTGGTATAATGATCTGATGTGTTATCTCTCCCTTAATTTTCGTTTTGGTTATGGAGATGTTACTACGCAGTACTAAAGATACCACCAGTAAGAAAACTCCCATCTATGAATGCTTCTATGGATGACGAAACTGAGATTTCAGAGTCAAAATCATACATGGAAAAACTGCTGAGACGCCAACAGGAGCTTTTCAAGTGGACAGTTATTAAGATAAACCCTTTTAAAAGCCAAAGTCTATCCATAATCAAAGGAAGATGCCAAGAAATTTAATTTGCTAACGATCATAACGCCATCCCCACAATACGTCAAAAAAAGCGTAAAAAACCGCAGTCGCTGCTATTCCCTTCGACTTACTGATCGTCATCAGTGGCAAGATCTTTTAACCTCATTGTAAAAGATTAGCTGTGGTGTGTTCATTTTGGTTTAATCCCAAGATTAGCATGACCTATGCAAATATATGAGGTATCACTTTCGAGAGTTAAAAAAATGGAGCGCTTAATCAGTAACTCCTTATAGAAATGATTGGGAGTTCCTAAATCATTAACAAATGTGGCATTATACTGTTCATCAACGAAACGGAAGCTACCCACGAAGTCATTTGTTGAGGAATTTAAATAAGGAAAAGCACGACTTTACTAAATGCTGCGTTATTCCGTGGACCCATTTGTGAAAATTGCACAACCTGCCATAATAACAGGTCGAAAATGGAACGCGAAACATGCAGTGGAGACGGCAGAATCTTCCCTCAAAATGAAAGAAGTAATTGGCTCTGTGGCAGATGGGAGAGGCAGATTTTGTCTTCATCAACAACGATGGCTGACTACCATTTCTTTAGGGACTTACTGATTAAGCGCTGCATTTTTTCAATTCTCTTATATTTGCATGGGCCATGCTAATCATAGGATTAAACCAAAGAGACCACAAAGAATAAACGAAGAATGGTATCGGAAGAGATTCATCATTTTGAGAAAAGCAAGCGTCTCGCCATTGGTGTGGCGCAACCCAAACAAGGTGCATGGACTAGGGGGGAAAACACCAAGGACATGACCCTCACCAGGCGCGACATCAAACAAATGGAGCCTAAACAATGAAGTTTCCTTATTAAGGCTATTAATGACATATTACCTACGCCAGTGAATTTGAAACTCTGGTGGTTAAGTTCATCCAACCTTTGCAAAGCATGAGGGAAAATTGCCAATCTCAAACACGTTCTAACTAGATGTCAGTATTTTTTAAGTTACACATGGAGGCACAGTGAAACCTTAGGGATTATTGCTGAGATTGCAAAAATGTGTTGTGAAACTGCCAATAAAATTTCATTTTTAAAAACAAGTATACAGTTTATTAAAGGAAACGCTTTGAAAACTTCACATAGAAATACGTACAAATCGACATTGCTTGATGGTTACATGGACTGGGGCGTTATTGCTAACATAGATCGGCAACTCACTTTTCCAACGGAAATAACATCAACACGTCAGCGTCCAGACCTCGTCATTTGGTCAGTTAATTCTAAGAAAGTTATCATTGTTGAATTAACGATCCCTTTCGAGGTCAATATCGACTGGGCGCATCAGCATAAATTGGAAAAGTACCAAGACCAACAGCAGCAGTGCGTTAAGAATGGCTGGTCAACAGACATGTTTCTTCTTGAGATTGGATGTCGAGGTTTTATTTCAAAACCTGTACATTTTTAACCAAATTCTGACTTTTACCAGAAGAGAAGATGGAATATATGAAAAAGATCCAAAACAACACTGTAACTGCATCTGAGTGGATATGGCATTCGTACAGACCAAACACCATCCAATAAAGTCTGGTAGTATGGTGAAATACTGCTGGGGCGCCCTGGGTTAGTGGTAATGATGCTTCGGTCCCGAAACCATACCTAAGCCCCGGGTCATTATCTGATGAAGACTTTATTGGAAGCAAAACTGCTATTTATGCAGCAGTTTTTGTAGATAATCTATTGTATCAATTATTCCTATCATACAAATACTTTGCAATCATCAATTTGAGCCATAGATTGTACCCTAAAACTTGAACTACCATTCCAGGTAAGAATTGGAACTAGAAGTCATGGAACAAGGAGTAGAGGCAAGAAGAGTGACACCATACTCCCCAGAGTTTCAGAACTGGAGCTTCATCATCAGATGGAGTTTAGTGTCATAAACAGGACACATCTTTTGAATCTTTCTTTTCTGCAGTGGAAGCAGTATTCTAAACTCTACTGACCGAGTTTGTTTTTTGTTTTTGTTTTTTGTTGTTTCTTTCTTTTCTTTATTTCTTTTTTGTTATTGGACTGTTTTCTTTCTTTTTCCTTTTTTTACGTTTCGACCATCTTCTTGCAGAATTTTATTTATTCAAACAATGGCTGTTGATATCCGATTTTTTAAATCCTTTAAATCTATCAGATTAAACTGGCCACTAGTGCTTGTAACTGAAGAAAAGTGGAAGCTACGCAGCCGAAACTTTGTAAGAAAATAAGAAACTCATAGATGATAGGAAACAGTTCAGTAAACAAAAATAATGAATAAGAAAAAATGTCTGACAAAACATTGACTATGATTAATAAAATAGTCATGATAAACGCAAAAATTATTTGTATTTTTGCATAGCCACTGTTATGGTACAGTTTGCTTTGCTTGCAAAATTAATGAAATCATTTAAATTATGATAAAGGAGGAGAGAGTCTATGAATTCACGCTAGCAGTACTTTACATCCTGTCGAAGGGGTTTTGAATAGGGTGACTGAATCCCTTGCAAAGAGGTAAGACCTCACCGAAAAATGGTGTCCTGCGTACGACACTAAACTGCATCTGATGGGGAAGCTTAATTTCGGGGGATTTGGGGAGTGTATTGTAATCATTCCTGCCATTACTCCCAGATACAATCTGATCTGGATGGGTAGTATCTGTTAGGATCCCATCTATGGATCAAATAGATATATTTGCAAATTAGTTGTATAAGATAAGAATACTTGATATCGTATAAACGCGTGCAACAAACTTAAGAAAATGCACAAAAAATATAAATAATTATGAAAAAAGTACACAATTCCCCAAGCTGGAAGGAATATAATAACCCCAAACGGAGTGATATGCTGTTAAGATCAATCAAGTAACTGTAGAAGTTAACCTTGTGTCACATTCTGGGCGTTCCACAAAGACTGGATAAACGAGATGTGTTGATAAACTAGATGATGTTGGTTAACATTCGTTAACCCTAGCATTATTGTTGACATTATTTTTTCTTATGTTTACTCCACTGTGTCCAAAATATAAATATGGAGGGCATTCCGTATGGATAGTATTGACTACCAAAAAATGAGTCTAAAAAACCAGGTTGATAACTAAAATCCCAGAGCAAAATATAGTTAATTAGTATGCTGAGTAATGTATCTCTTCACCCAATTCCTCCACCACGGTTCGGATTGTGACACAAAGTCAATTTTAAGCGAAATACAGCTGGTTTGAATTCAGATTTTCACTTCTACTAGAATGGCTGCCTTACCAATCCTTCGGTCAGACAGGGAAAAGCAAATAACCTTCTGCAAAAAGGTTCGTTTTGAATTACAATTAACTTACCGTGCTTGCAACAACAAAAAAACAGTTTATTAAATACAAGAGTGAATTGAAATATTTTAATTGGCACAATTCGGCAGTTCTGGATGCTTTGGCCAAGGTTAGGAAGGAGACGAACAGCAGTCGGCTGCGAAATACTGAGTTCACCTGATACTCGCTGATTGATATACACTAAATCTGCCTGTACAGTTTTAAGCCAACCTAAGTTTGCAGATTGTGGAAATTTCTTGAACCATCTGGTTACTGTACAGTGATTAACTGCGCCACTTCCAATCGCACTGTTATGTTAACTTTCGGACTTATACTCCTAAGAAAGGTATTAACTTCCTTATTGTTCCAGTAATGGATTGAATTGTACCACTACTCTTCATCTCAAAAGATACTTTTAGTACTTAATAACCCATTAAACAAAGAAAATAAAGCAAACCAATTGCACCTTCACGTTTTCTAAAGTATAAATTCCAGAATTAGTTCACGTTGTAAGTTCATATGTGCGGCTTTCAAATCACATACGCAGCACAGCAATGCTCAACGTGTCAGCGCACCAACTTAAATTGCCTTGATCACGTGATATACGCAGCCCAAACTTGTGCGTATGCAATTATTCAATAACCTTTGACTGACTCTATTAACTACTACAGCCATTCCATTAAATGACTGACACTTTATTCTCTGTCCAATATCAAAACATGATTAAACGAAACTCATCACCTTTCAGACTTCCGCCTCGACAACGAGAATAATCAAAATGGCTGCTGTGTTGATAAAAAAAAAGAAACAGCCGAGCTTATAAGGTTTTATTTATCCTGTTTTTACGACCTGTCATATTGAATTTTACTTGGAAGGACAGTGGTCAGAATAGGCTAAATAAATATAGGTCCTCATTTCAACCACCCCTATTCAGCGATACATGCCATCTTTGGGGACGCACATAATGTAAGAAAATGGAATCAGCGACCCGAGTTCAAATCCTGGAAAAGATTGTTTGTGAACGGAGACCCAGCATATAATGGAAATATTAGCAATATATAGACACACCTCAAATTCATTTTTATGGGTTGTGGATGTTTTATGGTCTTAATTCATAGGATGTTCAACTGCGTTTCATTTCACGAAATGATCTTGGCAGAGGCATGAATTAAATGTGTTGTCCTCCTTCCATCTAAGGGAAAATAGTGGAGCAGACTGGGTTTTCAACCTTGGTTAAATTTACTTTCCGTAACATTCTGGTGAAGAGGTTGGATAAATACAGACTTTGAACACGAATTTCTTTGACGGTATCAAGTGTCAACGTTGATTTTCGGTGACCAAAAAACTGACATCAAAATGTCTGATATAATAAATCAACAAAAAAGAGAAAAGATTTAAAGTACTTTACTCATGGACCAAACGTTCTTCTGCAACATCTTATAAGTCGAAAAGACAAAGAGGAAGTGTGTGTGTGTGAGAGAGAGAGAATGTGTGTGTGTGTGTAAGATGAACAAATAAAATCGAACTAATACTGGAAATTACACCAAGTCAACAAAAATTTACATTTGCATTCTTAAAACTCTCACAGCTTTCCAAAGTGTTTCTTTTTAACCTTTTTAACACTCTTGTCATATTTCTCCATAAGTGGATTTATAATTTAATGAATATTTTCTGTACTTTCATTATCATTAATATAGTTATTTTTATCTATATTTAAGATGCCTGGATTCAATTCCTAGATATCAAGTGACAGCAAGTATCTTAAGATCTTTAGTGTTCAACTCAAAATTCTTGCTTTTTTCAACAAAGTTTGTTTTTCCCGTATGGTCTTCGGTCTTACAGGTGCTTTAGGAACTTTTTCCCAAATGATCAAAAACCCGTTCATTACATTCGGTACAAAATCCGCATAATTTTCCCAAAATTTTCAGACATGTTGTAAATAACAGAAACACAAACGGACTGTTTATTTCAGCAGTCACCACGCAAATGGCAAAGACTGACAAAAATTCAACCGGCGACTCAACGAGTTTCCAGACCAACGCGAGGAAAAATAAAGATCATAAAAGTATGCTTCGAAATCGATCAATGCAACTCTCAACAATGCGTATTGAGCATCCTGCCCACTAAATAAGAAAACCTGGTATATTACAGTAAGAAGAAAGGACCCCAGCAGCCGATAGAGCACGTCCAGCAAGTGGGTCAACCATCCGTGATAGTCGGTTCAACAAACTATTTGCAGTCTCACCTCAAAAGTGGATTCCCCTCGTGGATTTCCCACGTGGTCTTGCTCAGCAACACAGCTATGTAATATATCTTATATAGATTTTCTATGTGGTCCTTTCAAACATTTCTACAAGGCCTATCTACACCTGTCGGTATTATAGCACGCACAACAGGCACCAATTCCTTTGGCAATATCATAAGTGAACCTTGATCTTCAGTAACCGAAAAATGAAGTTTTGACGTAGTCAAATCAATAGAAGTGAGAAAATGTTTGGAGTAGTTGAATCAAAGTGAAATAAATTTGGTTTGGTTTAGTTTTATGGCATATCAATCATTGTTGGTTTTTTAATACCAAATCCATTTTTATACAAATAAACTTCTATTTAAAATAATTCAGTTTAGCATAAGTACACAGTTTATTTCTATTATACCCATAGATAGGACCTATCAGGTGCTACCACTCTGAGCCAGAGTGGACCGGGGAGCGATGACAATAAAGGGGTCCAGCATTACGGGAGCCTCACCATCAGGTTTTTCAGTGTCATATCCAGGATACTTGGTGGGGGAGTCTTACTCATCTGCAGAGATGCAGTTGGTGTATTCTACATCCCCAGCCGACAGGGCCCAAAGTGAGAAAAGGTTTAGGGTAGTTGTATCAAAGATCTAATGTTCTGGCAAAGGATTCCCTGTCGCATCAACTTATTCGTCGAACTTTATCAAACACATCAAATGCAAAGACTATTAAGCAAGTTTTTCATCGATTAGTCAAATAGAACAGTTCATTCATTTACTATGGATTTTCATTCATTTCCATCATTAGTTATTTAAAACCATACATATATTAGATAGGAATACTTGATGAATAGAAATAGTTATGTTATTCAGAAAAACTTGAAACTATTTAACTGCGTTCAAACAAATGATTATAATAAAGAAGGATTAGTGTTAGACATCAATAGTACAAACTATTTAATTGTGTGCAAATAAATGATTTATATTGAATTGAATGATTACTATTGCATAGCAATATTTCAAAGCATTTAACTATGTGCAAATGAATGAAAAAGGTTGTATAAAATTATTAGTATTAGATAGGAATACTTGAAACCATTTAACTGAAAGCAAACAAGTGAACTCTAACTCGTTTAGAAATAATGTTACCTACAAACTATTCACGAACAAATCACACACACACACACACACACACACACACATATATATATATATATATATATAGCATGATTTAGCATTTTAAAAAGACCAACGTGTTGATATACCATAAAACACTAACCAACTAACCAATTACGTAAGCTTTATTGGTTTACCTCCCAATGTGTGCAGATTCAGCACAAGGTCATTTTTATGTGGAGCCACCTAACCCTTCACGCACTGGCAGGCCATGACAAAGTAAGTTCAGCATTCATAGGCATGTTTTTTTTAAATTTCTGGGTCACTTCAGATATAAGGATTGATCCATACACCTTTATTGGTGCATTCTCGAGGTGTTCCTCTGAACGTTGGGTAAATTTATACCTAACAGTCAAAAAAAGTTGAGAAAACCTTAGCCCAAGTAGTCGAAAAATGCGAACATAGATAAATTATCAAATATTTCATAATTATACGAAACCTAGATATGTATTGGGAAATATTTATTACTCAGAATTTCGAGCCAGCGGAGCAATCCTCAGATAGTGATAAGAAATTGTACAACTTCGCTAGATGTTTACACAAAATTTATATATAATTCATGCGTTATTCATTATTATTATTATTATTATTATTATTATTATTATTATTATTATTATTATTATTATTATTATTATTTACTCCTTGTGAGTTTTTCACATCAGCGTTAGCTGATGGTCTTTCACTGGAGTTTCAGTGAAAACAAGTCGACTCAAGTCTCCAGGAATCTTCACAGTATTCTGGCTGATCTCAATAATTTGATAGTTTGGATGGTCTCCTCTCGTCCCCTTACTGCCAAGTCCTCCATTCTCTTTAATACTCCTTTGGTGACTTATTAAATACTATTATTAAATAGCCATGCCAAGAAGAGTTGGAGCCCTTGGTATTATCAAGAGAGGAATAATTAAATACTAACAAAATACCTGACAGTTGAAGCCTATATGAAATACCAAAAATTTCATTTTGCGGAACTGCTCGTGTCATCAGGAGAGTACTATCATAGTGATTGAAAAAGTAACCCTCAAAAGTATGGATGGAATATAAAATACATATAATCACTACTAAGTCTTGATTGAAGAACCTGAAAAGAATAGTAAGAATCCGAGAGTAAAGCTGAAAATTTAATTGCAATATTATATATATATATATATATATATATATATATGTGTGTGTGTGTGTGTGTGTGTGTGTGTGTCTCTGAGATTCTGAGTACTAACCTGTATCTAAATAACAAACAAGACAAACACCAATTTACTGACATAGATAGATAGATAGATAGATAGATCCCGAATATCTCGAATACCAAAGAGATATAGGGATTATTCTGGTGATTGATACATATTTTTTTTATTGATTCTTCCTTTTGTAATCAAGAAAATGAGAAAGAAAAAAATCGTTAAATATGCATCAATCACCTTCCGATGGGCTGGTCACATCCATCTTCGACCTGAATGTCTATCTTAATGCAAAATATTAATTTTGATATTTTGTCATATCGATTCTTTGAGGAATTTCCATCGTACCGAGCATCATTTGCGAAAGTAAATGCAGCAAACACCTACCTTGTTACATTGATTAACGTATAACCAATTGAAATGTTGTTTTTTTAACTTTGCCAAAGACTTCTTGGGTATTTGACACTTTCTGGCGGTGAGGAAATCAACAAACCTCATAAGTGTTATTATTACTTGTTGTATTTATCCATATTGAATACGCGTTGTAAGGTATTCCTTGATAAGATTATGATGAATTTTAAACGGCATGGCGAGAGGTTAAGGAACCACTTTCGTTGTACGTTTATACTAATAATTTTTATATAGCTATTGAAGAGTTGGATGGAGTCTCTGTGGTGCTGTGTCTTGATTGTGACATTGTAGGAAGCCATTTCAAATCAAATCGAGCTATTACCTTCAACTTCGGAATAATACCTTCGGTTGATGTATAAGCTCCCTCATTTCCATAACTATAAATTAAATACTTCCTCTACGGTTCTTCTACAAGAATGACCTCGGTATTAAATAACGCTCGAAGGCTGATATGCCATTAAACAACAAAACCAAACCTTAAATGTTTTTTACGGTTTTTTTTTTTTTTTTGCAGTTATACGATATTTATGATTATTTCATTTGTTTCTTTATTTCGTTTTTCTTTGTTTGTTTGTTTTTTGTTTTTTTTGTTTTTTTGTCTTGTTTTTTTCAGTGATTCTAATATAGCCTTTTTTAATATTTAATAAGATTTCTACACGTGCAGCAACGTATAGTATTTGGCGGATGCCCCCAGGATACACGCTTAGAAAAAGTTAAAAAAGGAAAAGTCGCACTGTTCATTGTACGAAAAATGTTTTTAAAAGTATAGAAACTGAAGCTGTATTTACCAAAAGAGATATGAACAATTAATAAAACGTTTCTTTTCTTAAAAATATACGGCTTGGCATTCAACAGATTTATTCAAGTGAACTTTTATCGGCTACAGCATCTCTGCACATCCTCAAATCTTACCTTTTAGATGAATCTTCTGCGAAGGAAAAAAGAAAAAAACTTTCATGGAGCTAAATGTGATGTGTATTGAGTTTGCTTCCCTTCCAAAAACCTATTTATCGCCAAAAATGTTTGTCAAGACTTTTGATGTGAAAATTAACGAAAATTAATTCCGACTTGTCTGGAAATTGTTTTGAGGTTTATAAATAAGCTGTGCACAGTTTTCATTATAACTTTTGGTTTTTAGTTTTTAATTTAAAAATTCAATTTTATCACTTTATTACACAAGTTGCTTAGTAAATTTCAGCATCTGTTTCGGTATTATTCTTAGCCTTGTTGATGGGGTATAATATACAGAGGGAAAAGAACACCCCCCGCAAAAAGGATGTTATCCTGGGTATTACACTAAAGAGAATTTAACGGTGGGGCTCTATTTCTAGGAATCCGGAGTACTTCTTCATTGTCATTACTCTCGGGTCCACTCTGATTTGAAGTGGGAATATCTGTTACGTCTCATCTATGAGTCACATAGAGCAGGTTACAAGTTATATGTATTATATAGGAAGACTTGATATCATATAACCACGTAAAAACACTTTTAAATATAAACGGACGAAATTTACTGACCTCGATATATAAGATAACACGAGACAGTTTGACACGCCGTTAAAATCAATTTATATTTTTATTACATATCATAGAAAAATGATTAGAAATTGTCCATGGTTTACTTAATTCTCTTGATCTCATTTTATTTCCTTTACGATGCGTGCCTACCAGACTTAGATCACTCTCAAGTCCCCGTGGTATAGTGGGTAGACTGCCAAATCGTTGTAAGCTAGTTCGAACTTGAGTCGTGCTTCACTTTCGGACGGATACCCTTAAGAAAGGTATGAAACTCCTTATCCGCCCCCACCCGCTATAGGTTAAATAGTACAATTACTGTTCTTCAACAAGAGCTGCCTTTTCCTATCCTTTATATATTTAAGAGCAAACACATCAAGTCTCGCTTGCGTAACTTTTCTTACTTTCCTTATTGCAAATCTCCTTCTTTAAACTAATCCTCTGTGCATGTGTCGTTGGCCAAAATAAGATATTTCCTGCTCCTGGCGATCGAAGAGCACCTGGGACTTATCGTTTCTAGCCAAAACGACTTCGCTCTACTCAGATTTGTTTACCTGGGATGCGTCATTCAATACACCAGAGTACAATTTTGTCGATTTACCGGTGAAATCTCTTTGATATATTATCCTCCTCGGGTGACAACAAAAAGATTCCCTCACTGTCTGCCAGATTTTACAGATGTTGCGAAAAATCATCAGTTTTAATTTTAATCTGATTTCGGATGTAACGGAGAAATTATATGAATTAATATTATAGAAAAATAATATTATTAAATTATTGATTATTAAATCATGTTTCTGGCAAAAATGAATTTATTATCTATGTGTATCTGCTACATAGTTTTATCACTAATTATTTATTA
Organism: Sepioteuthis lessoniana; assembly: GCA_963585895.1. Taxonomy (NCBI): domain Eukaryota; kingdom Metazoa; phylum Mollusca; class Cephalopoda; order Myopsida; family Loliginidae; genus Sepioteuthis; species Sepioteuthis lessoniana. The sequence continues at coordinate 61,484,151 of OY757929.1, read as the reverse complement.
TCTGTAATTGAAATTTAAGATATAATTAAAAGATAATCTTATAATATTTTAATAAGATGTTATTTATGCGTATCTTCTATGTAGCTATATAGCTATTTAGATGTTATTTCAAATTAAGATGATTTATGCGGTGACATCCTCTTATGGGCTACTACAAATGGACACACCAGTGATGGTCGACCAGCAAAATAGCATTCATCAACTATGTTTGGACAGATGATGTCGTCTAGAAGACTGACCAAGAGTGAGTAGACAGGGACCGATGTCGACGACAGACTCACAAACAGAGTTAAAGAATCTCGCACTGTTAAATAGCAGTGTTGCTAAATATGGCTGTTTACTAAAAAAACTTTTGTTATTTTTTTGTTTTATTGTTTTGTTTTGTTTTTTATTTTAATAATTTGGAATTCAAACCATCTTAAATGGACGAATTTATTTTGAAAAGGGATTTATTATACAAACATTTAATCGAAGACTAATCAATAAAAAAAGATAAAAGAGGTGGAACTGAGAACAAGGTATACTCCACCCACTCTAGTCCTACAGAACTGGAGCCTCACCACCGGATGCAAATTAGTAGCATACAATTAAATGGTTTCAAGTATTCTGTATAACATTAATAATTCTATTTAATAATAATCTTTTTGTTGTTGTTTGCTCAGTGTTATACGGTTTCAAATATTCCGATCTGACATGAATAATTTTCAAACAGATCTATGTCAGAGTGGAACTGGGTGTAGCTATTCTAATTTGATAATTATTATTTCTTTGCACACAGTTATATCGTTTAGAGTAAATAATAATAATGATAATAATAATCCTTTGTAAACAATTATAGCTTCAAGTAACATTTCTTTTTACAAAAACTTCACTTAGTATCAAGTATTCTAAACTAATATTGATAATTTTCAATTAGATGTATTTGACACATTTATTGGTACTATTTCAAGTACGATCATTTTGGGTCAGATATGGGAGTTATGGCAACCAAGAGCACCAGAAGTGGAGTCTCACCACTGGATGAAGTTTAATATCATATTCAGGACGCTCTTTTTCTTTGATTATCAAAATCTTATACCTCTGCAGAGAATGTAGCCGGCATATTCCTGTCGACATGGCGATTGTTTATTTGTAACTTTAAAGAACTTTACGAAGTAAAATAAAAATTTCGGATTTCCAATAATATTTAATCTTCTATAACCAGAAAATATTATACGGGGAAAATAAAGAAAAAATCATGAAATCAATAGAGGTAAGACAAAAAGTAAAACAAAACGAAAGGAAATTCACGAAAACAAGGAAAGAATGAAAATTTAGAACAAGGAACAATATACACACGTTCTCATCTAAACATGCGTATTCGTGACTTCAGATCCCTCCGAAATAGCAATAATCATATTCTTTTTTTAGAGTGATATTTCATTTTATCTTTTTTCTTTTTTTTTTCTTTTTTTTTTTTTTTTTCATCACTAAACGGAGAGTTCCTTTCAGCCGCCACAATCCCCACATGAAATCCAACCATTATATTTAGAGAATGTATTCTCTGTTTTTGGTGGTGAATTGAAGACAAAAACAAAACACTTGTTTTTCATCTCATCTCAAAGTTTTTGATTACCGTCCCAAGATCGTTTTGTTAATATTATTATCTTTACCGGCCCCCTTTAAGGGGTAGCATTAGCCCTTCTATTTGCGTCTTATACACAATTGGACGAACTGATTTATTTTCAGAAATTGTTCTTTGGAATACAATTTTTTTATTCTTTCAATGCATTGCACTAACAAGCTCGACAACAAAGCGAGCCTGTCAGTCTGTCTGTCGGTCGAGCTGCCTGATTTCTTTCAATTGTTACAAAACGATTTCTTCATCTTCATACTGAAAAGCAGGAGAAAAAAAAGAAAGATATTTCTAGAATAAAAGACGATAATTGAATGCATAAACATCGCCTTGACTTACGGCAAAGTTAGTCTTATAACACCTGTCCCTGTCAGATCATTAAAGTTAAGCAGCAACAAGCCTATTCATCTCTAAGATGGGTGACTACTTAGGAATTATAGGAGGTACTATAAGTAAACTGAAACCTATACGCCTGGCGAAGCAAACCTTCGTAAATAATAACACCTTGGCTGGTTGGTTGTGTTTTATGGTATATCAATCCGTGTGGGTTATTTGATGCAAAATCATATGTATATATATATATATATATATATATATATATATATATATATATATATATATATATATTTGGTTTAAATGAATTGTAAACGAATAGTTTCTAAGTATCATTTAAACGAGCCTGAGTTCATTTGTTTGCACACAGTTAAATGGTTCCAATTATTGATCTATCATATTAATAATTCAATTTAATATCAGTAATTTGTTCGCGCACAGTTAAATAGTTTCAAGTTTAGAAAATGATTATTTATTTCCATGACTCATTGATTGGACCCTATAGGGTACTACCACACTGGGTCAAAGTGGACTTGGACGTAATGGCAGTGAACGGGTACTCCACATTTCCCAAAGCTTCAGGACCTGAACCTCACTATCCGATGCTTTGTGTGATATTCATGGTACTCGTTGAAGAGGTCTTACCCATTTGTAGAAATGCAGTTGGCTTATTCTACAGCCCCTGTTGACCTTGAGTCATGCTTAAAGCAGCGGTTCTTTCTCGATAACCGATGTTTGGCATCAGTGATCCTATTCCCTATTTAAATAAAGATTTGCAAAATAATAAATCACAAATAATGTTAATCTTTAATAATAATACACACTGCCTGTGGTGCTAAAGATTTCCTGAAAGTATCTCTTGCAGAGAAATAAAACCCCTCAAAAAAGGGTGTTCTGGGAAGGACCATAAACTGCTTCTGATGGTGAGGCTCCGATTCAAGAGCACTGGAGAGTATGAACTACCCCTTCATTGCCATTACTCCTATAGTCAATGATCCTGAGTGGTAGTACCTTTTAGGTTCCTATTCATAGATCTATTTAATTGATCTATTTAAAAATTGTTTGTATTCGATTGAACTGTGTGCAAGTAAAATCTTCTTTAGAAGCAGCAACTCAAAAAGTGTAAATATCAATGTTCAAAAATCATATTTCTTTTATTTCTAGGCATGAAATAATCCTAGACGTATTGACATGCCGTTAAAATCAATCAATTAATCAATCAATTAAATCATACCACCTTCTCCTATATTCTTGTTAGGGTAGATGACCTAATAAGATTTTTATCTCAGGGTATTTATAATGTCATTTATTGGGCCATTCAATTTCGTGTCCCCCAGATTGCATGTAAACCCAGGATCGTGAGCTCGACAACATTACCTAAAAGCATCGGATAACACTAGCCATTTAGAAACATCAGGTACCTTAACCAATCTCAAGTACATGTGCTGTACAAATCAAAGCTTAAACAGTTCATTTACTTTACCTATCATGGCATATTTCTGTATCAAGTAAGTAAGCAGTTGATGATACGAAAACAACTTCTTACTTACCTGGTAAAGAAATATACTTGTTAAGTAAGTAAAACAGATTGATTTGGCTTCAGGTTTGGTTTTAACAACCTCTCCGACTCAATCAGGGTCTGACACAAGGTCAATTTTTAACAGAGTAAAGTTGGCTTTAATTTAGAGTTTTTCTTTACCTAAACTGGTTGCCTTACTAAAGCTAGAGAACCCAATCTGTCCTTACGTGCCTCGTAATGAAGGGATGCCAACGGGGCTAAGCTATTTTTGGCATCTTCCTTTACCGTATGACGTAAATTCTACCTTTTTTAACCGCCTTGTTTAATGTAACATTATCGACATTCACTTCTATAATATAAAAAGTCAAACTCTAAACATTAGTCTACTCATTTTCTGCGAATCGATTTATTAGATCAAATTGAAACACCAATGTAACGGATTGTTTTTGCGTACATCAATGTGTTTGACTCCATCATCAGCACATATGTCTGTCTTAAACGCACTTAGCGTAACGGATATCGTAGTAGAAGGTGAACTCGACGACTCGAGATTAAATCCTGGACAAACAGGCTTGCGTTTCACTTCACGCTAATGCCTTTAGAAAGGTATGAATCCATCTGTTCAAACGCAGCTATGAGTAAATTGTACGGTAGATTGGGATTTTAAGCTTTGGTTAGGCAACAAATCAAAAAGAAGAAAACTCAATTTAGACCAGCTATACTCCGCTTAAACATTAGCCTTTGTCACTTTCTGTCAGAGATGGAGGGTTTGGGCAAATACTTAGCGTTCCTATCATTCACTGGGATAAAAACCCGGATCCAGATTTAGGGAGGGTAATATTAACTGCAGAAAAATGTTCACATGCACAAAAACTAACCCGATTTTCCTCAAAGCCATTAAACATTTAAAATGAATTCCACTCATTTTTTATAAACTATTCAACCCCTAAGTTCGTTAAATTCACGTTGTAATTGTGGTCCATCATTACACTGATACTTCTGTTTAGGAAAGAATTAGGGAACCTAGTTTTATGGTTACCTACGTTTTATCGATAATTGGATGAGTATTTTTTTAATTACGTTCAACGCGTAGGTAGACCTCACAAAATAAACATCCATATGCTAATTGAACGGGAATCTTTTATTGTTTTTTGTTTTGTTTTTTATTAGAGCATTTTAAGTACGACGTTTTTTTTTTTTAGAATATATAAGAAAAAAAAGAGAGAAAAACAGAAAGAGAAAAACAGATTTAGAGAAACAGAAAAGACTGAGATAGATAGATAGATAGATAGATAGATAGATAGATATGAATAGCCTAAAATAGATACATACATATGAGCAGGGTAAAATAGATACGTACATACATATGAGCAGGCTGAAATATATTGATAGATATGTAGATAAACGCACACGAATAGACTAAAAAAGATGTATTTTTCCCATAAATTAGTTTTATTCTCCCAATATATATATATATATATATATATATATATATAAGCTGATGACTATATATCGAGGTTTAAAATTCATGGTCTACACCCGAATATGCTAAATGAGTTGAACAACAGGATGGTAATGTGCAATAATGTGGCGGTGCAGTCGCATCTTACAAATCCTATTTACCCAACCCCTCCGCTCGGGCAGGATATGACACAAGGTCAATTTTTAAGCGGAGTTTAACAGGTTTTGAATTCAGAGTTTTCCTTCTCCTAGACTAGTTGCCTAACCAAGGCTGAAGAACCTAGTCTGTCCTACTATTTACCCATAGCTGGAGGGAGAATAATTGGATTCATACCTTTCCCAAGGGTATTAGTGCAGGGGTGGATTCCGCCTTCAATCTACTGAATTTTCGGCTGGTCGGAAATATCTTTGGATAATGCGTTGTGTTTTTAAGATCCGGACAACGAATCAAACGCTAGTCAGAGTCGGCAGTCAGCTAGTAAATGAATGATAGCGTAAAATTAAAAAAGTAAAAAAATGTCGACGCCAAGAAACAGAGAAAAGACGTCTTTGCAAAAATAACAATATTTAGTTTAAAACAAAAGAAAGTCTTTCAAACTTCTTACACAAGTGGCAAATTCTGTCTGAGACCGTCAATTATTTAGCTTAGCTTATCTTTCACTTTCTATACTCAGACCAATGTAGAATACACTGACTGCACCTCTGCAGAGGGGTAACACACCCCAACGAGTGTCCTGGATATGATACAAAAAAAAATCTGATGGTGAGGTTCCAGTGATGCTGGAATTTTGGGGAATTAAGAGTCCCCCTTTCATTCCCATCGCTCCCAAGTCCACCCTGTCTCAGAGTGGTAGCACCTGATGGGGCCATATCAATGGGTCAAATAGAAGTAAACTGCGTACTTATGCTAAACTGAATTGCTTGAAATAAAGATTGTTTTTACATTTAACTGTAAGTAAAGAAAAATGTACTTTTACTAAACTAAATTGTTTGAATCAGAACTGTTTCACTAAACTAAATAGCTTGAAATAGAAATCTTTTTGACAATTAAACTGTGTACCTATGCTAAACCGAATTGTTTGAAATAGAACTGTTATTTGTATTAAAATGGATTTGGCATTAAATAACTTACAAAGGTTAGTATGCTATAAAACCCAAACAACCATCCAACAACATATACTCAGGGCAGTCTGGGACAAGGTAACCTTAAATGGCAGTTATGTTTTGTTTTGTTTTCTCACAGCGTCGTATTTTGGGACGGCTTTCTCACTTTCTATACTTAAGGCAGTCAGGTACAAGGCCATCTTCAATGGTGGCCACGTTTTGTTTTTTATTGCTTCGTATTTTAGGCGGCTTCTTTCTATACTCAAGCACTTTGGTACAAGGCAATCTCAAATGGCAGTAATGTTTGTTTTTTACAGCGTCATATTTTCGACGACTTCCTTCACTTTCTCTACTCCCAAGGACGTTAGCATGATGTGAAATACAAACTACCTCGTCTAGGGCTTGAACCCGGAATACTGATTTCATAAAAGGATTAAAATCATACATTGTTTCGGTTTGGTTTCTTTGTTTAATGGCATAAAAACCTTTGTAGGTTATTTAATGCCAAAACCATCCTTCTAGAAGAACAGTAGTAGTACTATTTAAACTATAACTGGGGGATCATACCTTTCTCAATGGTATTTGTCTGAAAGTGAAGAGAAAAAGGCGACTGAAATTCGAACTCGCTTACTACGATTCGGCAGTCCGTTGCTTTAACCATTACACCACGAGGACACCTCCAAACATTGTTTTAATTTTAAACAAGTTTTTCGTGACGTAACTGTTATCGTCGTAGGAGGTTGATTCGACTAACCGAGATCAAATCCTGAATGAAGCCGTTTTTATTTCACAACGGGCTAATACCCTAGGGAAAGCTATGAATCCAATTATTTTCCCCCCAGTTATAAATAAATAGTCGGGAATACTGGGCTCTATAACCTTGGTATGGTAACCGGTATCGGAGATTTAAAAAAAAACTCTGAATTCAAACCAGTTGTAAATCTGGAGAGGAATGGATTATTCTAACACTAGATTCAGGGACAAGTAAAGTGAATCAATTGCAAATTGGAAATCCAACTATTTGGGTGAATAGTGTTTTATGTGCTATCAAATACAGTAGTTAAGAATATGAGTAAAATGGAGTTATTTTGTTTTGTTTTGTTTTTAAATCAAGAGGTGATTTTGGCGTTAGATCACAAAACGAGATTTTGTAATAAACGACTTTTGTTATCAAACTTGACATCCCGACGAAGATGTCAGTCGAACGGACATTTAATCTCGTAGGTAACATTACTTCCTGAAGTGCATCGAATAGCTCAGCTTCTTTCTCACATACATAAACATGCACGCACAACTATTAATGCATATATCTTCTTTATTAGAATAGGTAGATAGAGAGATAGATACAAAGAGGCCGGGAAAGCAGAATACACTGGGATAATTTATATATATATATATATATATATATATATATATATATATATATATATATATATATATATATATATAAGCAAAAATACGAGATATGGCTGAAAAGGTCACAGGCTGACTAAGATACTTTCATGGAATGCGATCAAATGAAGTTTGCTTTTCAACATATAGTCCCTCTGGCGATCCATACACTCCTTTCATTGGGGTTGCTCGGATGCCATAGGTAAAAATAAGTCAAAGCCGATATAACGTCATCGTAAGAACTTTTCAGTCCACTCTTTTATATATATATATATATATATATATATATATATATATATATATATATATATATAGGAACTATTGCTTCATCGTTATTATCACACTCACAACTTTTCTGCCAATATGTTGTTCGGGCATCTTATGTCGAATTCGGGAGTTCACATAGAACTCGAACTGAACTCTTTATTTGAATCACATAGGAAAAATGTTCCAATTCTCTTAACCATGACTGGATATAAGAGTTATGTTTTAGTAAGTTATTCTTGTTATTCTTACCTATTGTTGGGATCAAACCTGCAACCTCCAGATGTTTTCACTCACAAGCACTTTCTAACAAAATACCTTATCCACAGCGTCATGTGTCTTTGCCGAGAACTCAGAGTGAATTTTTGAGACGTATAAACCTAAAATCTCCATTAACTCGGGAGATACTCCTCTCCACTATCAAATCAGATGTTTTTGTACCCTAGCTCATATTGCAATTCTTATTTTTTCAAATGAAGTGTTCAGTTCAAGATTCTGTGTTGACTCCCGTGTTCAACATGAAACACCTGATGTGGTAAGTAGTCCTAATATCCTAATTAAAACAACTAAACTTAAATCTAGACACACATACACGTGTATGTATACCAGCGAAGAATATATATATATATATATATAAAGATTTGTTTTTTAATCTGACCTACATAAATCGAAGATTGTAACTCACAGCATAAAATCTTGCTTTTATGTGTTGTTGTTTTTGTTGTTGTTGTTCGTGTATGCAAGTTTTCTGACAATCCAATTTCTGTATCTTTCTTCCTATCATTTGCACGCCCACTCTCTCTCTCTTTCTCTCTCTCTCTCTCTCTCTCTCTCTCTCTCTCTCTCTCTCTCTCTCTCTGTATGTGTTTGAATGTATTCATGTATGTGAACATTTTTCTGATAAATGCTTGTATATTTCCCCCATCTTTGTTTTCTCTTTCGACGCTCATTCTTTTTCACCCTCTTTCTCTTGATCTCTCTTCCACACTTACAAATATATATGTGTGTGTGTGTGTGTGTGTGTGTGTGTGTGTGCGTGTGTTTTATGTGAGTATTTCAATTTTCTACCCTGTATATCTGCGTGTGCGTACTCATGTGCGTGTGTATTTGTGAGTATTTTTCTGACAATTTTCTGTATCTTTCATCATGATCATTATCATCATCATCTCTCTCTCTCTCTCTCTCTCTCTCTCTCTCTCTCTCTCTCTCCCTCTGAGTGTGTGTATACATGTGTGTGTGTGTGTGCGTATGTGTGTGTTTTCTGACAATCAAATTTATGTATAGTTCATCTTGTCTCTCGCACGCTTTTCTCTCTTTCTTTCTCTCTCTCTCTCTCTCTCTCTCTCTCTCTCTCTTTATATATCTTTCTTTTTCTTTCTGAATTTGTGCTTGCGCGTTCATGTGTGTGTGTGTGTGTGTGTGTGTGTGTGTGTGTGTGTGTGTGTGTTCTATATCGATCTCTCAACTTAAATTACTTTTTCGCTTACTCACAGAGAAGTTCCGGTGGGGTCGGTCTGGCAGTCACTGATGATAGTAAACAGACGGGCCACAGTCCGGCCCAGGTGACTGGATAATGTACTAAAACACCAGTGCTTGCGTATACATGGAAGACACTTGGCGTTTATTCCGGTCTGCGCATGCGCAGGAAAACCTAATTTAGTTCTACTTGCATACTGTCTACATAAGCAGCGAATAATGCACTCAAGTCAGCACGAAAAAATCAACAGATGAACATTTTTCTCAGAAACATACAAGAAATAGACTCATACATGTTAAAGAAAATCATATATATATATATATATATATATATATATATATATATATATAGTCATTAGTATTTGAACAATTTGTTTCTAATCTCTAGTTAGAAAAAAGAATAATATGCAAAAGATCGTTTTTTATTGTCATCAATAAAGGAAGTCACGTATTTTTTTGTATTTTCTGGTTCTAAGGGCAACACTCCTGGAATATTTTTTATAGAATTCAATTTCAAATGTAAAAGACAAGTTTATTTTTTCTCTTCTAAAAATCTTGTTGAGAATCGATGAAGAGGAAAGTAAGACAAACTCACGTAGCTATTTGTATCAGTCGCCAAAATAGTAAGTTAATTTGGATCCTTTTACCTAAAAAATCTTTCACAATAAGAAGATGATAGTTCGATTTATTAACTGATCAATTTTAACGGCATGTCAACCCTTTAACCAATAACAATCTTGCTAGAGAGTCTCCGTAGGGCCATGGTTAATGTCCAGGACAGTGACATCGTCGTAACCAAGTTCGAATTCCATTCGCGCTATTATTCGCTTTCGGACTAAAACTCCTTGGAAAGGTTGGGATACTCTTATACCCAAACTATGATTAAATAGTGTCCCAGCAGTTCTTTTACAAAGATTGCTTGGACATTAAATGACCTCTGAAGATTGATATGCGATTGAACAAAGAAACCAACTAAAAATTGTCGATTTTTTTTTGTTCTTTGATCAGTTCTAAAAGAGTAAGCAAAACATCAATGACATGTTGATCTTAAACATAAATAATTATAATAGAAAAATCCGTGTAGCAATGCGATTACGACGGCGTCTTTATTTATAATTAGTATTTATTTGTCCTCTGACCAAATTGTCTGATTCACATATAGTAAATTTGATATGCATACTTATGAACACAACGGAAAATTTTAAACCAAAATATTTCTTTGTCCGTAATATAAAAAAGTGATCTCTCATCGAGAGGAGTTCAATAACAATAATCAATAATCAATTTGAAGCCATATTTGCTAGCAGTCATGCAACTAATCCTCTGCATGGAAAAAAGTCAGCTTATTCTAAGCCCCACTTACAAAGCTGATTAATAACTAGAAAGAATGTGTTTATCTGTCCTTAAGCCAAATGGTCTGATTTCAAGCTAGCAAATTTGATATGCAGACTTACTGGGCCTGGGGGAAGGTTTTAAACCAAAATATTTCTTTGTTCGTAATGAGAAAAGGCCGATGTCTCATCGAGAGGAATTCTATGACAGTAATCAATAATCAATTGGAAGCCATATTTACTCCGTCATGCTACTAATCATCTGCAGTGAATTGAGTCAGCTTATTCTAAACCTCGTCGACAGGACAAATCAATAATTGAGAAGAATTTTTTTATCTCTTCAAACCTTCTGATTTACTGCTATTAATAATCAATTGGAAGCCATATTTCTACAAACTATACTTCTGATTTTACAGAACTTAAATAAATTTCCAAAGAGTTTTTATAAATTTCCAAAACTTCAATTTCGTGTTCACATTTCATTAAACTTTACAAATTAGACAATGCCACCAACGAATACTCTTGCCGGTTTGATGATCGCATTTTATATTAAATGTCACCTGTCGACAGGGCTTAAAATACGCTGACTGTTATGGTCCAGTTTGAACTAAGTTCCCGAATTAGACTATGTTGCACGTTCATTTGTACAGCTTTCAAACCACACACGTAATGAAACAGTGCACAACGTGTCAGTGCACTAACAACCACGATACTACTAACCACAATAGGTACCTACTACGGCTTGAACTGCTTCTGTCACATGATATACACCCCATAACATCGTAAGTACTACCAAATATTGCAAAACTTTTGATTCATCACAATATTACGACGACATCCATATTAATAACTAGGACAATTCTGTTTATGTGTCTTCTAGCTAAAAGTCCTGATTTACAGCAATCAAATTTAGTATGCATATTACCACAGGAAGTTTTTAAACTAAAAGATTTCTTTGCTCGCAATTAGAAAAAGGTGGTCTCTCATTAAGGAGAATTATTTAACAATAAATTGGAAGCCATATTTTTATACGTCATACAAAATTTCTAAAAATGAAGAGGAAAAAGATTTAATTTGAACACTTAATGGGATGAATTAATTAATTTAAATGATTGTCAACCCGTCAAGTGATCTTATCCTTGGGGTTAAGGAATCGCGTTCATTGTTCGTCCATATTTACATTTTCTGTGTTGTTGCTTCAGTTCTTTTTTGTTTTGTTTTTTTACACACGGTAAAATCTAAGGCGAATAATTTTCAAATATGTCAATTTGCAAACACCAAACGCTTACTTCCACTCCGGGAAAGAGTGTACCTGGGAGTAATTGAAATGAAGGGGTATCCCACAATCTCCTGATCTTCAGTAATCGAGCTTCACTATCAGATGCAGTTTAGTATCGTATCCGGGATACCTTTTTCTTTTTGGGTGCCATACCCCTTTGTATGGAATCGTGTCAGCATATGCTTTACTCCTTCGACAGGGAAAGCAATAAATAGAGAGTTTATTCTTGATTAAATACTTATGAACTGTGATTTCAGTAGCGTTTATGAGAATGACTCAATAGATGCTACCGAGCGTAATAATTTGAAATATATATATATATATATATATATATATATATATATATATAAGATTGCATATGCATGCTGCCGAAAAAATCCAGCTTTTTTGTCCATTATGCAGATGTATTGGCTACTTTTCAGCCAGAGTAAATGAGTTCTTAATCGAAGCTTTAATTCAATAAAACAAGATTTGAATTAACTGACGAGATGACAACGTCAAGATACTGGATACGTGGAAATGGTTTTGAAATTTACAGTTTTTTATTTTGATTTTAACTACTTTTAATCAGTGTTCAAGAGCTTAATAATAAAGCGTTTATTCAACAAAGTTTGCAGTTATTACAAAGTATAACTGAGGCGCCCTGGATCTGAGGAAATGATGCTTTGGTCCTGAAACAACGTCGGAGTCGTCATCTGATAAAGGCTTCGTTGGTTCCACAGCTGCTGTTCGTTTGTTTCTTTTATTGCATATAAAATAATACATAAGCATAAGACAAACAATTATAAACAAAAGGTTCCCAAATTAAAGAAATGAAAACAACTTTTAATAATAATAGTAAGAGGAGATAGTTCTCAACAAAAGAATTGTCTATCATATTTACGTAAATAAATCACAAAGTCTGTTGTCTAATGAGCAAAAACATTTATTTCATGCATTACTTTTCAACATGATCTCTTTCATTGCCAATGATGTAAAAAGGAGACGTAAATATATATCACATATGTAAATCAAATATTATACAGTGAATATTTCAAATCCAACCTCAGTTAAGATCAACGTTTCAGACTATGGCATGCATCGTAGGTAAGTAACACCGTGACTCGAGTTCAATTTCTAGACGATACTGTTTGCATTTCACATAGTGCTAATACCTTTGGGAAAGATTTGCCACTATTCTACTTCCAGCTAAGGGTAAATATTAGGACTGATCGGGATCTTTAAATTTGGTATGTCAATCAGTCTGGTTCATATCCCACACGTTGGAGTGGGGGTGATAAATACATATGAAATATATTTATCTATATATGTGTTTGTTTTTTTTAATAGGACGTGTGCATGTTTGTAAGTGTTTATGAACATGTCTCTCTGTTCATCTATGAACGTTTGTATTCCTCTATGTGTGTGTGTATGTGTCGGTATTTGTAAGTGTAGGTGGATATGAACAAGTCCATCAATATGTGTGTGTGTATGTGTCGGTATTTGTAAGTGTAGGTGGATGTGAACAAGTCCATCAATTCCTCCCTGAGCGTTTATGTTCATATATATATATACGTGTGTATGAATATTCAGGCGTACGCGTAAGTGTGTTTGTGTGAGTATATGAGATATGTATGCGTTGTTGCTTTTATTCGCATCTGTTTGCATGCGTTTTTGCTGGCCATGTGCGTGTTTGTAAGTGTATATGGACATAAGCATATCTATCTATTAATCTCTATGTGTTGGCATACAAGCATATGTGTGTGTGTGTGTGTGTGTGTGTGTGTGTGTGTGTGTGTGTGTGTGTGTGTGTGTGTGTGTGTGTGTGTTCGGTTTGAGGGGTCATGTATACGTTTGTAAGTTTGTGTGGATATGAACATATCCGTCTAATCATGTATGTTTTTGTATTCGTGCAAGTTTATGGCGGTGTGTATGAATGTGTATATTTGCATGTATTTTTTAGTATATTTTGAGGGACATGTGTACGTTTTTAAGTGGGTGTGGATATCAACATGTTCGTCTATTTATCTCTCTGTGTTTGTATTCCATCATATGTATGAGTGTGTGTGTGTGTGCGTTTTGAGGGTCTCCATATGCGCATTTATAAGTGTATATGTACATGAACATGTCTGTCTCGGCATCTCTGTTTTTATTCATTCATGTGTGTGTGTGTGTGTGTGTGTGTGTGTGTGTGTGTGTGTGTGTGTGTGTGTGTGTTTACCTACTTATACTCTCATATGTGCCTGCATGAATCCCTCGAATCGGATCAAAACAAAACTATTGTTATTTCTCCTGGGACAATGATCAATTTACCAGTTAGCAATTACAGCTCACCTCTCCCACACTGACCTTATGAACTCCATCAATAAATACACATGTCGAGATTACAAACACACACGAAAAACATACGTGCATCAATGTATATGTATGAAGTCTGTAAAATGTCGGGTCAGTGTGTTTTGCTTCTCAATAACAAACCGTTTATTTTTATCTATTCCATCATTTTTTTTTCGCCCGCTCATCTTTTTTTTTATTATATTTTCATTTACTTTGCATCCGACAATTTTATCCCCCTCATACACTTCCCTCCTCCCCCTGCGACTATCCACTGAAGTTTTTCGTCTTTTGTGAATCGTCTACCTACATCATTACAGTTAATACTAGGAAGTTTTCTTTGGATTTGATGAAACAATGCCATCATTAAACTAACTGTTCCCGTCTATCCTACCTTTTTTTATGAATACGTCTCGGTCGATACGTTCTTCGCTCATTCAAAGGTGTACATCGCATCCTGTAATCTTTTGCGGTTTTTACTTTTTTTCTCGATATTACACAGTGGTGTATTCAGGTGTCTGTCGTAGTTAGTAAACTTCTGGGGATTTTGAATTGAACACTTTATTCAAACATTACTACCAGGTTCACTCTAACCTGGAGTGGTAGTACTTAATGTGGTAGTGTCTATAGGTCAAATATAGTCTATTGGTAAATAAATCTATTAGAAAAGATTCGTATTCGATAAGAATACATGAAAGAATATAAACACGTGCAAACAAATGCTTATCATTAAATAGCAATACTAATGTTTGGAAGGCTTGAAACCTCAGGATTATCATTAGTTACTTGAAACCATACGAATAGCTTGCAAATTATTAGTGTTAAATAAGATACTCGAAAACATATTATTTTGAGTAAACAAAGGATTAATATCAAATAGAAATAGTTATTTTGAACGATATAATCGTGGGTAGATAATCAAAATTATATAGGAAACCCTGTTGACGGGGTTTAGAATATGCCGATTTCTGAGACGAAGCTTGCTTATTCTTATCATTAAGGGTTTTCGGTCTGTTGTCTTCATCTTTATTGTTATTGTTATTTCCACAGCGTTTCGGCCGATATGTCCGCCTGTCTTCTTCAGGTGTTTGTCGAACTCAGGAACCTCCACGAAACTTCGAACGACGTCCTTTATTGAATCCTCGAGGGTCGCCTGTTCTGATTCCGTTAACCATAACCGGGTACAAGTATTCCTGTATTGTTACTCGCCTGCAATTAGGATAGAACCTGCAACCCCCAGATGATTGTCTCTTTAGAAGCTTAGGGAACCAACGCCTATTCAGAGTGATTTTTTGGGACTGATAAACTTAATGTTCTTACTTGACTAGAATTACTACTATTATGTATGATTTTTTTACCTGTGCTCATATTCAGATTTTTTTTTAATCTAGCCTTCTTAATTATCGATTCCCGTATTGTATTCAACTCTATACTTGGTCTAATCAGCAGGTCACTGTAGCCCAACATATGTGCTGATTCCTTAAGGCATCTAATCCTCCAATGTTCAGCCAGCGAGTAACAAAACTGGAATATTTAACACTTGTACCCGGTTATGGCTAACGGAATCAGAACAGGCGACCTCCATGGATTTAATAAAGGACGTAGTTCGAAGTTCCGTGAAGATTCCTGAGTTCGACAAACACCTGAAGAAGGCCGGCAGACATATCGGCCGAGATGTGGAAATAACAATAAAGATGAAGACAATTGTCCGAAAACCCTTAGATAAAAGATACTTGAATCTATAATTGTTTATTTAGGATGATTATAAGTTAGTTGAAACCAGATAACAGTACAAACAAATGAGTATCATCAAACTGGAATAATTACTGAAGTCATATAATATGCTAATTATTTGCATTAAATAAGAATACTTTATATCATATAACTGAAAAAAAATCTTAAGAAGCAACTAAACAAGAAATATATATATGAATGGACAACTGACGCAGTTCTCTAGCATCTAGGCCTAAAATAACCCAAAGCGCCCAAGCATGCCGTTAAAATCAATCAGTCAATCAAAACTTTTATTAAATCAACGTAGGTAGATTCTTTTTATTCCACTGGTCATCCTAATAGGTTATCTTATTGTTAATTCTTTCCAATTAAATCATTTTACGATGCAACTTTGACTAATGCTCGGCATGTATTGAATTTATAATCCACCTACTAAACAGATTTTATTACCCAACACTTTTATATTCTAATAAGGAAATTTTGCCTTTGTCTTTTATGGCATAAGATAATGAAATATTAAAAACTTTAACCAAATAACACTCCATTTTTGAATCAGAGTGCATTTCTATACTTGACCTTCTAAGAAGGTTATTAGGATATAATGTGAACGCTGATAGTTTTAATTACCTTAATTTCCGTAGTGGGATCATCCTAATTCTTGATATACAATAGACTCTTCTAATAGACATAAAATATTTTAATGTAATCCACTCTAGGAATATAGCAGCAAATAGCTACACTGGCGACATTGTGTTACTTGTTCTCTGTAATCTAAAATTATTTTTTCTCTCTAAGTACGTATTTATCTTATTTGTTTTATGCCCTTTCTCGGGGAAATAGCAATTTCAAAACAGCTATCCATCAATTATCGTAACTTTATCCTACAGATGTTTAAATTCTGGTTATTCAATGTTATTTTATTGAAATGTGATGGTATACAGCTTGTATGAAATTTAAGGAGTTAGAAGTGACCTTTATGTCGTTGCGTTCAGATGAGAAAATGAGTCATCAAAAACCTCTGAATATGGTAGTTTTCTTTTCCTTCTCGATAGTTTCAAATCTGAGCGACGAAGATTCATGAGCATAAATTCCAATGAATCTTTCTGGATCAAATCCGAATTTAACTCTTCAAAAGTACTCTACCATAGTGCGGCGATTAAAATTCCTGCTGTAGTTAGTCTTATTCTTTCTAGATTCTACACAACCATGGCCTTGTACCAGACTAAACTAAGCTAAATAAACAAGCTCTCCCATGCTATATTGCCGTGGTTAACAGGCAACATCTACGAGACCATTAATCGCACAGTGGGTGATTTTTACTTATTTTCTCACTAATGACGCATTGCACTTGACAAAGATTCTAAATATAAATTACAAGAATAATCAATATTAATGAGGTCAGTTCGCAATGGGATTCGTTTTTTATATATTTATATATTGCAAAACAATGAGCGCTTAGCTTAACTATCATCGTCTTAGAAAAATGAAATAGTTGATATACACTTGAGAAAGGTATTAATCAATCTATTCTCTCCCCAGCTATGGGTACGTAGTAGAACAGAATGGTTTCTTTAACTTTGCTTTAGCAACCAGTCTAGGAAGAGGGAAGCCTAATTCAAACCAGCTTTATTCAGCTTAAAAAATTGACCTTGTGTCACATCCTGCTTATGACGAATGGGTTGGTTACTTATGTATTCTGGTAGGGGGTTGTTTTCGTGGATCTTTCTTTTCATCAACCATTTTAATAATTAAATTGATGTCAAAATAATTTTCAACAGTTCTTTATGGATTCACTTCACGAAGACAGAAATTTAGATAAGCTTGCTGGTTTATTTTATTATGTACTGTCGCTGTCATCCGAATATATGTGATACGCTGAAGTTAGATTACCGATTTTTAAAGAATTTTCTCACTGATTAGTTCTATGTTGAAAGAAACACCAGACAAGGTAACAGTTCTTTTATTGGAATGTGACTTAATCAGAGAAAATCTATATTTTTGAAAACAAAGCGTACCCAGACAAAAAGAAACAGCTGGAAATATCGGAATTGGTAACGGTCGCAATGAACTGTGAAATGATTGTCTTTAGATGTTTAATTGTGGGGAACAGATTTAGGGTGGTCAAAGTGCCAACGAATTTAGCAGATGGGAAATGAGACTATCCACTTCTATAGTTTATCGAAAAGAACTTTCAGTTCATTAAACGAAAAGGGATCAATATTCAAATGTCCTATTGTATAACTAGTTCATATACCTCGGTAGTAACATCTCATCTTCTGAAATGATGTTAACATACACATAAGTAAAGTATGGACCACATGAAAATACGAACCTTCATATAATAAAAAGCTTCAGACGTATCAGTACAATTGTATGCTTGTACCACTTGAACATTAAAAAATGCTTGGAGAAAAAGCTAGATGGAAAACTACACAAGGATGCTGAATGCTATTTTGAACAATTCCTGGAAACAGCACTCAGTAAAATACTAGCTGCATGACTTCTTACCTCCCATCTCACAAATCATTCAAGAGAGGTGAGCCAGTTATGTTGTACTGTACTGGATATGCATAGACGAACTCATCTTCTCCAACAAACTCCTCTACATAGACACTTTAATGTTGGCTGATCAGCAAAACATTACATCCATTCGCTCTTAGCAGACACAAGGTGCCGTCTAGATGACTTGCAAAGAGCGATAGCCGATATGGACGGATGGTGAGAGAGTCAATGGAATATTTTCTGTCAGCAGGCGATGATGATAGGATGATTCATGAGTCGATGTGAATAGACGTAACATTCTGCTTACAACATCGTTAGGGCCATTAATATTAAGAAAGTTTTGCAGGCTAGAGTTGGGTTATTCAGAGGTGGAGTCTTGACTCATTAAGGATTTGCTCGATCCTGCTGACTGGGTCTCTGGTTTAAAAAATAAACCTATCAATTAAGAGTGAAAAAGTATTGGTGACTATGAAATAGTTAGTAATTTGACCGACTGAAGACGATGGTGACTCGAAGGCTCCGTTTTCAATCGCTACAACACCGAGGTGTAGGGGATGCTGCTAGTTCTTTCTCTGGATTGTTCCACTTACTCTTGATCCATACTTTATAATGATGAGTGTAAAACACGAAGGTATCAAGTACCATTTTTTGAGTGGACCTGTATGATTCGACCTGGGATTGAACCCGGTCCCTGGACCATTGTAAAACTTAAACCATTATGCCAATGGGCCGGTATACAATTAAATAGTAATCTATATAATTATCATACTACTTTTGCACCAATAATTTATTTATTTAAGTATTAAATAATAACAGTAACAGAAATCTCAGTAGAGTTGAAAAACAACCACAGATATTTAAAACCCATTCACTGCAGTGTTCTATTTAAGATTAATTCTTAAAACTGCATCGGATGCGACGATAAGTGAATTTCTCTCGCCATACCATTTGCATCAATAATCGAATTCATTGTAAATAATCTGATTTTATTCAGAAAATCTTTTTAATATAGCGAGACTAATTTAGCTTTTCACAAATGTCCAATTCGATAAAACACGGACGTTCTACTTCCAAGCGTTTTCGATTGTATCCATTGATCGCCCTCGGTGGGTGGGTCGGTGGGGGCTATCTTTTGTAGGTAGTGTTTGTTTCTGTCTCATTTGGGTGCGAAAACATATTCATTTGCAAGGGTTTATAATTGGTGTGGCACTTTGATTAACGTCTCTGTTATTGAAGATGTTTAAACCATAGTTGAACGCTTGCATGTTTATTTCTAATGCTGATTACTTCAAGGATTCGTTCGCGATTTTTGCAGATATATTTGTATATGATTTTAGAGTTATTGACAAGGATTTTTCGTACTTCGATTGATGGGAAATCGTATGTTATTGCGATATGTTTTGGTTATAAATCTTTTCATGTCACTGGTATCTGAAAGGTAAGGCGAAAGGAAAGAGTTGTTATCGTATGACCAATGTAGATGATAGAGGTTTCTTTGGGAAACTTTCACGAAATGGACATATGAACGAGTATATTTCATTGCTTAGTTTTGGGTAGAAACTGACAAGATCATCAAAAAATCTCCATGGTTTATAAACCAAACATGTCCAAATAATGACTTGGTGCTAATCTATCAATTACAAAGTTTGCATGAAGTGTATATTCTTCTTTATCAGTGTTAACTTTCTTTCTAACTCTGTAAATTTAATTCGACGATCTTTTTATGTATCATTCAGATATGCATAAACGATGAAGGGGAGTGATTTGAAATAAGATATTTGTAACTTTTTAGCACAATCAGACCACATCAGTAAACAAATTGAAAATACATCACACAAATTTGAAACAACACTTAACCAACGGAAATAGAATATTTTCAAACATTCTAATCTTTTCCGTTTCATTTAGTGACTTACATACCCTGATGAAGGTCTAAAAACCGAAACATTAAGCGTTGGTAATTTTTTTTACAAATAAAAGCATCATCAGAAGACCTTACCTCTTTACATCGCTATACATTTTCATACTCTCAGATTTATTTCCAATTTTTCCTATCTCTTTTATATATATATATATATATATATATATATATATATATATATATATATATATATATATCCAGTAAGTGATTTTTCTTCCTTTTTCTTTCTTTTCTTTTATATTGTATAAAACGAAAACTATGTTTGCTGAATTCACTCCCAAAAAATGTGGATTAGTCATATGAAGACACGATTCTTTTGTGGCATATCAACTCCTTTATCAACCCTTTTAAAAGTCTTTAAAATCTTTTCTTCAGAGAAAATGTTGGTATATATATATATATATATATATATATATATATATATATATTCTACCTGTTAAAATCTTAAAATCACTTATAAATCATTGATAAAAAAAAAAGATTTTAACTAATATACGTGACTTGATCTTTTGATGTTGACTGCTTTATTGAATAAGTGGTTTATTGATAGATAGATAGAGAGAGAGATAGATAGATGTGTAAACCATTCTAAAAACACCGCTTTCAAACGGACTGGTTACAGAAACACCAAAATAAACAAATGCCTGACAAAAACTGTTGGAATAATGAGAAACACACATCGCCTATGCGTAACAAATAGCTTCCAATTGCAGACCTTACAATCAGTTCATTAAATGATCAACTGGAGATACTAAAACATAACTTTACCAAATTCATCTCTCATCGCTTTTTTTTCTGTCATATGAACTCTTTTAAAACTATTAACTTAAAACCTAAAAACTTTTCTTCACAAAAATTTTTCTCATGATGATGACCAAAGGTCAGAACTAATTAAGAATGATAAAAAAATTGATAACTGCAAATAAATATTCCTATTTGTCTAATCACTTAATACTAATACTACCGATTCAATATTTTCTTTAATTAAACAGATAGAATTACAAAAATGTATATTTTTTGCGCGCGCGTGAAAATGATCGAACTGTTAAAAATATTTTGTTGAATTCTAGTTTTTCTATTCAGCTCTTTTCCCTCAAACAAGACTTCGATTAAGTGGACCAGTCGGTTTTCGGGTCCCAAATTATTGGTCTTGATGGAGTCCTTATAAATCAGAATACACAATGTATATGTATATATTAGGTGTGTGTGTGTGTGTGTGTGTGTCAGTGATTATAATAACGTAATTAATAATTTCCGTCCCAACTATTATAGGAAATTGCAAAAGCTTTTCTTTTCTTTTACGGAAATGAAAACTGTAACTTATCTTTGCTGGTTATTCATATTTATCATTCATCCAATTAAAACGTGAGATGGGAAAATTCTTCCCTGGGGCACAGAACTAATTCAGTTATTTGGGGTGGGGAAAGAACTTTCAACTTCTGGTAGACGCCTTTTTATATTTTTTCTTGTATTATCTTTCTTGTAATTCATTAAGAAGCGAAGCGGAAACAATAACAACATTGTTTGCGAGGGCGTCCATAAAAGTCATTCTGAAAGTATGGACGCTTCTTAAAACGCGTATAAAAACTAGTTCAACCATAGTAAATATTATATTTATTTCTCTAGAATATAACCATTCCTTAAAAATTGTTACTGAAATTAAAAGAGGAAAGAAAATACTTGTAAAATCTAATAAGAAAAGTGATTGAAATATAGCTACTTGCCCACTTCAAAATATTTCTCCATTTTTCAGTCTGTTCATGTCGGTTTAATTATTAGTCAAATTGTTTCCTGTCTATCTTTTTATTTATCCATCTCTGTTTATTTACATGTTTTATTATTCATTTCTATCCATCAAGTATGAAAATAGACAAAAACCATCTTTTTAGCTACTTATATAAATAAATATATGAAATAAGTTAATAAGAAGAATTGTTAGCTATGAGTTTTTTAAGACATTAACAAATTATAACAAGTGGTTAGAGTCTTCACCTATCGTCTGGGTGACTAGGGTTCACTCCCTGCTTGAGTCATACCAAAGACTCAAAAAATGCTATTTTATGCTCCCTTTCTTAACACTCGACCTTGTAAGTTACGGGTCAAGGGTATGTGGTGAAATGTGGTGAGTAGCAGTCTCCCTTACACCTCGACGTAGTAGCTAATGAAAAGGAAGCGTTCCAGACGTGCTCGACAACGGTCGTCCATTAATCATTTTTCGTTAATTAAATTTTATCATTCAGTTTGGTAGGGCTTTGAAGTATTCGGGTCAAGAGTTCAGGGGCAGAGTCAATTGGTGCAGTTTACGCTCGCGTGCAAAGAATATGACAATCACAATTTTTCATTATAAACCCCAAACAGGAAATGGGCTGGAGTGTGGATGATGTCATGCCCAGTACGGATGGTCCTGAGAATTTGATGATTTTGAAAAGTGTCAGTTGGATTCTGACCATTGAAAGATGAGTTGGATTTTGACCGTTGAAAGATGTAGTTGGGATTTTCGGATCTCTACCGACAGAGATTTTAAACACCACAAGATATGCCGCACGTTGGGGTGGGGTCAGCAAAGTATGATCCGCATAGCAAGGTTAGCAAAGACTTTTAAGAATTGTGTCTCTCTCTCCTCGTGTCGCCATGACCTGAAGTTAGAAACTAATAAACCCGTTCATACCTGAAACAACAGAGCCCGCCTGTATCTGTATCTGTATAATTGTTGTGATTGACATCACCAAATTATACAACATAATGTTTTTGGGCAAGCAGGGACTTGCAATGACTTTTGCAAGAAAAAAAAGGTAGATGTTGATTGATTTTGAACATGGGTTATTCACGGTACTTTAGTCGATTAGAAGCGGCTAAGAATGATGGAAATCAATTTTAGGCGACTATTGTTTCAGGTGGGAGAGAGAGAGAACGTAAGATAAACAGTAAGAACCTCAACTCCAAAAAAAAAAAAATTAAAAGAAAAAGAAAAACAACTGTGCTACCCCGGCCGAAGAAGGAAACAACGAAAAAAAAGAACTCAACTCCAAAGAAAAAAAAATGCGGCACCCAACCAAGAAGAACGGAGTGAAAAAAAAGGAACGCCAAATATTGAAAGAAAAGCAAGAGATTAGAAAAAAGAAGAAAATAATGTTCGACACAAGAAGAAAAAATTAGAACAAAAGAATCGAGAAGAAGGCATGAGAAGAAAAAAATAAAATAAAAATAAGGTACTCGCTCATTGCATAACTTTCATGTCTTTCTCTTTCGTTTTTAAGTTGGTGGTTCGGGCCCGATAGAATTTATTTAATTACGTAAAAAAAAAAGAAAAAAGGAAAAGTGGTAGGTACATTGCTCAAATTAAGAAAAGTAATTTTTTCCTTCCGTGTATCCTTGAATTTCTTGGTTCGCGTTGATAAAGTTTAGCTAATTTGGAAAAAAATTGTTGTATCTGTCTTTCAAGGTTTTAAGAGTTGCGTCCAATATAATTTAAATAATTATAAAAGAAAATTAGAAATCGGTGATAAAATCCAGTATATTTTACATATTAGTTAATACAGTTTACTGCTATATTTTGGGATTATGAATCACGAGGGGAAGAAGGAAAATAGAGAGAGAGAGAGAAAAACAGAAAATATTGTTTCTGTGAGATGTCAAAAAGTGACAGGTTGTAAAAGCAAGTTTTGAATAGGGGGGACGATGAAAATTTGGGGCTTGTCATGAATGAAACTTAATAGTAAACAATTTTTTTGTGAATGAAATTTTGTAGTAACTTATGGATGCTATCGTAATGCTTAGTAATTTGACATTAGGATTTTAATCCAAGCTCTGGAAGGATCCGGGTATCGACGATATGTTGTCTGGAGAATATTCATATACCTTTGGATCCGTAGTTAGGTCTGTGGGACGGATTCGTTGTTTGGAAAAGTTGTGGAAATTGGAAGCGTTCTGTGAAGTCTCCCTAGAATGGGATCTATATTTTGGGTACTGGTAGAAGCCATACCATGTTTTGCGAAGGTTTCCCCCTAGAGAGGGGTCGAGAAATTTGAGTTACTGGTTAGTGGCCTGGCTAGCGTTTTGTGAATTCCCCATAGAATGGGTTTGAGATTTTATTTTATTGGGGTCAGTATAGTATAGTCAGCATAACATGGTTAGCGAAGACTTTTTAAAATTGTGTCTATCTCCTCGACCGAAGTCAAGAATTAATAAACTCGTTCGTGACTGAAACAACTGAGTCCGCATGTAATTGTATATGTGTTTGTATCACTGTTGTGATGGAGATCATATCTTTTTGGTGTACAACATTATGACTAGTGTAAAAACAATAATAAAATCGAGTTCGCCGACAAACTTTTTACTTACACAGAAATGTTTGATCCATTTGGCTACGATGTCAGTTGCACTGGATGGGAAGATGACCAGGTAAGGAGTCGGTAAGGTTAAGCAGATTTCCTCGAAACGTATATTCAAATCTCACCGAGGACTTATCTTTTCTTAATGTTTTTAATACGCCCCGTTCCTTGTTGTCGTAGAACGGCCACTCTAGTCAAAATTGGCCCAATCGGCTGGGGCTATAGAATACACCGGCTGCATCTCTGCAGAGGGTAAGACTCATACAACGAGTGTCTTGGATATGACACTAAATTATGGTGAGGCTCCAGTGATGCTGGAGTTTTGGAGAATGCAGAGTACACCTTCATTGCAATCGCTCCCAGGTCTATTCTGGCCCAGAGATGTTGCAACTGATAGAGTCCTATCTATGGGTTAAATAGAACTAAACTGTGTAATTACGCTAAACTAAATTGTTTGAAATAGAACCGTTTATATGTATGAAATTGGATTTGGCATTTAATAACCTACAATGGTTGATATGTCATAAAAAACATAGCAAATCTTGTCAAAATATACGCTCGAGCTGAAAACACATGAGTTGGGGGTGATGGTGATGGCTGGAGAGCTATTAAATATATCATTAGGGAAAAGAAAAAAGAGAGAAATCATTAAAGTTTCCTAATTTTTTGGTCAACTTTGATTTATCTTGAAGTAATATATACACACACACACACATATATATATGTGTGTGTGTGTGTGTGTGTGTGTGTGTGTGTGTGTGTGTGTGTGTGTGTGCTTGTGTACGTGAAAGAACAAAGTGTTTTAGAAATATTTTTTGAATAAAGAAAAGACAGCATATAGCCTATAATAAATAAACGGTTTAATCCTTATATATATATATATATATATATATCATCACGACGATTTTCTTGGCCCTTTCTTACCACCCGTCTCTATTGTCCATCGCTCCCGGCTGGTCTTCCAGGCAACATCTTGTATCAGTACAGAGATATTGTAGATAAGTTCTAGTTGGTCACCAAAGCTTTACTCGTCTGCGTGAAGGGGTTCACTGGAGTACATCGCAAATGAGTTTATCCTTAAATTTCCAGCAGTGTCCCACATGTATTGTTCGTCTAATTTGGAAGGTTTTCAAGATAGGTGGAAGGTGTACAGCTGCTGTTTTGAGGGATGTTACCTTCAGAATTTGTTCGATAGGGTTCATAGCATTCTTGTGCAATTGCCGTCAAGTTTTTTTTTCTCCATACGCTTTGTCAGCGTCCATGTTGTGCATCTATATGTTAAAATAGTCCTTTTTTCGGTGACGTTTTGTCAAAGGTCCTTTTATTAGAATTTATGAGGTATGCTCTATTCAAGTCTATTCTAAAATTTTGCACGTACCAATGAATAAATAAATATATTTATTTATTTAAAAGTAAAGTTGACGACTTTAGTTGCGGGTGACCCGAAGGCTACCTTTTCAATAGCTACCACACCGAAGTGTAGGGGAGGGCTCTAATCCATTACCTGTATTGCTCAACTTTACCTTTGATCCTTACCTTATAATGCCGAGTGTTAAGCAAGACGGAATCAAGTACCATTTTTAAGTCTTTGGTATGACGTGACCTGGGATTGAACCCAGGTCTTTCGGACCATTGGTGAACACTCTACTCTTTAGGCTAGTGAACCAGCTCATTGGCCTAGTGGGTAGAGTGTTAGCCAATTGCCTGGTTCAATCCCAGGTTGCATCATACCAAATACTTTTAAAATGTTACTTGATACCTTCTTGGTTAACACTCAGCAATATAAGGTAAGTATCAAGGGTAAAGTGGAACAATCCAGAGAAAGGAGTGCGGCCCTCCCCAACTCCTCGGTGTTGTAGCTATTGGAAAGGGAGCGTTCTGGCCGCCCTCGACTAAGGCCACCAACTTTACTTATATTTAAAAGGACAAGATGTTTAATAATCTTTAAAAGTCAACTGTTTATTTATATAAAATAATATGCCCTATTTATTTGACTTTGCTTTAACCTATAACGACTTTTGACCTGTCACCAGTAAATCACGCTTCTGTTTGACTTGAAGTTTGACTCTTCCACTACCGAGGATGATTGGGTGTACGTCATCCTACTGCATAAGGCATAAGTACATGATTAAAAAGCTTATAATTCTTTTTTTTTTTGCACAAACCTACAAAGGGCTTCTTTAACAGGTTCGCGACCTACACACACACACACACACACACATATATATGTATATGTATATATATATATATGTATATATACCTAAAGGGCTGGAAGCAATCTACCTTGGTTTCTCTTTGGATATTCTAATTTCGCGCTACTTAGTGTTGTGAGCACTTTTACGTTTCTGCTTAGGTAACTCTGTCGGGGATTTTTTTTCGGGGGGGCTTCACTTTGTGGTCTTGGCTGATTATTTTCAATCTTTTCTTGTGTTTTTAGTCTTTTTTATTGATTTTTTCCTGGTTGATTTTTTTCCTTGATTTACAAATTATTTTTTCACATCGCTGTAGTTATAGTATCGGTATGAGAATAAAAATATAATATATATATATATATATATATATATATATATATATATATATAAATTATCTTTTAAATTTGTTTGATTGAATAAGACAGACACTTCGTTTTATTTTTTAACAGTTCAATTCTTCGCATGAGTCGTTTGAAATCAAATAGGCTCCATATTTTTCCCAAGTAATTTTGCCCCAGTTGGAGCAATCTTCACGAGAACAAACAGTGAAATGACTAAGATAATAAGTCATATGCCTTTAGATACAGAGTGAAGGAAGAACAAGTGGAAGAGGAATTTACAAATAAAAGAAAGAAAGAAAGAAAGAAAGAAAGAAAGAAAGAAAGAAAGAAAGAAAGAAAGAAAGAAAGAAAGAAAGAGGAGCAGCACACGATCGGAGGGTACTCTATCAAAACGGACAATATCTACATTTAACAACCCGGATGATTACAGTTGTTTGAATATATCAATGTATAATAAGGTAATACGAACAAGCAATGTTTCAAATCAATTTTCATTCAAGCATTTATATAAGACCTTAATATCCACTTCTGCTGAAACGAATGCAAAATTCCAGCAATAGTAATTTTATAGATATTCGAAACAAAGAAAAAACGGAGATAAACAAATAAGAATTGTTTATCGGGGAATGAATAGCTAATTTACTTTTCGGAGAAACACATTAAAAAATGTGTATATTTACTTTTAGGCAAATGAAACAAATACACATAAAAATACCTATGATATATGAATATTATTCTAATCATATTTATGCACATATAACGAAAATATCTTAATATAAACCTTTGCGGATATATACACAATTGATTATATATCACTAAA
This sequence comes from Sepioteuthis lessoniana, assembly GCA_963585895.1. NCBI lineage: Eukaryota > Metazoa > Mollusca > Cephalopoda > Myopsida > Loliginidae > Sepioteuthis > Sepioteuthis lessoniana. The sequence goes on along the minus strand of OY757929.1, from coordinate 61,456,223 downwards.
TATGAAGATACTCATATAATTATGCATATTGCCTAAACACATATATATGCCAGTATTTACACATATTTAATAATCACATGCTTATTAATATTTGAATGTGGAGTATCACTTTATTGCCATTACATTCTTGGTTCACTCAGACCCGGTGTGGTAGTGCCTGTTAGCACCCCATCTATGGATCAAAGAGAACTATTTGACCATTTAACTGTGTGCAAAGAAATGACTGTTAAATTGAACTATCAAATAACAATACTTGAAACCATTTAACTATGTGCAAACAATATAAATATTTAATTGCAAGCAAACAAATAAACTCTAACATTTTAAAGATAAAATTTCCAACAAACTGTTCACTAACAAATCATATATGTATAAAACATTTAACTATATGCAAACAAATGACTGATGTTAAATTGTGCATGTTACATGGCAATACTTGAAACCATTAAATTGTGTGCAAAGAAACGAGCTCTCATTCGTTAAAAATGTAATCTACAAACTATTTGCTTACAAATCATATCTATTTGATATATGTATAAAGAGGATTTGGCTTTAAATAAACTACAAGGGTTGATATACCATAAAACAAGCAAATAACTATAGATAAAATCATTTCTCAGTCTGACAGAGAAGAAAATCACCTAAATTAGCTATGTGCAAAATGCAGCCGCAGTGATTTTTAATAAGACCACCTAAGACTTTATTTTTAATAGTTAAGATCTTTCTTTTGAAAAGAAATCACCTACTATAAAAAAAGAACCTGGTTTCAAATCCTGTCTTGTGGGAAGAAGAGATAAATAGGTTTCTTCTGAAAAGAAAAAAATTAGCTTTTTCCTATTTCTACGGCAGATACTTTCACACATGGTCTTCTGTAGTGAAAATGGTTGAGGTGTTTTCACTTCAAAGAAAAATTACCGTTACTTTTTAGTAATGCTGCCCGTCTGTTAATGAGTCATGTCTCATGTGGCCCACTTCTCGAAAAAGGTTTCCCTTGTCTGACCGAGAGCAATGAAACTTAATAAGCCGACGTTTTCTTTTAAAACTACAACTTATATGAAGCTTATTTTGTGTGTATTGCATTAATATAAAATATGAGTCTGCAAAAGAAAATTATGGGGTCACCTTTTCCGTTCAAGATGTTATATATTTAAGAATTACAGGTCACAACAACTGCTTACGTTTATTTAAACATGTGTGTTCGCCACTGGTCCGGGAGGCCGGGGTTCAATCCCAGGTCGTTATACCAAAGACACAAAAAATGGTACTTGATGCCGCCTTGCTTGGCACTCAGCATTATAAAGTAAGGATCAAGGGTAAAGTGAAGCAATCCATTGAAAGGAGTAGCGCCCTCCCCTTCACCTCGGTATAGTAGCTATTGAAAAGGGAACCTACGGGTTACCCTCGACTAAGGTCGCCAACTTTACTTCCATATTATTTCTTTCTCAAGCCGATCCCAAAAGCAACGTGAGGTCTGGATTTTTCCATTCACTGGAGCAAAGGCGACAACTTATCATTATCAGCCGTTTCACTAATCAATGCAGGGATGAGATTTCACTTTACTATTAGCATTTACCTTCCAAAATCTTGTCTAGAATTCTTATCTCTCGAAACACACGTGACTGCGTTCTAGTGAATCAACGGACATCCACTCGATTATCATTCTTTCCTTCGGCGGTTACAACCTTTCAACTGTCACAAGTAAATTATGCCTCCACGAATGTTTGAAGTGTCCATTATCAAGAGTACAGATTGTGGTGGGGCTCATTACTTCACATCACTATATATATGATATAAAAACATTTTGGTTACATAACTTAATTCACAAACTCATCGAATGCTTACACATAACAACACAAAAAAGTAAATATGAACGTACAATGAATGCGATTCCCTCATCAATAGGCATAAAATAACCCTAGATGGGTTGATATGTCTTTAATATAAATTAAGCAATCAACAGATATATTTCACCCATCGATCGAACCCTTACAGGTACTATCACCCCAGATTAGAGTAGGCCTGAAAGAAAGAGGAGTACTCTGCATTCTAAAAGTGGAACCTCACCATCAAATGTAGTTTAGTGTCATACCCAGGACCCCCACCTTATTTTTTTAAGATATTTACCAATCTGTGGATAATACAGTCAGCCTATTCTAAGCCCCTATGACAAAGTGTTTGTATCCTAAGTGACAAGGACGTAAGACACACAGAGCCGAATAAATTCCCATATAGATCCCCGATTGGAATCAACATCCTCGTTATACTGGTCTGTCAATTCAAGATCTTAAGTTTTTTTTTCATTTCCTAAGTTATTGAAGTTTGAGTGCACAGCAAGCCATGTGCAATTCCCTCGACTCCCGTATATGAAAACTTTGAGGAATAAATACAGAAATAAATCTAATTAGAGAAAACCCAACACGAAATAATAACATTTAAAATTACAACAAAATAAAAGTTAATGATATTTTATTGCAAGAAACCGCTGGGCATGTCAGAAGATAATTTGAAATCTGAAATTAAGTTTTCTAAAATTAGGAAGAAGGACTAGATTAGATGTATTATGAAAATCTACTCTCTCTCTCTCTCTCTCTTTCTCTCTCTCTATATATATATATATTTGTTCATGTATGTATTTTTATGTGTGGGAAAATAGGTATATGTAGTATTAATGGAGGAATTCGTGGTGTAATGGATATCATCCTTGGAAACGGACTGGTGACCCTAGTTCAAATCCTGGAAAGGCTCTTTGCATTTCACATAGCACTAATAACGCAATGAAAAGGCATGCATCCAACTATTTTCCCTCCAGCTATGGGTAAACAGTAGGCCAGACTGGCCTCTTTAACCTTAGTTTAGAAACCGGTCTTACATGAAAAGCATAAATTCAAACCTGTTAAACACAGCTTAAAAGATCAACCTTGTGTCACTTACAACTCATAGATAGATAGATAGATAGAAAAAGAAACTTGGGTAAATGAAGAAAAGTGGGATAGGAATGAGGAGAAATAAGAATGTCGGGTAAGATTTTTTGATCGGTTGCGTTGGGTTTTTTGCGATATCAACCCTTTTTGGCCATTTAATGCTAAATGCTCTTTATGCATATTATATATGATTTGTAAACGCATAGTTTGTGGATAACATTTATAAACGAACCAGAGCTAATTTATTTGCACACAACTATTTGCATGCGGTTGAATGGTTTCAAACATCGCTAACAAAAACAATTCAATTTAGACACACAGTTAAAGAGTTTCAAGTATCATCAAAACTAATATTTTGATTCAACATTACTCATTTGTTGGCTAACAGATAAATTGTTCCAAGAATTGCTATGTGCTAGTGCCTTCAATAAGTTTCCAGATTTTTTTACAGGCATTTAAAATTGTCGTAGACTCTTGAACATTCAGTATGTTATTGCTATACATCTTATGAGATGACTGACCAAATTTTCACGTTCAAATAAACTGCGACAGCAGGAATTGGAATACACCATACTAAAGCCTGATTGTCACAGTTGGTGAATTTCAAAAATGCAATCTGGACGTGAGGACACTTTTGAAGAACGATATGCAATAAAATTCTGTTTTAAACTTGGAATAAATGCCACAGAAACGTATGGAATGCTTTAGACTGCTTTTGGGACATCTTGCATGAATTGAGCATCAGTTTTTGAGTGGCATAAGAGATTCAAGGAAGGCAGGGAGTCTGTGAGGGATGATGAGAGGTGTGGGAGGAGTAAGGAAGTCAGAACACCAGAGTTGATTGGCAAAAAAAAGACTTTCATGGATAAGGACCGTCGTGTGTTTATAGAGACAATAAGTGCACAGTTTGATGTCAGTGTGGGAACTGTACACACAATTATTCGCGAGGAACTGAAGACGCGGAAGATTTGCGTGAAGTTTTTCCCAAGGGTGCTCAGAGAATATCAGAAAGAAAGACGTTGTCATGACAGCAGGGAGATGGTCGAGCTGATCAATTCAGATCCCGCAGTTCTTGATGCTCTGTTGACCTGCGATGAAAACTGGATCTACTGCTATGACCCTGAGACAGAGTTCCCAGTGGAAGCATGCTGACTCTCCCAGACCCAAAAAGGCCAGACAGAGCAAATCCACCCACAAATTTTCGATGATCCCTTCCAGAAGTTGTTGGAACGGTAAAACAAGTGCATTGCAGCCGGAGGAGATTACTTCGAAGGGGTCTAGAGTTTCGTGTATGTACTATCAATAGAAGTGCCCATACGAAAAAAGTCTGGAAACTTATTGTGTGCCCCTTGTATCCTTAACAATTCAATTAAACATAAGTCCTTTGTTTACATAGTTAAATGGATCATCAGTTCTATTTATAACAATCCCATTAACCGTAGGTCATTTGTTTACAAGTCAAACAGTTCTATTTGATCCTTAGATAGGATCCTATCAAGTGCTATGACTCCAATTGTATGACTCCAGTGTGTATCCCATTTGTCGTTGTACATCTGAGATTACTCTTTTCATATGGTGTAAAACTGAGCCGTCGTATCTAATTTAATGTCTTTAACATTTTTAAATTATTCTTTTAAGATGAATTATCAGTCAAGGAAATAAGAAAAAGTTGCACTGAGCTTGTTCAAGAGATTACGAAGTTTGCTGCACTTGCACGATCCAATTTTCACCAAAAACGTTTGATAGAAAAGTATTGTGAATTATCGCTGGCTCATCTAGAGGAAGTGTACATGCTTAGATATCATGTCTTTATTTGCTCAAATTTGCTTTAAGTTTCTCAAATATGCACACGTTTTCCTCGGAATCTAAAATATCAAAATTTTCAAAGATTATTTATCTTCACACCAACCCGCTTGAAAAAGGCATGACTATATTTCAGGGGCCCGACTGGGGTCTCAAACCTTATAATGGCAACTTATCAAGAAGGAAAAGTCTGAATTAAAACACTGACTTTGTGTTGCATCCGGGTTTTCTATTCTAAAGTCGAAATAAATTTGACTTATTTATCTGTTTTCCAATTTAATTCTTGCATTAATTCTAAGAAAAACCTATTTATTTGCAAATATTAATACGTAGACTAGTTCCCATGATATCAATTTGCTAAGTTTCGTGAGATTACATAATTTCAAACAAGAGACGAGGGGTTCAAAAGAAATGTGCTCACAGAAATTGTTTTGTTATTCCTTCCCGCAATAAAGAAATGGAACAATATGAGACGGCGAGAGAAAACGTTGACCGGGTGAGAAGAACAAGACACAAGACGGTGTTATTAACAATACATTTCGGTAGCAATATCTCATCTACTGAAAGGGATGTCAACATGTTCATATATGTTAGTTATTAACTACTACTGATCTCTCTGATTGAATAAAAATGGAATTCTTCAAAATTGTTGCCGTATCAGTACTTCTGCATTATTGTACCACTTGGACAAAACACCAGGAGGAAAAGCTGTAGGGAAACTATGCAAGGATGCTGCGTGCTATTTTGAACAAATCTTGAAAGCAGCACTCCCCATATTTGTCCATGTAGGCATCATCATCATCATCATGTCGCGATGCAAATATTCACACACCATAATACATATATATATATATATATATATATATTGTCATCCACAGACAGACTGTTTCGTTCTATCAGAACTTTTCAGTGTGGCTAGACACGCAGGACGCTCGAAGCTGGGATCGAAACCCGTCCAACTTTACGTTAGACTAAGCTCCGGACCTGTCGGCCACCAAGCGGACTACGTTGGCTATATTTGTGAGAGAGAAGTTGGGTAAATCATAGATGGAACATCTTCTAAAAAGCTATCTTTGCAGATTAGGTTGTCTTGAATCATTATTTGCTGTGCTCCAAAGAAAATCAAACAACTGAAAAGCAAATTGTCAAAAGAGTGGTCTCAGACTTCTTTTCCACACCCCCTGTATATACTATTTATATATTACTTTCTTCAAACAAAAATATGTACTTTTTATCATCCAAAATAAATCATATTGAGACAAGCCAACACAAATGATTTCAGATTTATTACTTTCAACCTACTGACCAATCAATTTATTCATCATTAATCATCTCAAGTAACCGTTTGAAAATTCCTTGCGTCATCACATTGAACTCCGATCTCCATATAGATTTGGTAATTTCAAATGAAAATCTTACATGCGATAAAATTGTTTTCTCATATTCATTTTTACTTTCATCAGATTTGTAAACGGAAGCTAATAAACATATTCCTTACTCTATAACTCCATAAATACGTAGTTTCAACGTTTTCTTCCTCTTTATCATTATAACCACACACCATGGACCTTAATTTTGTTCAGGTTTTTCAATTCACACTTTAATTATTCGACTAAAATGTGTACTAACTGTGAAAAAACAATAATGGAAATACCAAACTTAGAATTTTCTTCCTATTAAATAATTATAGCTTCAAGTAACTATTTTTATACATATGATTTAGTTATATGGTATCAAGTATTCCTCTTTAATAGGAATAATTTTCAAACTGATCTATTTGGCCTCTCGATGGGACCTTAACTGGTACAACCAGGAGGGGTCAGACCTGAGTAGAAGTGGGAGAAATGGCAATAAAGGGGTACTCCATACTTCCCAGACCTGGAGCCACACTATCAGATACAATTTAATGTCATATTCAGGAAACCCCTTTTTGTAGATTGGTGTCTTATCTTTCTGCAGGATATAAAGACAGTATATTCTAAGCCCCACAAACAGCATAGTTTAGTGTTAGACGTAGGTAAGCTTAATACCTATTTCCATTATATTTAGCGTCGATAAGAGAACAATAAAATCAAAGAATATTAATCAATTGCACCGATTTAATCTAATTAATTAGCGCGCCTGCTTCATTTTCATTTTATGCTTTTTCTTTTTGTTCTATTAGACAGTCAGCAGAAAAGTGGTAAGTTGTCTACCATGAGGTGAATTACTAGATTTATGCAGGTGTTCAATTCTGTCTGAATAGATGCCTGACTTAGCATTACTGTGTGTTTCGATCTAAGTCGGTTTCCCGCTCTTTTAAATGAACATTAAAACGCAGATGTTTATAATTTGCCAAGCTGAAAACAATCATGAAATGCTTGTTCGTAAAACATTAAAAATACAGAAAGACCAGACTTTGAGAAAATCACGATCATTTCGAACACGAAATAAAAATCAAACAGAAAAATTAAAAAGAAATCACCAAGTCATAACTGAAATCATGATTTCACTAAAGACAAGGCACAAAAATTGATGGCAAATACATATACATTTTTTATTGGATCAAACAATTAAGATTAACAAACAACAATTTCGACTGCATTTTATCATTTCTTCCTGTAATTAGCAAATTAGATCATTTTTTATTGAAATACTTGTCCATGATAAACAATGATTCAAAACAATATTGTGATGTTGTATAAATAATTATCCCCGGACGAGAGTCCATTTTATGCGCATATGACGTCGAGGGCAGAGTGGCACTTGACACTCCGCAAAATAAGTCCTTGTCAAGACTCCTATTTCGGGCATATGGTAAACCGGCAAATAATGTGGAGGTTAATTTGGGGCTAGACTGATCTCAGACGTTGGTAAGCGGGTGCCAATTCACTTTCACATACACTACCAAGTCCTTTGTTTTCCTACCCACTCAGATAGCGAAAGAACGAGCTTCTGGGTTCGAAAATGTTAACTGTAGCCAAATTTCGAAAATTCCCTTGTAATGTTTTAAGGAGGCAATAAAACGTCTAGCGAGAATTAATGAAAGCGATACGAGACTGAAACAGATATGTTCAAAAGAAGTCAAATCGACAGAGGAAATAACACGACCAAAAGACTTCAACACAAGGGTGCATTTAAAATATAACAAAATTTTAATCGGCGACAGCCAAACAAATAATGATGAGATTTCAGAAACAGTTCTTTTTCCTTTCTCTTTTCTTTTTAAAATACTAGCAATATTAAGCCAACAGGAAGTATCTAACATAAATGTCTCTCAACAGTCCTTTTCTTCTTTCTCTTTTTTCTTTCTTTCCTTTTCTCTTGCTTGAGTAAAAATGTCGAAATCGCCGGACTGATACTTGTAGTAGTGTTCATTCAAAAAATTTGATTATTGATGAAATAGAATCGTTTCAGTTTCTCTCTATTTTTTTGAATACATATAACTTTCCAATATTTAGGAATTGTAGAAAGAAAATGGTTTAAGTTAAATTTATCTTTGTCGGGTTTTCAATGTTCAGATTTCTTTCTCTCTTTTTTACGGGTAAGTGAACTTCCCGGAGTCGGCGGAGATCAGCGTGTTTCTCTCGCTTACTTCTGTCCAAAAACTCTGTTCTGCTCTTTTACGGGTGACTTTCCCCGGAGTCGGCTGAATTCAGCATGTCTTTCTAACGCTGACTTCTGTCCCGAACAGAAGATTCTTCTTCAAATTTCTCTAACGAATAACGGCATTTTGGCGCGAGGTACCAGTGAACCAATCATTCGACATTTCCAACTTCCACCACCAAGTCAGGTCACACCAACTTGATTGACCTAGACTCCTTTCGTTCAGTAGACTACAGGTCACAGAGTGCGGGTAGCTTGACCTTCTTTCCCATACCATTTTAACGGTCAGTCTTAGTGCCTGTTGATTCAAATAAAAGGAACGTAAGGGAATTGACCGCCCCTTCTCTATCTCTGTAGCATACCACGTCACAATATATATATATATATATACATATATATATTTGTGTGTGTGTGAAAAATTGACATAATTTGAGATGTAATAGGTATTTCAGAAAAAATTATATCGTTTCAGTGGATGGCATTTCTAAGTCTCAAAAGGATAAACATTTCACATTAAACATAGAATTTTTTCTTATTTCACACATGCTGTTTATATATGAGATCATTTTAATGAAAATTGGTCAAGTTATAGAATTATAAATTGATTTCAATTTTTCTGAAACACTCTGCTCATTTATATATATATATATATATATACAAATGAGATGAACAAAAATGATAAGACAAATTGAAGTATTTCTTTTTTGTTATTTATTCTATGACTGGTCTGTAGTAGACCCATCATCGTAAGAAAGGTTTTTGCTGAAAGAAGTTTTTTTAAGGTTTTAAAATTTTTTTGAAGGGATTGATATTATATAAGAAAAAAGATGAAATTGCTCTGGTTGCATCGTATATCAATTTACTAAATGAAAATTATTCAACAGTGTCCAAGTGTCTTCAATTAACCTTTATGTATCTATAATCTGGACACCTACCAAATGTTAAACCTGGAAGAAATATGTTTTAAATTAGTTGTGATTACCCGGCCTGCTTATTTGTCTATTTAGGTGTTTATGTGTCATCCCAAATCTACCTATTCTATTTTACTGCTAAATAAAAAGCAATATATATATATATATGTGTGTGTGTGTGTGTGTGTGTGTGTGTGAGAGAGAGAGAGAGAGAGAGAGAGAGAGAGGTTATATACAAAAAGTCTATACGGGCAACAAAATTTTCACCAGATAAAGAATCTGGGATCAAGTAGGGTTTCTGTGCCAAAGCATGATTATCACCCACCGAGCAATATCGCACAACCCTACATGACAGTTGATTTTCATTCACATTGTTAGAATAACTGATCAAATGGTATCCTCTTTGTATAATTGTCTGTTTTATTCGCAATTTCCCTGCGATGATGTGTTAATTCAAAGATTTAATATTTGAATTAACTAAAGAAATGACACGTCCATACACTGAAAGTGAACGAGAAAAAAAATTACTTGAATTACGCGTGCGAAGTGACTGTAAAAGATCTTCGAAATGAATCTTTAATTGACTGATGATAATTTGAATCATAGGACGATATGACATCAATTTAAAAAATCGAGAAAACGTATATGAAGTTGACCCGACCTTTTTTAATCTGGCTGGTTGATTGTGTTTTACGGTATATCAACCATTGTAGGTTATTTACTCAAATCCTGTTCATGCTTGAATATTAATCATATATGTATAAGGAGGTGCCCGTAGTGTAATGGTTATTGTCATTGAAAGTGGACACGGTGACCCAAGTTCAAATCCTGGACGAAGCAGTTTTGCATTTCACATAACGCTAATACCCTTGGGAAGGTATAAATCCTACTATTCTCCCTCCATATATGGATAAAACTTTGGACAGATTGGGCTCTTTAATCGTGGTATGGTTTTGGAGAAGGAAAACTCTGAATTCAAACCTGTTAAACTCTGCTTAAAATTGACCTTGTGTCACATCCTGTTATATGAATATGCATAATTCATCTGCTGTAAGGACACTAATTGCCGTCTTGAAGACTTACGAAGTGCAACAGCCGATAAGGACAGACAGCGAATAAGAGTCAAGGAATCTATGGTGTCGATACGTCTTGATGATGCGGCTGAATGGTGATAATAATGATGATATTAATTCTATTAATATAGAAGGTTAATTTTATTAAAATATTTCAACTGTGTCCTGCGTTCGGTAAATGAAATATGAGTATTTACCGACGATAATAGAAATTTAAAAAATATCTTTGGAAAATGACAGGAAGTCAATAAGCCGCAAAGGATTCTGGACTTTACCTCCATATTCGCCATTTTAGATGAAAAGCAGCCGATACTTATAGGTCACGACTAACAGTCGTGCTTTTACGTCCTCTCTCGTCTTCCCAAAGTACTTTTGGCTTGTTTTTCAATTTGATCGACTTTTCGTCCACTTCGACTCGCTGAACAGACAGCGTTTGATTCGAGGCACGTAGAGCATAATTGGGACCTGCAATCTTTTAGCTTCAAATACGATATCAGATCATTTATTAGAAAAAGTTTGCTTGAAGGCAATTACCGATTTGGAAAACAAAAGGAATCTCTCTCTCTCTCTATCTCTCTCATATATATATATATATATATATATATGTGTGTGTGTGTGTGTGTGTGTGTGTACAGCCTCTTCTTCACCTTCACTCTCTTTCATTACTTTCTCTTTGTCTATAAACAAAAACAACACAGCTTCCGAACCCACACAAGATAATATATATATATATCACGGAAAGATATTAAATTATGAACACTTGAAGTCCGTTACTTCAAGTTTCATGAGATGTGCACAATCACCAGAGGGAAAAGTGAGGAGAGAGGCCAATTAATCATAATCATGGCGTGTTATAAAGTCACGTGTCAAGATAGCACTACACATGACAATGACACTCGGAAAAAATACACACACACACCTTACTTAATTATGATATATAGAGCAGTTGGGCGGCCCAAGTAAAGTAAAAGGAACAGGAAGTAAACGGCATGTGAAAATGTAACACTATATCATTCTGATATCATTCACTTCTTTAATTCAAAAATTTATTTTCACTATGTTCATTATTTGATTTTTTCCTGGTTTCCAATCTGCTCAGCTGCAATAGAGATGAGCATTTTTTAAATCAGTATATATATATATATATATATATATATGAGCAGTTGTTTTGAATAAAACCTCATCTGAGGTTCGACAAAATAAAACTCTGAGAAGTGAGTTTTTATTCTGTTTTATCGCTATTAACCTATTTTATACTTACTATTGTTGTATATTTTTATGAATAGAGTACTGTTAAGATTTTACGAATTAAAAATGCTTTTAGCGATAAATTTCAATAATAATCTACTTTAGTAGTGCACTCTGTTCATGGGCAAATCAAAATTTTAAGATTCAGGAAACCACGTTTGGGTACATAGAAAATGATAAAAGGAAAGTAGAACTTTTAATTACAAGTTCTCCTGAAGATCGACAATGTGAAACCCTTTGTCATGATTTCTTATTCTCTTTTACAATCATCCTATTTTATAGTGGAAAATAATGTGATTGTTCAAGATTTTCCTGCATGGAGCACTGGAAACGTTACAAAGATCAAAAACGCTTTTAGCGTTATAGTCCAATCGTTATATATATATATATATATATATATATATAGAGAGAGAGAGAGAGAGAATGAGAGAGAGAGATTAAAGATTCTGATCCTTTAGAAGCATGAAAATCAATGTTATGTATCAAGTGTAACTACCTGAGCTTCTTTAGATATATTTGAATAACTTTTTTTTTAATTTGGGATTCTACTGATGACTCTGTACACTATAAATATCACCTGCTTTTTACAATTTGTATATTTTTATCTTATATATATATATATATATATATATATATATATATATATAAACGAATACAACCGATTACCTACAAATATAAGTTTCAGAATGTTTTGGTAATCGCTGATATATCAGAACTTGAACATATCAATTTTTATACAATTACCGATTCTCTTATAAATCAAAAACAATAGTAAAAAAAACTAAAATTTCAGTGCCAAATAAACAGAAGCGAATAAAATATCTTTAAAAACTCTTGTGCCAATAATCGTCATATGCGTGTTTGGTCATCATGACTTTCCTGATTATCAAGTAACTATGAAACGTGAACTTATAAAAAAAACTGTATTCCCTGCTGAGGAGTAAGATCTCCCCACACACCAAAAAAAAAAAAGAAACTTCGTCATCGTCATGATATTCTACTGCATCTGATGATGTTTTTTTATTACGCTAGACTGCTTCCAGTTTTAACGTCTTTTGGGGATCGGAATACCCCTTTATTCCTCTCAGTTCAACTCTCGCCCGGAATTCTAAAACTTGTTAGGGTTTCATTTGTGGATTAAATTGATCTTTTTTATAAGCATTAGATAAACATACTTGATACCATATAACTGTAATATTTTGTATTAAGAATAGTTACTTGAAGCAGTCATTGCTTACAAAAATTATTATTATTATTATTATTATTATTATTATTATTTACTCCTTTAGAGTTTTTCCCATCAGCGTTAGTTAATGGTCTTTCACTGGAGTTTGAGTGACAGCAAGTCTCCTTACGTTTCCAGAACTCTTCTCAGTATTTTGGCCGTTCTCAATAATGCTGTAGTTTTGATGGTTTTCACTCGTCCTCCAACTTCCAAGTCCTCCAGTCTCTTTAATAGTTCTTTAGTTACTGTATCGAACACACCAAATTAATTATAATTGTCACCTTCACGTTACATAGTTTTTTTCAATTCCCTAGCAAGGTCAAGGTACTTATCCTTCTTTTCAATTTCTTTCAATTTTATTCTGTGGTCAGCCAGCTCAGCAAAGTCTACAATTTTGCAAGTTCTCTTTTTTTGTTGTTGATGACTATAAGGTTTGGTCTTCTGGCCAAGATTTGGTGATCCGTTTGTATGTTAAAGACTCATAGGAGTTATACGTGTCATTCTCCATGACAGCTGCTGTGTTGTGCATATAACATCTGTTCGTATGGTCAAATTTTAATTTCTTACACATCTCCCAGTGGATCACCTTGCCCACCCAGTCGTGTCGATTCTTATACTCCTTCTGTGCTAATTTGCAGCATTCGCTTGTTACGTGATTGGTGGTTTTGTCTCTATCACCACATAACCTAGATTTGCTATTTTGTTGCGTCTTATCTATTCTCGCTTTGATGTGATTGGTTCTTATGGCGTTGTTTTGTGCTGCCATTTGGAGAGATTCTATTTTTCTCGTAGGTTTCCTTTTCTTAGCCACGTCCAGATTTTCTCGTGCAAGATGTTGTTTATTCGTCGTTTAAAACTTCCAGAGTTGTTTTTCTTCCAATTTTTGTTTTCTAGTTATTGTCATTCTGTTGGGTGATCGTGTTGTCAGTATCGTTTTTGATGGCTCTAACCATCCCTTCTTCATGCTTTTCTATGTATTCCTCGAGTTGTAATGATGCGTCAACACTGTCTTCAATGCTGGTAAGTCCTCCTCCTCCCTCCTTTGCATATAGTCTGTGAACGTCATCTCTGAGATGTATTGCCTTATGCAGGGTCTTTAGTTTCCTTGTTCTTTGGTCCATTTGCTTAAGTTCTTCTCCGGTTAACTTCACAAAGGGTCTCGAATATCTAATGAGGGATACAGCCCAGGTATTTAATCCTTTGATAAGGTTTCTGCCAGATAGTTTTGTCTCGAGTAGTTTCCTAATTCTCCTGAGATATTCTTTTTTAATTTTATCTTTCATTTGCACTTCTTTGATGCTGTCAGCCTCCAAGATTCCAAAGATTTGTTGGCGTCTTTTTTTTCCGAGCGTTCTAGATTTGGTAGTTCTATTCCGTCAGTCCTATGTCGTTTGCCAGTTTTCATTACAAGCACATTTTTCTATACGAAATTTCATTCCTATGCCCTGACTGTATATTCTAACTGCGTGTATTAGAATTTCTAGTTCTTTTTCATATTTTTTTCTTTTTTTGCAAATAGTTTTATGTCCTCCATGTACATTAGGTGATTGATTTTTTCTTGCAATCTACTAAGTTTGTATCTGGCTGTGCATTTGGCATCATCGCAATTATGAATAGTAACGGTATTATTATTATACTTCTGGTGCGTTCTTCATACCAGCAATAAATCATTGTCTTTCACTGGAGTCCGATCAAGTCTCCTCAGGTGTCCATGACTCTTCTCGGTAATTTGGACGACCTCAGCAATGCTGTAGTTTGGATGGTCTCAATTCGTCCTCCAATTTCCAGCTATTCCAGTCCTCTTTCCCCGTCTTTCGGGACTGTTCTAAGCGGGCCAATTTCAATTAATATCACTAACATCTTCATGTTCCTCAAGTTTCCTGGTTCTCGCGAAAGACTTAAGTACTTGTCTCTCTTTTCACTTTCTTTAATTTTCTCTCTATGTTCCACATGGACGGCAAAGTTCACTGTACAAGTTCTCTTTTTGTTGTCTTTTTTAATTAATTATCACTCGAACAGCTCTTCTGTCAGGGATTAGGTAATCTGTTTCCATTTCAAAATAGCAGAGAATGTTCTATGTATCATTCTTCAGAACGGATTTTGGTTTGTGTTGATACCATTTAATAGCATGGTTCAATTTTAATTTCTTGCACAATGCCCAGTGGTTCACATTCCCCACTCAATCGTGTCTAATCTTTTGCTCTTTTGGTGATTGCTTGCTGTCCTCGCATAGTATGATCGATTGGCTCGTTTCTATCACCACATAACCTACATTTGCTATTATGCTGTATATCATCAAATTTCACTTTAATATAATTGGTCCTCGTGGTGTTATTTTGTGCTACTGTTAGAAAAGATTCGGTTTTTCTTTTCAGGTTTCCCTTTCTTTATAATGTCCAGGTCTTCTCATGTGAGATTTTGCCAGTTTGTCTCTTGAAATATCCGCACACTAGTTTTTCTTCCCCAATTCCCTTTATTAGTTATTCTCCTCTTATTGATACATCCACGCTATCTACAATCCCCCACTTGTTCATTTTAAAAATGATCCCAAGTATTTTCCAAGTGGGACTATTTAGGTATTGATTCTTTTGATGAGATTTCTATTACAGAGCTTTTTTCTTTGACTGGGTTACTCTTTTCTTTTTTTATTTAAATCGCCGCTTGTTCGATTTCTTCTGCATCCAATATTCCCAAGTACTTGTAGTTTTCCTTTTCTACAAGCGTTCTGATTCTTTCTTGATTAGTCTATCCTATCCCTTCTGTTATTTGTTTTTGTTTTGTTTTTTCATTTATCATTTTGAGCATTGCATATTTTTCTATGCCAAACCCTATTCCTATATAAGTAAAGTAAAGTAAAGTTAGCGACCATAGTCGAGGGTGACCCGAAGGCTCCCTTTTCGATAGCTACTACACCAAGGTGTAGGGGAGGGCGCTACTCCATTCCCAGGATTGCTCCACTTTACCCTTGAACCGTACCTTATAATGCTGAGTGTTAAGCAAGGTGGTATCAAGTACCATTTTTAAAGTCTTTTGGTATGACTCGACCTGGGATTGAACCCAGGTCTCCCGGGCCATTGGCGAACACTCTAACCGCTGGGCCAATGTCCCGGTTATATTTTTTTTCAAATAGCCCAATTTCTTCCGTAAACATAAAGAGGTTAATCTTTTCTCATGATTTTGTAAGTTTGTAGCCTCCAATGCACTTCCCAAATATGTAACTAAGTGATATTATTGCTATTACAAACTGTAATGGTTACAGCGCATCGGTCAATAAGATACTTCTCAGGATTTTCACCTCTGCTAAAGTTTTTCCTCTTGCTGTCAATTCAACTTTCCAGTTTTTCAAGGCTTCTGTGATTAATTTTATTACTTTTACATTTTCAGACAATTTACAATCCAGGATTGCGGGACTATATCTTAGACCTTTTTGTAGTCAATCCACGACACACTTACACTTTTCTGCCTCCCTTTCCTCTGCTTAAGAATGTACTGATCAGTATATAGTAAATCACATGTTCTTTTTTCCCTCTGTATCCGTTCGGTTCTTCGGGAAACAGCCTGTGTCCCTCAAAAACTAATAGATTTTTCCCATCACTAAGAGAGACACGTTATCGGTTTATAGTTCCTGGAAATGTTTCCTTTTTGAGGGTCTTTCTTGATCAGGGTAGTCTTCTCCTTAGTTATCTATTCGTGAATATTTGATTCTTCGAGGAATCTACAAATTGGAAGGGCTAGTAAACCAGAATCAATGTTTGCCATCATGTCCTGGAGTTGTCCAATTCGATACTTTTTTAGTGTTGTTCTGAACGATTTCAGTTGTATCTTCTTCAAATCCTTGTAATTTTATTTTCAGGTTATTTATCCATTCGGTCTTTCTGGTAAGTTCTTTCTGTTCCTTTATTTTACTCCAAAATTGTTTTGTTTCCTTTGCATACGGTTGTTTTTTCTTCTCACTGTTAGTACAATTTTCTTTGGTTTTCTTTTTTTGGAATGTCCCGTTTTGTTTGCATTGTTTGACACTGCCTCGCTATCTTTTAATTCTTCCTTCTATCACCAATATCTTTTGATTTATATCTTTTGGTTGAATTGTCAGTTTTGTCTACTGTTTTGTTTTAATTTTTTTTCTCCCAAAATATATTTTTTCTATCTTATCTCTTTCACTTATTTTCGCTGTATTTTTACTTGTCCGTTTAGCCTAATTTCTCATCCAAATTTTGTATTTCTGTTCGATTTCCTTAGTAGAATACCGATTTCATCACAGACTAGTTTTGCTTCTGCATAAATTGGCTCGTTTAGTTCAAGGATGTTGCTCCTTGGAATGTTTGATAATAATTTCTTTACCTTTTCTGTTTCTACCTTGACTTTTTCCAGTCTTGTTTCCTGAGTAATGGTAATGTAGTCTTCTTTTCACTTATGATTTTCTTTATTAAATCTACATTTATTTTGTTTTGTTTTTTGTGCAAACATTTGTTTTGTGGTACTGTGGCCTGTTATATTTCGGTCATCAGTACTTTTTGTTTTAATTTGGTTTGGGGGCTGTTGCTTTTCAGTATTAAATGCTTCGATTCTGATTAGGAGATCTTGTTCCTATTCTTCTCAAGTGTTCACTTATTTCTAATATTTCAAAGTCAAAAGACCAAACATTCTTACATATCATTCTTGCTTGGTCGGTAGGTCTTTGTCTTATATTAAATCTTGCAGATTCTACCCAACTTTTCTATTATTCTTTTTTTGAACCCTCTTCGTGTAGAAATGCTCTAAAAATAACTGTGAAGTACATTTTTGTTATCTTCTCTGTTTGTGTTTCTGAGTTGAGTAGTTGCTTTGATCGTTGTTTGTGTACATGAAATTATAAACGCCAAGGTTCGAAGGATGCTGACTGAGTCCCACATGTTGGCTATCAAGGGAGCACCTGACACCCAGACCTACTGTCTGGGTCCTACCTTGAGTTAGGTTTGGATTTGTCCTTTATCATGAGTAGTATATTGTGGCTATACCAGACCCAGGGATTGATTATTATCTGTGCTCCTGTCACAGATGTGACCAGGTACTCCGACAAGAAAGAGGAGACTTAAGCGTGTCACAAAAAATCTCCGGTTTTAAATTTACTTAGCTTGAACTTAGTAAAATTTCAATGGTCCTCTTTTTTAACCTACTCGGTTTAAATCTTCATTCCTTACTTATTATCATTACTTGATCCATGGAGTGGCTTATAATTGATACTATTGTGTAGTTGTTTCGACGCAAACCATTTTTTTCTTTTTCTTATTGCCCAATCTATAATCAGTGTTTCAACTATTCCAAATCATTTAAAACATCAGCCACTTTTTCTTCCACAGTTTTTTGTCAAAAGAGTTCTAGGCACGTGATTCCCTTTTTTTCCCTTTTATATATATATAAGATATAAATTTAAAATTAAAAAGGAATAAATATTTCGGTGATAGTACGGTAGAGATATTTTTGGAAATATTTACGAAAACTAACAATTTTCAACCCATCAGAGAAGATTAATTTAAAAAGTCCGATGAGTGGATTACCTTTTGTTTTCACTTGGGTTTTGCTTCAACTTCATCTGTTTCGCTAATCTTCTGAGTTCCTCTTAATATTACTAAAGCTCGTGTTTTATCAAAAAAATTCTAGTCACGTGTCTTTGGAATGGAGTAAGAGACACTGCAACCTCTCAAACTAATCTTCTGCATTTTCTTTTCCAATATTTTACTATTATTTACTTGGAACCATTTAACTGTGTGCAAAAGATGCTTATTAGAAAATAGAAATATAGAAATATAATTGTGTAAAATTATTCCATGGGAACACTTGGCCATACAACAGTGCACAATTCTTTTTTAAATACAACTACTCAATAGATGCAAATATCAATATATAATAAACATTATTTACAAACGTATTAGCAAAAAATTACCCTAGATGGGTTGAAATGTCGTTAAAATTATCAATCATCCATTCAGTTGTGAGTAAGGCGATTTTATTCTTTTTTTCTTTTTTCTTTTATTCTTATTGTTATACAATGTTAAATATATTTTTGTATTAAGCGCTTTTTATTAGCTATCATTAGCACTAGTGTATATATATATATATATATATATATATATATATATATATATACATATATATATATATATATATCATTAGCACTAGTATATATATATATACATATATATATATATATATATATATCATTAGCACTAGTATATATATATATATATATATATATATATATATATATATATATATATCATTAGCACTAGTATATATATATATATATATATATATATATATATATATATATTCTTGAAGATATATGAACCCGTTGGATTCCAGCTGTAACAGCAGTCCATAAAGATAATAATGGATCTATAAGGAATGTGTAAAGGATAATAATTAGCATTATGGCTAAAATTATGTAATTACCACATTTAGAATATGTTCATTCTGGTTTTTATTTAGCAGTAAATCAAGTAATTAACAGATACAACACAAAAACAATTTACCTTTAAAAACAGAACATTTTGGCGTCAGAAGATATTCCTTAAATTAACGTGATTAAATTATTTAGATTAATGATCTAATTTTTTTCCCCAGCTACGCCGAAAAATATTATGGAATAACACAATACTGAGGAAAAAATACGAAAAGATCTGATTTATATTCCTAAAACAAATACCAGCAGAGCCCTAGATATGCAAATTCAATTCTATGAATTTTAATGTTTAAAAAATTACGTTCTGGGCGAATACACCGGGCATAAGATAACTATTCAGTGACAAATTTGACTAGAAATAATTTTGATTTTAAAGTTGGAGGATTATAAGTGTATTGCGATGATCTGCTGTTTCTTGTCTTGTGGTTACAGGAAAACAATTTTCTTATTTATTACGGATTTTTCATGTATTATGCTCCAAGTTGTCAATTGGCCGATAAAAAACATGTAAACATTTTTCAAGAAATTTTCAACTGCCTACGTTTATATCTATATGTATATATATACAGATAGATAGATAGATAGATAGATAGATATAAATGTATATATATACATATATATATATTTATATATATATGATTGATAAATTTTGTTTAATTTTTATTGAAATTTGTAACACTAGCAGGAACCAGATATAATTACATATCATGTGTCTTGATGTCTAGATTTAAGCCTGATAATAGGGTCACACTACGCTAGATAAAAAAAAATAGGCCTAGCCTGGGTCAACTATTTACACCCAAAGTCAAAACGTTTGTCTCACGCGTAAAATTCGAGCCCCACTATTAGGCTAAAATACAGATCTCAGAAATAGACAATTATATCTGGTACTAATATATATATATATATATATATATATATATATATATATATATATATATATATATAAGGGTCATCCAATGAACGATGGGAATTTTTTGAAAAAGCTATTTTTTTCTAGAAATGTAAACTTTGCATTGTTTGAAATTGGTTTGTAGCAAAATCAATTTAATCTCACAGAAATAGTCTTTTTGTGTCTATTCAAAATAGTGACAAATGAAACAAGAATGCCCTTCACTTGAACTGCGGTCTGTCATCACATTTTTGGTGGATGGAAAGTGTAAAGCAAAGGAAAAATATGTAATGTTTTTGTTAAAAAATATTTTCTAATTGGCAAAACACGAGTTTGTCACTACGAGTCTAAGTCAAAAAGACAGTTCCTGGAGTGGAAATACACTAACACTCTGGTAAAAAAAAAAACCTGGGTGCAGCAGTTAGAAAAAGAATATCATGCTGACACATTTCTGGGACGTGAAAGACCCATCAGTATTAATTATCTTGAAAGAGAAGAAACAGTAAACAGTACGTCTGATTGCTAACTTCTAAGGCAAAATTCACTTTATTTATTGAAAACATTAGTATATAATTTGATGATAGATTGCATGCAGGTGTTCGAGCCCATTTTCTTCTGTCTTTCAACGGGGATTTCAGCTTTATGAGCAAAAATGTACGTAAGGGCCAAATTCAGTAAGTTGCGCTTGTCGAGGCGAGAGTTGTTTGGAGTTTTACCGGAAGAACCAATGCAATCGTCAATGATGTCACGGTTGATCGTCTAGAGTTAGGATCGTTTTTGTGGATGTTCTTAATGTTTTTCAACGCTAGTATTTCTGGTAAAATTGTGATTGAAAAAATCCTCTACACAGAACTTTTTCAACATTCTAAAATCCCCGTAAAAGTTTTTTTTTTTTTTTTTAAAGAGAAATTCACACATTAAACATAAGGTCAAGTCTAGCGTGTGTAGCTCTCATATGAACATGGAGTGATGCTGTTTCTTGGAAAAGTTCAACTCCATGATGATCTGTTTGCAAGTGAACATAACACAGCAAAAACGCTTGATCAAAGCAATGCACTTGCAATCTTCTAACTTGGAAATTAATTTCTAACCAAATTTTGAAATGAATGATAATTTTATGGACGGTGCATTCACCCAGAACAAAACATGTCAATCGCGAGCAGACTGAAACACCTTTTTGCGGCACTGTTTGAGATGTTCTCTTTCTTTATTTTTTAACACACTTTGATAGCATATGTATTCGAAGATGTACTTATTTGCAATGAATGTTTCAGTGCAGTTATTACAAGAGTATAATCGCAAATTTTATCAAAAAATACGAATAGAAATCTGCATATAAAAATAAAACAGTTTAGTGTGTACTTTGATTGATTACATGTTCTGTCAGTGCACCTTATTTCCCTATTTATGTAGAAAGATTGTATTTTGACTTTTCTGGTGATCAAAATGAGTGGCTACTGCTTTTCTTCTCTCTAAGTTATTGTCTGAAATGATTGACTGGAGGGGAAATTTTTCTTTGCTTGCTTCATTAGTCAAGCATTGTAAAGGATGAATAAGAAGTTAAGAATATGATTATTGTAGCTACACTGATAGATAGATAGATAGATAGATAGATAGATAGATAGATAGATAGATAGATAGATAGATAGATTATATTTTATAACAAAAAAAAAACAATAAAAAATATTGGATTATCTTCTCCGGTTACCGATCAAATGTGAATCTTTTGTTATTAAATGACGAAAGATAAACGGTGTGTTTTAAATGCCCACCTTCAATTTTATTTCCACACTATATATTTACCCGGTGCGTCGGAAAATATTTCGCAGTGGCCGTGTTAACATAATTAGGTTTATATGTTGTCAATTCAGTATGACAATGTCAAATCAATTTATTTTTAGAACCTATTTTCAGGTCTGTGTAGCAAGAATTGCTGAAATGGATCGATCCAGTTGGTATATCAAGTACCTATTGTTTTCTTAGAAAGTAGCTGTTTACTTCTTTTCTGGGGAATTAAACATCTGTTTGGATGGTTTTTAGTTTGGTTTAAGGGCATATCAACTCTTGCTGGTATATTCAATGCCAAAATCAGTTGGGGGGTTTTTCAACTGCCGACAATCATATATTCAATTAGTAATTCCTAAAAATAATTATTAACGAGCCCGAGTTTGATTTCAAATGAATATTTCTATCTTATTGAAAGAATTTATATAAAGAAATATTTTCTTTGGGGACCCAAAAACTCAAGAACATGAAGGTGATGGTGGTGCCAACTTTAGCTGGCTTTTTGGAAAAGCCTACAAAAGAGATTTGGGGAGCTGAAAATCGGAGGAAGAATTGCATTCACCCAGATCAACGAGAATATTTTGAAGAGTCCTGGAGATATGAAGAGATCGTTCGTCAGTCATACTTTATTGTGAAAAAAAAACTCTTAAAGAGAAAAATTATAATTTGTAAACAATTGAAGTTTCAAATCAGTATTATAAATACAAATGATTTGCAGTTACATGCTTTCAAGTAAGAATTCTTATTTAATGATAATTATTTGTCACCAATTAGATATCTGTAATCAACTATTTATAATAGTGATAATTCACAAGCTTTTTCATGGCTTTAAGTAATGGTTCCTATCTCATAAAAATAATTTGTACCCAATTATATGGTTTCAAATCGTAACAATATCAATGTTTTAAGAGCCAATATATCAGTGTTGTTTAAAATATTTTTAAATATGACCACAAACAGATCTGTTTGATCTATAGATGAAAACCTAACAAATAATACATCACCCGGTAAAAATGAAGATAGGAGTAATGGCAATGAAAACGTGATTCCACCTCCACCCCTTAAAGATTCAGAGCTGGATCATTGCTACCGGATTCAGTTGAGTGTTTTGCTATGCATCTGACGAGGGTGGATGAATAAATGGGGGGATAATAACTTTAATAACATGGAGAAGGAGTTTAAATTACCCAAATAAAATTTGGGAAAGAAGTAAATTGAATATTTTTGTGTAAAATGTGTTCTAATATTAACGATGAATAATAAGACAAAATGAACTCACGTAGCAACACCGGACTCAAATAAAACAATATTTGACTGTGAAAAGCATGGCTTCATTCACTAGCCCCATTCACGCATCCATTTCTTTGCGATATCTCTACGATGCCGTTTAGAGTAAAAATATTTCTAATTTAGATATACATATCTAATGTGAAAGTATAAATTTCCTCAAATGTTGACAGTATTCCATTCATTTGATAAATTACATAAAACTGGCATTGAACAGTATCGAATCAGGCAATTTTGTATGATGCCGAAGTTGCTAATGACATGACCGGGTGTTTGATTTGCTAACGTTGAAAACTAATTAGAAAACTATATTCACTTAAGATGCTGTTTATAACTATATTCACAGTTTACAAAGAAGTTTAGATAGTTTAGATACATTATCTCCTATGAATAAGTAAGTCCCTAACATTTTTTAACAAAAAGTTTTCTTCTTAACCAAAAATACTGTTGGATTGTCTTCTAGGTATAAGCTATAAACCGTTTCCTGTCTGAAATATAAGGCCATTTGATGTAGCATCCTGGGGAAAAAAATCTTGTAATGATTATAAAATACCTCTCCAATTTCTGCCATTTGATTTGAAGTTCGTCAGCCAGAAAATCTCAACAACTGTTTGAAACTGGTGAAGACCGGATATTAACTCGGGACATTGACCATCCATTTGTGAATTTACAAAACTTATTTTCTGTATTACTGTTTAATATGTTAAATCCCTTAATAGATACAAAGAGTTTATTCCAGATGAATATTATACAATTGAAACGGGTATTATTAGCTATCATTTATTACTGAACTCTATACCACTGAAACTCGGAAACCAAAAATATTAATATGTGGCTCACCAAAAATAAATC
The DNA here is from genome assembly GCA_963585895.1 of Sepioteuthis lessoniana. NCBI lineage: Eukaryota > Metazoa > Mollusca > Cephalopoda > Myopsida > Loliginidae > Sepioteuthis > Sepioteuthis lessoniana. Next base: position 61,432,199 of record OY757929.1, on the reverse strand, counting down.
TAATTCATATATAACCGAGCAATTTTATTTTTCGGTTACAAGGTTTTGCAAATTTATTTTTGGTTCATTTTAATTCACATCTTACTGATAAGGAAACTGTGAAGAGCCATGATTATCCAAAGCAAAATATGGCATAACTTACAATTCCACTCTATTGTAAATATAAGGTTGTTGTTGTTGTTGTTGTTGTTGACGTAGGGTTTATGCTTTTTTGTTTGGTTTTGTTTTCTGTTTTGTTTTTTACTTTGTTTTGGGTTTGTTTTTTGTTTTTTTGTTGTTTTTTTTTTATTGAAAGACGAAAATTCACCAAACTGTTTCTCAAACAATACGTCCAGCTTTATTCATTATTTTGATACGATAAATATCTCGGACGCGTTGTCCACAATAAGATTGTTTTTCGGATTTTATTTAAGACTTACATTAGAAAGAAAATGGAAAAGTCAGATCTATTGCCAATAGGAACGAGATGGAAATTGATAATGTATTACACCCGGGAACAACAAGGAATCATAAAATGGACCATATTTCTAACGAATGTACTTTTTCCATTCTTATTGCATTGAACATTTTTATTGCAGAGGGGTCGTTGGATTTATATAGAAATGCCATTGAAAACCGAGATTTATATGTTCACATGATAGATGTTTATGAAACAGAGTATGTATGCATTAATATACTGATATAAATACTATATATGCCACACACATCCATACGCATATATATGTCTATATATATATATATATATATATATATATATATATATATATACACAACGAATTAAAATATGCTTTTCCTGTTACAAAAATGCACTTAACTTACTAGTTATAAATGAATTAGTATATATATATATATATATATATGTATATATATATATAAGCAACGAACTAAAATATGCTTTTCCTGTTACAAAAACGCACTTAACTAACTAGTTATTAATGAATTTATATATATATATATATTATTGTACATGATATTGGTTAAATAATAAAGACACATTTTGCTATATAATTTAATTCCGACCTGAAACCAAGACACTTATCAGGAAACTTGAAAGTATCTTAATTAAATTATATAAGCAAAGTGTGTCTTTATTATTTAATCAAACATGCTTAAATGAAAGACTGCTGTCAAATTACACACACACACACACACACACATATATATATATATATATATATATATATATATATAACTTAATATGAATGTGATCTGACATATGAACGAATTAGATAGATAGATAGATAGATAGATAGATAGATAGATAGATAGATAGATAGATAGATAGATATTAACTGGCCGAAAAGCGTGTATATTGGAACAAGCAGAGAAAGTTAGAATTTGTATGTACCTGAACCAACACAGCTGTGAATATAAATAGATAGATAGAAGTAGAGAAAGAGAAATAGAGAGAGGGGGAAGAGAGCGAGAAAGGGAAAGTGAGAGAATGATTAGTAAGTATCTTAGCAACCACGGTACAAAGAAACAGCGGAAGCGATAGACAGAGAGAGAAAATCGAAAGGGTACTGGGAAACAGATTGCATATTTATGCAGGTATATGCAGCTGCATATGTAAGTGCATATATTTATGTTGCCAACATAATCATTTGTGAAAGATTTCATGTTGTTACATATGCATAGATTTGAATGTTTTTTCTTGCGCATGCGTAGGTGTACACAAATGTGCATTCGTGCTCACACATACATGTATACACACACGAACACACACACACATATCTTTTTGCATTTACAGTTATGTGTCCTTAGGTGAGATTATTTGCGTTTACATAGTTTTCATAAGGTTTCTTTTTGTGTCGTCTTATTTGGAATAAACTTTTTTTTTCATACAGTTCGCGTAGATACCTAAGTATACAGCCGTAAAACCTCATTCTTTTTCATGCTATTGTAAACAAATAAATGTACTTTATAAGCCTAACTATTTCCATCGGATATAGCATGTTTTCATAATCCTTTAGCTTCAAGTGAGATCATGCTGTTGAAGCTGCATTTTGGAGCGCGGCTATGCGAATGAATATGTATAAGTTTGTATATTAATGTGTCCTTTTTAGTTTTCTGTTGAGGTCTGAGGAAAAAACGTGGGAAAAATAAACAAAGGCAGGAAATAAGAGGTACAAATGAAACTTGTGGAAGTGGTTGGGGCGAACAAAAAAATAGGAAAAAAATGAAAAACTTGTTATGGTAAGAAAAAGCAAAAAAGAAATGGAAGACATTCAGAAATAGGAATCGTATATATATATATATATATATATATATATATATGAATGAAAGAAAATAGGAATCGCTAAAAAAGGGAAGAAAAGGATAGATATGAAAAGTGGAATGAATGATTAAGGGATGGAAGGAAGGGGGAGAGAAAAGGAAAGAATGTAGGGGGAAAGGAAACATGAAAAACGTAAAAAAGTAAGCAAAGAAAGAAGTTCAAGGTAGGAAGGGAGGAAGACAAGAAGGAAAAAGGAAGCAATGAAAGATTCAAAGAAGGACGCAAGAAAGGAAGAAATAAATAAAGAATTTTGCTTTTGAACAAAGAAAGAAAGAAAGAAAGAAAGAAAGAAAGAAAAAGGAAGGGACAGTTTAAGAAAGAAAGAAAGAAAGAAAGAAAGAAAGAAAGAAAGAAAGAAAGAAAGAATAAAGAAAAGGACAGTCAAAGAAAGAAAGAAGGAAAGATGAGAGGAGGGAAGCAAAAAAGGAAGCATAGGAAAATGAATGCAAAAATTAAAGGAAGAATGGAAAGAAAAAGGATTCAAGGAAAAAATTAAAGAAAGAAGGGAAAAAGTGTTAAGTATACAGAGAATACCGTAGGAATTTTTCCAATAAAAAAGAAAAGATATTAAAATGGAATATGAAAGGAATGACTAAGTGATAGAAGGAAGCATAAATGGGTGAGAGAAAGGGAATGAGTTAGAAATGATGAGAAGTCGAGTTGGAAATCTACAGAAAATACATTAAAAATTCTTACTGTGATACCAATTATCTATTTTATATTTTTCACAGACACCAATACGGCTATTCTAACGGTTAACACCACGGAGAATGGCATCAGCAAGCCGATTTCAAACATATGCTGAATTTGTGTTAATTTTCATTGGGAAAAGTAGAAAAAATCTTCCTCCATTAAGCAATAAACTTGCATGGTTGGTTGGTTGGTTGGTTGGTTTGTTGGTTGTTGTTTTATTTTTTTATTTTACAGCGTACCAAACATTTGTTGGGTTATTTAATGCCGAAGGCAATCTTCTTTTTTTTTTAAAGTAACATAAAAGAAAACTTTGATGCTTGTAACTCCATCCTATAAAACGTACTTACTACTTAAGATGAAACAACATGATTGGCACCGTGTAGTTGTGGACGCACACTTCACCAGAGGTCTACAGGATTAAGGAATAAATACCTTGTACCAGTGGTCAACACTGGCGCAAGGTGTTTTCTCTATAATCCCGAGAGGAAAATATGGTTTTCCGAGCAGGAAGACTGTATAACACGCCACATTTGGTCGCTCTCGTATCTTGGATGTTACTTAGAAAACATCAAGAATTACTTTAAAAAGAAAGAAAAAGAAAGAAAGAATTACAGCAAGAAAGGACGATAGAAAGGAAGGAAGAAAGGAATGAGTAAAAAAAGGGAAACAAAAATAAAAAGAGAAAGTTATAAAAGGAAAATGGAAGGAAGGAAGGAAGGAAGAAAAAATCGTACGTGGGAAATTGAGATAAAATATGAGAAATGTTAGTGGTCATATAAATCGAATTCCAATTTATATTCCAACTTTTTTTCTGGTACCGCATTCACGTAACACTTACAATTCTTCAGTAGCATCGCCTGATCATCGTAAAAGCGTGAAACTATCAGTAATTTGTGGTTGTAAGTCTTGTGTTTTATGAATATATTTTAGCATGACGAATATCAGCAACTCCTCTACACGAGCAGGATGTGACATAAGTTCAATTTTAAAGCGAATTTACTATTATTGATAAAAAATGGAATTGGTGAGGCGAATAAAAATTCTGGACGGCTCTGTTTGCCTTTTACTTCATGCTTTAGGAATGGCATGAATCCCTTTGTTATTTCTCCAGCTATGAGTAAATAGTAGGGCAGTCTGATTTCTTTAGTTTTGGTTCGGCAATCAATCCGAAAACCCTGAATTTAAACCAGCTTCTTCTTTTTAATGATTGACCTTTTAATGATTGGACTTGTGCCACATACTGTCCAGGGTATATATATATATATATATATATATATATATATATCCATCCAATCTCTTTATTCTGGATAGTACTACGTACCTATATATATATATAAGTACATAGTTCACTCTATTCATACATACTCGGGTTGGTAAAAATTACACGTTGTATCATGTCACTATTTCACACATTCTTCAGACAGTTGATTTTGCACTTTGATCCTCAAATTTTCTTCAAACATTCCCAAAATCATAAAACCTTCGAAGTCATTTCCTGCTGGGTCAGAGCGAGAACTTTTCCACGCCACCTAAAAAAGTATCAATCTCTAAAAAGAATATTCGACAATTTTCATTTAAATTCGTTCCTTTTTGTCCTTCAAAATTCTGCAATTCATATCAGTCGACGGAGATATAAAAGTGTATACCTAGAGGTGCATTTAGCGTAACGGTTATCGTCGTAAAAATAGAATCGTCGTCTCAAGTTCAATTCATGAAATAGGCTTTTTTCGTTTCACTTCCTGCAAATGCCCTTAGAAAAAGCATGAATGCATGTCTTTTCCCTCTTGTAAATACTTAGGTACACTGGGTTCTTTAGCCTTGGTTAGACAACTAGTATAGAAGAAATTTCTAAATTCAAACCAGCTTTACTACGATTAAAAATGGCTTTGTGTCACATTACATCATGGGGGAGAGACTGAGAAAACATATATCCGCTGTTAGAAATCAGATTCTCTATGAGCATGACTCGATGACCTTATATCAAACTAAGCAAAAATTTCTATATAACAAAGCATCTTTGCACGGAACATCTGTCAGCAGTCAAGTCTCACTGAACAATAAATGCTGAAATGACATTGAGCCTCACTGAACACCCCATATTGACGGCCTTAAGCCATGTTGAGCTGACTGTAAATATGTAATAGTGTAGATATGAATAAATAACAAAATACGTCTGAGTAATTAATGTTTACATAAGTTGAGGCCTGAGAGTTGACCCTTCATCGGTCAGTTAGATTTCGGGAGCCAATTCCACAGATTAGTGCTTCCCTGGACGAAGTCCAAGGTACACAGTTTCCGCCAGTTCATCCATAGAATGTCCAGCCGAATTGATGACTGCAATTTGAGGGAATGAGATGCACATGTAAAGATTGCCATTCTACTCTGACTTATTTCCGACTTTTGCTCGATTAGATATTCGCTTGCCATTCGTCAATCAAGATGAACATCAATATTTGCACTACGAAAACTTACAGATTTCATTCAAATGATTTTCTGCTTCCTAATGTCATAAGTCGCTTCAAATCATTTCCCTGGTCATATTTATTATTTTTTTTATTTTATTTCGTTTCTTCTTTCCATTAAATATTCGTTTGTTGTTTACCTTTGTTATTCGTTTTATTCGGCCTTCATCTTTTCTTTCATTCTTATGCTCTTCATCTTTTTCGTTTGTTATTCGTTTTTTCACCCACTTTTCTTTTATCATTTATATTCTTCATTCCTTTTTAATTTCTATTTGTTATTCCTTTTTTATTTACTCTTCTTCATCTTTTTTTAAATTCATTTTTTCTTCTTTATATCCCAGGTTTGTTTTCTTTTTTGTTCATTTTTTATTTTTTCAGTCGCCTTTTTATTTTGTTTCCTTTTTATTCCTTTAATTCGTATTTTTCTTTTCTAATTGGCCTTTCTTTGTTCTTTTACTTTCGTTCTTTTTATTAAGCCATTATTCTTCTTTTTTTTTTTTTCGTTTTTTTCTTTCTTTAGCTTTCCTTTGATCAATTTTTTCATTATTTGCATGATTTCATTTTTCTTTCTACTTTGCATTCTTATTTTTCTTTGGTTAATTCGTCTGTTTCTTATCTTCTTGAATTTGATTTGTTCTTCTTTCATTCTTTGTATTTTTTTCATACTTCTTTTCATTTTACTCTTCTTTTTTCCTTCCTTTCAGTCACCAATTTTTCTTGTTTTCTTTTCTTCTTTCTTTCTCATATTCTTTTTTATTATCAATTTACTCATTTCAGAATTTTTCACATGAACGTTTGCGGATTGTTTTCTGCTGGAATCTGAGTGACAGCGAGTCGCCTCAAGTCTCCAGGACTCTTCTTAACATTCTGGACAATCTCAACAAAGCAGTAGTTTGGATGGTCTCCACACGTCCTCTTATTACCAAGTCCTCCAATCCCTGTACTAATCCTTAGGTGATTGTACAAGCGCGCTAATTACCATAGGTATCACTGTCACTGAAATGTCCCATTGTTTTTTTTTTTCATTTCTCCAGCAAGGTCTGCGTTCTTATCGATCTTTTCGCTTTCCTTCAGTGTTACCCAAATATTATTATTCACTCATTAGGGTTTTTCACATCAGCGTTGGCTGATGTTCTTTCACTGGAGTTTGAGTGACAGCAAGTCTACCCAAGTCTCCAGGACTCTTCTCGGTATTCTGGCTGTTCTCAATAATGCTGTAGTTTGGATGGTCTCCACTCGTCCGTCAACTTCCAAGTCCTCCAATCCCTTTAGTGATTCTTTTGTTACTGTACCAAAGGTACCAATAATAATTGGTATAATTGTCACCTTCATGTTCCATAGTTTTTTCAATTCCCTAGCAGTTTTATTCTGTGGTCAACCGGGATAGCAAAATCGACAATTTTGTAAGTTCTCTTTTTTGTTGTTATTATAAGGTATGGTTTCTGGCCGAGATTAGGTGATCCGTCTGTATGTCGAAGTTCCCTAGGAGTTTATATGTGTCATTTTCTAGGACAGATGCTGGGTTGTGCATATATCATTTCTTTTTATGGTCAAATTTCACTTTCTTGCACATCTCTCAGTGAATCACCTTGCCCGCCCAGTTGTGTCTAGTCTTATACTCTTTCTGGGCTAATTTGCTGCATTCGCTTATTATGTGATTGATGGTTTCATCTCTGTCACCGCATAGGCGATATTTGCTATTTTGTTGCGTCTTATATATTCTCGCTTGGATATGATTGGTTCTTATAGCGTTGTTTTGGGCTGCCATTAGGAGAGATTCTGTTTTTCTCGTAAAGTTTCCTTTTCTTGGACAGGTCCAGGTTTTCTCGAGTGAGCTGTTGTTTATTAGTCGTTTAAAACGCCCATAGAATTGTTTTTCTTCCCGTTTTTGTTTCCTAATTATTATCATAATGTTGTCCATCGTATTGTCAGTATCGTTTCTGATGGCTGTAATCAGTCCTCCTTCGTGTTTTTCTATGTAGTCTTCGAGTCGTTGTATTGGTGCGTCATCACTGTCTTCAATGCTGGTAAGTCCTCTTCCCTCCCTCTTTTCTTGATGCATATAGTCTGTCAACGCCGTCTCAGGGATGTAATGCCTTATGCATGGTTATTAGTTTTCTTGTTCTTTGGTCCATTTGTTTAAGTTCATCACTTGTCCACTTCTAAAAGGGTCCTGAATGTCTAACGAGGAGTACAGCCCCGGTATTTATTCCTTTGATAAGGTTTCTACCAGACAGTTTTGTCTCAAGTAGTTTTCTAGTTCTCCTGGGATATTCTTTTTGAATTTTGTCTTTCATTTCCACTTGTTTGATGGCATCAGCCTCCAAGATGCCCAAGTATTTGTAAGTTTCCTTTTTTGCCGAGTGTTTTAATCTCGTCTTGATTTGGTAGTTCCATTCCGTCGGTTATATGTCGTTTGCTACTTTTCATTACATGCATGGCACATTTTTATATGCCAAATTCCATTCTTATGCCCTGACTGTATATTCTAACTGTGTGCATTAGAGTTTCCAGTTCTTTTTCATTTTTTGCAAATAGTTTAATGTCATCCATGTACATTAGGTGATTGATCTTTTCCTGCGATCTACAAAGTTTGTATCCGGCAGTGCATTTTCTGACTATGCGATTAAGTGGCATCATGGCAATTATGAATAGTACCGGTGATAGTACATCTCTTTGAAAAATACTTCTTTGCATCTTTGCTTCTAATAAGCTTCTTCCTCCTGCTGTCAATTCCACTCTCCAGGTTTTCATGGTTCTTTCGATAAAGTTTTTAACGTCATCTGATATTTTGTACATTTTGAGGCAGTTTATTATCCAGCTTTGAGGTGTCATATCATATGCCTTTTTTAATCAATAACTAGATTTTTCCCGTCTGGTTTTGCTCTTGTTGAGAATATGCTGATCTATGTAGAGTAGCTCTCCCGTGCCTCTGGCTCCTTTGCAGCATTCTTTCTGTTCTTCAGAGAGCAATCCACGGATCGTTAGTAGTAAATCTCTTCCCTTATTTGTGCTCTTAATATTTGCCACATCATCTGTAGGCAAATTATGGATCTGTAATTGTCTTGGGCGGTTCCTTTACTTAGATCCTTTTGGATCAATGTGGTTCTTCCTTTGGTCATCGATTCAGGTACGTATGCTCTTTGTATGCATCTGTTCATTTCTTGTTAGCACTAGAAATGAACAGATGTTTGTGAATGGAGGTGAATTTCTTGAACCAGAAACCATGTATTCCATCATGGCCTGGCGTTTTCCAGTTTTTTAGAGTCGTTTAGAGTAAATCGATGTGCATTTCCGCTTTCGGACCTTCTTCGAGTCCTTCTAGTTCTCTTGCCATATTGTTTATCCATTCACCTTTTTCGTTGTTTTTGTTGCCCTATTTTAGTCCAAAATCGCTCGGTTTCTTTTACATCCGGTTGTTAGGTTTTTTTCATGTCATCTCCTCCCAGTTGTTGATAAAATTTTCTCTCGTTGTTTTGAAATGTCCTGTTTTGTCTGTATTAATTTACACTTTGTCAATATCTCTTTAATCTTCCTTCTTTTGCCAGTACTTTCTGGTTTATTTCTTTAAGTTGTATTACTATTTTTTCTAGAGTTGCCTTTTTCTCCTTGTTCCTACATATTACAGCGTCTTTCCTTTGTTTTATCATTTTGGCCTGTTTTCGTCGATTTTTTTTATCTGCGTTTCCCGTCGAATTTCCCATCCTGGTTTTGATTTTTCTTTCGTGCTATTTGAGGGGATCCCAGTTTTCTCGCCAACTAATTTTGTTCCTGTATAGATTAGTTCATTTAATTCGGTTATATCATTCGTAGATATATAAATGTACTTGATTTATTTCATTCGTTTTCGTCTTAACTGTTCCCGATTCTATGTTTCTTAATGATGGTAAGTTAGTCTTTTCACTGTTCATAATTCTCTTTAAATTTTCTAGATTAAACTTTTGTTCTTGTGATAGTGTTTTTTGAGGGGCGGTGGGGTTGGTTGTGTGATGTTTCTATTTTCCGAATTTGGTAGTTTATTTCGATTGGGCTGTTTTTTGTTTATTAATATTTGATGTGTCAGGTACTGTATTATTACCTTGTTGAATATTTATTTTCAGGTGTATTTCTATTATTTCAAGGTCAGAAAACCAACCTTTCTTTATTATTGTTCTGACTTGATCTGTAAGTCTTTGAATAGTTGTTTGAAAATTAAAACATTCTTACCTGGTCTCTATCATTCTTTTCCTATATCCTCTTTGTGTAGCAGTGTAGTGCAACATGGTTGTCTTCCCTAGTCCTTGCTTTGCGTTTACATTTCTGGTTGGTGTGGTTCCTTAATTAGTCATTCGTGTACCCGAAAAAAGAATAGCCAACATTCTCAGGATGAAAACCAAGCCTCCCATGTTGACTATCAAGAGAGAACCTGTTGCCTGAGTCCCTCGTTGTGTTATATTTAGATTTGACATTTTTATTATGGATGGTATATGGTGGCTATACCAGACCCAGGGGTTGTTTATTATCTGCGCGCCAGACACAGATGTGACCGAGAACAGTTACAGTGACTGTTCATGAATAACGAGTCACAAAAATAAATAAATAAATAAATGAATATTACCCTAATTTTTAACTTAGTTACAGTCCATTAATTTATTCTTATAATGTATTTCTTAACCGAGTACCTGAACTAGCTTCAGGTGTTCCTGTATTACCTTTATGGTTTATATTTACTGCCCTATTTTGAAACCATTTCCATTGAAGTTGGTCATATTTTGATAAATGCCAACTCCTAGAGTTTTCCCCGTTATATGGAAGACGGTAACTGTTCTAGATGCTTTCAGGCTACATCAGTTATGTATTTCCTTATATATATAGTACTCATAGATGAGCTATAGAGAAACTGAGGCGGTAATTTTTTAAAATATATTTCGTGATTTCGAAATAGTTTAGCTGAAAATAATTTTGAGAATTAACAAGTCTTTGTTTAGATACAACTGTTAACCAAAAGATTTCACGAGAAAAGAAAAATCAATTTTTTTGAATAAAAGACAGGTTCGTCTGATCCAAATTTCTTCGAATATCGCACAGCAAAAGATTCCTTTGGTTATTATGGTTCAAGCCTTCATATAATTTTAAAGTATATCTATTTACATTCTAAAATATGGACATCACGTGACATTCTAAAATGTTCACTTCGAAAGTAATTTCCTTGTTTGTTTTTTTTTGTTTTGTTTTTTTGTTTTTTTGTTTTTTTTTTGGAGGGGGTTCTTTTTTGGGTGGGGAAGGTATTTTTATTTATTTATTTATTTGTTTTGAAAATATTTTAATTTTATTTTTAATTTTATTTTGTTTTTAGTTCCCTTCGCTCTAGACAGATTCTCACCCACCACCCCTTAATCCTAGTAACACTTAAGACATAGAAATTGAGGCGGTAAATTTAAACAAATCTATTTCATGATTTCGAAATAGTTTATCTGAAAATAATTTTGGGATTATTATTATTATTATTATTATTAGAGTTTTTCAAATCAGCGTAAACTGATGGTCTTTCACTGGAGATTGAGTGACAGCAAGTTTCCCCAAGTATCCAGGACTCTTCTCAGTATTCTGGCCGTTTTCAATAATGCTGTTGTTTGGATGGTCTCCACTCAGCCGCCAACTTCTAAATCTTCCAGGGCCAAAAGCACCAATCACAATTGCTATAATTGTCACCTTCATGTTCCATAGTTTTTTTTTCAATTCTCAAGCAAGGTCTCTTTTCACATTCTTTCAGTTTTATTCTGTGGTCTGCCGGGACAGCAAAGTCAACAATTTTGCAGATTTTATTTTTTTTGTTGATTGTTATAAGGTCTGGTCTACGGGCCGAGATTAGATGATCGTTTGTATATTATTATTATTATTATCATTATTATTACTACTACTACTACTACTACTACTATAGCTCTTTTGATCTCTTTCTTTCATTCCTACATTCTATTCTATTCTACATTCCTTCCTTTATTTTTTTTCTAATTTACATTTTTATTTATCATTTCTTCCTTCTTCATTTGTCTTTCTTATTTCTTTTGTTCTTTTAGTCTTGTAATTTTTCCTTTCTTCTTTTTCATTCTTCCTTTTCTTTTGTCATAATTCATTCACATTTTCTTCCTGTCTCTGTTTTCTCAATCCTTGGCGAGACGACCGGGTCCCAATAAAAGGGATCGTTGGGGAGATCTCGATCGACCTACAATTATTCATGCTGTGTTTCTTCTCTTACCTTCATTGGCCTGTTTCTGTTTTTTTTTTTTCTTTCATTTTCTATACATCTCTTTCCTTTTCTCACCAATATTTTCTTTACCATTTGCTTCCCATCTCATTTTTTCTTTTTTTAATTCAATTTTCTTCGCTTCCTGCTTTGGACTCATTGCAATGTCTTTTACTGCTGAACGATTTCCAGTAAGTGTATACTGCTTTGGTTTGGTTTTGGGTTATTTAATGACGAATCCATCTTTGTAGAACAGAAGTGATACTACTCAACCGATAGCTGGCAGGATGAGGGTGTTCATACCTTTTCGAAAGAGAACGGAATAGCACGATAGGAATTTGAACTCGCTTACCTCGAGGTTGCAGTCCAGCACTTTAACCATTTCGCCCCCTAAGTTTATACAGGAGACATTTATAGTAAGTATGATCCCCTCTATGGTATCACTAGATGTCAGTCTAAACGAAGCGTTCCGAGTTTCCAGCTTATTATTATTGGTACTTTTTCTTGCATTTACAAGACCACAGTTCTGTCGACAAAGCACAGAATACGCAGAATACATCCCCTGCAATTGAGTAAGACGTCTTTCACTCCGAAAAGGGTATTCTTAGTATGAAAATATCTCCATATGAGAGGGAAGCTCCAGTTCTGGAGATCTGGGAAATGTAGAGTACCTCTTCATTGCCATTACTTTTAGGCCCACTCTTACTCGAAGGAGAAGTACCTATTAGGGTCCTATTTAAGTATCAAATCGATCTGTTAAAAAATTATTCATATTCAACCAGGAACATGTGCTAAAATGACTCTTAAGAAACAACGACACAAAAATGTAAATAAGGACGCACAATGAACTTGCCCAGTCGGCTGGAGCTGAAGAATACACCAACTGCATCTTTGTAGAGGGCTAAAACTCCCACAACGAGTGTCCTGATATGAGATTAAACAATCTGATGGTGAGGTTCCAGTAATGCTGGAGCTTTAGAGAATGCAATGTACCCCATCATTGCCATCGCTCCAAGGTCCATTCTAACTCGGAAATGTTGCACCTGATAGAGTGAATTGCAAAAACATTGAAAAGATTGAAACAGTGTTTAACTGAACTGTTTTGAAATTTAACGGTTTGAAAACGAAAAACAATACTTATATTTAACTGAATTGTTTGAAATCTCATTCGGCGTTAAATGACTCGAAAAGGGTATTTACGCCATACACCGACCAACCAACGTACAATGAACTCGATCTCCAACCTTTTAGACATAAAATAGCTCATGATAGGTTGAAATGTCGTTAAAATAAATCAATCAATTATAAGACCGTTTACGATCCATTATGATTAATTCATATTTATTTCATTTTATTCTAAACCGATATCCCAGTTCAATTTCCTTTACACACCAGACCATGTTTTTCAGCCCTCTCCAATTTTGAAATACCCCCAGTGACTTTTTCAACGTTACTCTCATGACATATATATAACTAATTTTTCTCCATAAATCTTCGCCTTACTGTAATCACTACCCTTCAATTTTAAATTCTGACATTGAAAACCAATGACTTTTCGTTTAAGAATTACTGTTATAGATATGCCCACTACTTCTGTTCTTGTTATTTACTTAGGACATTTTTGTACTGTGCAACCAAATAGGGGGGTATAGGAAGGCAGATTGTGTTTTGTTAATCTTCTTAGTGAGGAGACTCTCCCCAGTTTGAAAATCAGCATATGAAATATTGCTTTCTATACCAGGGTTTTAACAATGACCATTTGATCCGAGCAATCTATAGAAAATATGCAGCTGAGAAACTTATAACAGAAATAAAACAAAGTGTATTTAGGTTGGTGAATATTTACTGCATCGCATATCAAAAGTTTCCCGAAAAAAATCGAGCCAGTTCAAATAGCCTATTGAACTTTCGTAGTTATTTTGGCGATGTTTTCACTGTCGGCGACGTTTCTGGTGACAAAAACGATAAAATCGGATGATATATCGTTTTTTATTTAGGCTATATTTCGAATTTGCTTTTTTTCTCTGCATCCTACATATTTACTTATTCTGATTTCGGTTTTACATTCTTTGTAACATTCAACGTTGGCTCTTCCTTTTTATTGTATTTATCATTTATTGCTGCTTTTTATCTTCTTTACTTTGTCTTTCAGAGCATCAATAAACTGGAAACTAGGTCTACAGCGAATTTATGTCACATTCTGTATTAAAAAAAATGGTATGATTGTGTTTTTAGAGAAATGTTTAAAGAAAGAACGAAAGAACGAAAGAAAGAAAGAACCAATACACGGAAAACTAAGTAAGAATGAGGGATGCAATAGGGAAAAACATGAGTATATATATAGAGAGAGAGACAAAGACAGACAGACAGAGATAGGGTAAATGCAAAAACGAAGAAAAGATTGAAACAGCTGAATTAGTCTAAGTAAATAATGCCTCAAGATGCCCCCCCCCAATCAGTTACTTGAAACCTTGAATATAGTACAGAATTCTGTACTTACTCTTTTTTCTTACATATGAATATTATGATACTATTTACCAACTCCTCCGCTCGGGCAGGATATGACACAAGGTCAATTTTTAAGCGGAGTTTAACAGGTTTGAATTCAGAGTTTTCCTTCTCCTGGTTTCTGCCTAACCAAGGCTGAAGAACCTAGTCTGTCCTACTATTTACCCATAGCTGGAGGGAGAATAATTGGATTCATACCTTATTAGTGCTATGTGAAATGCAATCAGTATCGTCCAGGATTTGAACTCGTATCGCCGTGTTCATTTCCTACGGCGATAACGACTACACCACGAGCACCTCCATATGAATATTATTATAAAATTCAATTCATAAATTTGGCATGATTACAGTTTAACAAGAATAACTGACAATATAACTGGAAAAACACCGTGATGAAAGTTTCAAGCAAGAATGTTAGTTTTAATGCAATGGGATTTAGAAGAATAGCACATCTTCGATGCTATCACTCTCGGCTTTAATTACTTAATGTTACTTATTTAAGTGAATTAATAAAGAATAAACTACAGTAATTTCATTTTGGCAATGTATTTCTTTTAAGATTTATTGACAGGAATTGTGTTCATAGGAATTTGAAAAGAACGAAACAACTAGAAATCAATAATATCGAGCAAACATCTTTTAAAATCAAATTTCTAAGATCCATATGCAAATTAACCTTTCCTTTCCCACTATAAACTGCTATTTGATTGTAAATATCAATACAATTTCATTTTATTAAACTGTAGATCTGCCCAATAACTTTCAGTCTTCTGATACCGATTTGCTGTTTAGCTGGTCTGGCCCGAACGAGGCTGCCTAGCTTTCCTGTTGAGATCGATAAACCCTGCTTGGTTTTCCTGTTGAGATCGATAAACCCTTGGCTTCCGGGGAGCTTCTCCTATGCTTTCACCTGCTTTACAGGACTAAATTTATTGCAAGGCGCCCGAGGCGTCACATTCGTGAAGTGTTGACAGGGCTAAGAATTTTTGCTCCTGCTTCGCATGGGTTTCCACCTGTGCGAGGCTCTCCTATAAAACGACTTTGAGCCATATTTTGACATGGTAGGGTGTCAGATAAATACCGATAAGCCCAACGGCATTAATAATATTAAAGTAAATCATAAGGAATTTTACATAAAATCATGGAGACTGCAGCATTAATAACAAAAGCAATAATGACGCAGTTCCTGTGACTAACAGACGAATAATTTTCTTTATAATAAAAAGATATTATTCTTTATATGAATAACCTCAGAATACGATTTTCCTCTCTTATTAACTTAAGGAATTTTACTTCTAAATTAGTAAAAGAAATCTTTACGGCTTAATTTTAGCATATTCGATTTGCCAGTATCACTTCTATTGCGTTGAGGAATTATCATTAAGTAAACTTTAGGAATTATTCATTTCTATGGTTAGCCGCGGATTAATGAAACGGTAGACCGCAAAAAAACGCGAATAAGGATTGACCACTGTCTCAATAAATAAAGTCGTAGAAAGAAAAGAAAACTTTGGCCTACTAAATTGTCCGTTAATAATATGAAACCAACAAAAAGTACGAAAATAGTATGTCTAAAGCTGAAGAAAACTAAAATAAAAAGCTTAAAAAAAAGAAAAATCGAAAAAGAAAATAATATTTATTATATGTTGGCGAGAATTACCGCGCCGCCACACATGGGCCTCGTTTTCATTGCAGTTCCGCCATCTTGGAAATCGGTGGGGATGTGAAGCAGGCACCAAAGAACAATTGCGTAGGTGCGGAATACCATCATCAGTGTAAAAGAATATGGATCTTATCTAGGTCCGGTCAAACGGACAGTCGACTGACGAGTCAAAATTTTGACGAGATGCCGTGTTAGTTTCGATGTAGAACACTCACCCCAGCCAATGTTTTTTTGGCTGTCATAACAATCAACCATTGATTTTTGTTCCTTTTTTTAGATGATGAATCGCAGAGATTTCTCGCTTCTCTCGGTGCTTAGTTATCTTACAACTGGCTACGTATATTTTGTAGGGGTGACGGGAGGAGTAAAATCAAGAAAGAAAAGAGACAAGAAAAAGAACGAATGAATGGTATTAGAGAGTTGAATGAAAAAGAAAAAGTTACACACAATAACAAATTTGATAAAAGCTACCGGAGAAAGAAGTGAAAGAAAAAGAGAAAGAAGGAAAATTTAATGTAGATAAAGAAGAAAAAGGAAATTGAAAAATGTGGTAAACGGGGAAAAAGAAGTTTCGAAACGATGATGAGGAAAAGTTTTGAGAAGGAAAAGAAAGGTAATGTTTACCGGAATTTCATTTTTTTTTTCTTTTTGGAGGGGTGGTCTTACTGACACTGATCACTTAATAAGTTTCTTTTAGAAAAAGTAAAGATTAAAACCTCTTGTTTTTTGTTGGGTTTTTTTTTTTTTTTGTTTGTTTGTTTTTGCATGTGTCTTTTTAATGCTTCGGGGAATGAAAAGTTTTGCAATATTTTGGTTAACTGAAGTTCAATTCGGGAACTCTGGATGCTTTTGCTGAGGTTGTGAAGGTTACGAATCATACTAGATAGTGAGATGCCGAGTTCGCCTGATACTCTCCGAGTGCTATGCACTGTATTTGCTTAAATGGTTTAGAGCACGGCTCTGAATTGCAGTTTTACGCTGACCTGATTTTGCAGGATCGTCGATGGTTTTGCCAACAGAAAAAAAATTTCTTGAACCATCTGGTTCATCGTCCGCACAACAAATGTTTTATTTGCTTCCACGATACTACTAACCACAGTGAATGCATACCACGGCTTGAACTGCTTCGGTCACGTAAAATACTCGCCGCAATCTATCACTTACGAAAATATTGCAAAACATTTCTTTCAACAAAATAGCATAGATCTTATTAAAAGTGACTGGCCTACTAAATCGTCCTTTAATAATATGAAACCAACAAAAACTACAAAAATAGTATGTCTAAAATTGTTTGTCTATTGATTAAGATGGTGGCATCAAACGTGTTGTCAAGTCGAGATCTCAGAAGCATCGACTGACTGAAATCATTTCAATCTCTCAAATAAATCAAAAGAACGAACGAATTAATGAAAGAATGAAAAAAATTCAAACATTAGTGACGCTTGTAGAGAAAAGGAACGAAACTGGGAAAAGGGTGAATGTACAAAAGTTAAGAAGAAAAGGGAAAAATCGATGTATAGAATGCTCTACTGAAAGAAGTAAAAAGAAAAAAGCAAGTACTTAAATGTGTTTTTGAATATAAATAAATAAATATATATATATATGTGTGTGTGTGTGTGTGTGTGTGCACATGTGTGTGTGTAAATATATATATATGTATATATATATGTGAGTGAGTGAGTGAGTGTGTGTGTGTGTAAATATCAATAAATATATACACACACATATGTTTGTGTAAAAACATATATATATATGTGCATGTATGTGTGTGTGAATATATATATATATATATATATAGTCATCCACAGACAGACTGTTTCGTTCTATCACAACTCTTCAGTGTGGCTAGACACGCGGGACGCTCGAAGCCAGGATCGAAACCCGTCCAACTTTACGTTAGACTGAGTTTCAGAACTTTCGGCCACCAAGCGGACCACATATATATATATATATATATATATATATATATATATATATATATATATATATATATATATATATATATATATATATATATATATATATATATATATATATATATATATATATATTATATATATATATATATATATATATATATATATATATATATATATATATATATATATATATATATATATATATATATATATATATATATATATATATATATATATATATATATATATATATATATATATATATATAATATATATATATATATATATATATATATATATATATATATATATATATATATATATATATATATATATATATATATATATATATATATATATATATATATATATATATATATATATATATATATATATATATATATATATATATATATATATATATATATATATATATATATATATATACTTATACAAAAATGTATGTGTGCTTAAATAGATCAATAATATACATATACATGTATGTGTACATATAGCCATATATATATATATATATCGGGTGTTTAATAAGAATTGCAGTTTAGCTCGTTATTGTGAAAAAAGCAACAATGGATATATTTGAATTTGAATGAAAATATATTTTTTAGGAAAGAACATATTTACATAGATTTTTAAATCAACTTATTAATCTGAAATGAAGCCTGATTTTAAGGCTGATAATATCTCTAAATTACTAAAAGTATCGTAATATATATATCTGATGGTACAGTTGCCCAACAGTTCTGACGTAAACTGCTTGAATGTTTACACAGGGGATATGTTTATAGTGCCCATGGCTTGTACAGAACTACCCACAGTTTTTGGATGACAGAAGAAAGGTGCATCATGGTATCAGAGATTCTCTCAAATAACACTTCTCAGGTTTTACAATTCAGAGTTTACTCTTATCCTATGAGAAGAGTACCCCAATATCCCCTGCAGTTTATATCTACCTATATATATATATATATATATATGTACGTGTGTTCTTAATAGCGACCTCGTAAAAATGTCACATCCCAAAGGAAACTATTATTTGAAAATGCACTTGAATTATATCTAGACTGTTTGGCGGCCCAACGTTGAAGAGCACAGACAATGCGACTATTTATCAAGGTATGTAAGTAGTAGGGCAGAGTTAGCTCTTTTAATTCCTCATGATTCTTTTATATAATGCTGTACTCTAAACAGAATCTGTCTATCTTTAAAACACTACTTCCCCCAATCTAGTGTGTCTGTTCTTTTTATTTGAACATGACGAATAGAAAATCTCCAATCCTTTTTTCTCATTTTGACAAGAACTAATATAAATTGAGTCATCAGAGTGACACCGGCATTCTAAAAGAAACTGGACAGTTGATTGGGAAACACGGAAAAAAGCACGTTTTGGGGATACTAAAAAGGAGAGGGTCATTGAACCGAGTCATTGAAGATACGGCTCTATAAAAAGAGATTATTTAAAACCCAAGAAAGCGCCCTTTTTTGTCATGTATAACTGAACATGGTTGAGATTTGTTTTGCATTTTTGTTTCTCGTACCACATTTTCCCTTGGACTCTTTACACGCGTATCAAGGTGTTTCCTGTATTTGCTTCATTTTCAAATTCCTCTTCCCAGCGGCCTTTTGGGTTAACGGACAGGTTTCACCAACTTTTGGAATAAAGACAGGGAGTTAGCATTTTCTTCTAAATTTGTTTGGCTGGTCTCCGTGTTGTTGTTGTTGTTGTTCATCGTCGTAGCTCTCAATTTTGCCAGCTCGATTTTTAGTTACGAATTTGGTCCCTGATATAATGAATGTCTGGCTTGAAAAGTCAGAAAGCAATGTGGGTCTGATAGGTATCTTAGCAGCAGAAGTGGGTTCGTAACATAATTATTGCTAGTAGCATTGGTATTTTAGTAATTATTGTTTTTTGTTTCCCAGAAAATTCTCATTATTGGCCAAGGTAGTAACTGTGTATTTATGTATGTGTAATATTTATGTGTTGTATTAACGTGTCTAATGGACATATTTACGCAGATTCGTACTTTTATGCCACTTACAAACATGATATTTGCCTCAAGAAGCAGACTTCAATCGTAAGTCGTGGTTTTGTATCAAAAGAAGCATTTTAGGCAAAAAGAAAATACGTCAAAGAGTAGAGAAGGCGAAGAGGAAGATGTCAAATTGAATGATGTAAAAGAAAGTATGAAGAAGGCTGGACACATTGAAGACGGCTTTGATGATTGAAAAATGTGTGATGTATTAAGAATGTGTCAGAAAAGAATTGCTTTTTTTAATGGGGAAAGATGCATGTGTTTTATTGCGAAAGTAGAAATACAAAGAAAATAGGCGCTCGGAACATTCATAGATATATATGAACACGGTGAGCTAGCTACATACATACATACATACATACATAAGAACTTGCTATGTGATACATACATACATACATACATACATATGAACTGAGAAAAGAGTATGCAGACAAGCGAAAGATTGAAATCATGTGAAATATGTTTTGGGAAAGAAGACAAAGTTGATGAATGAAGAAAAAGAAGAAAAGAAAAATACACATGAGAAGGTTTAACGGAAGAGAGGAAGAGGAGAGAAAGAGAGAGGAGAGAGAAGACAAAAGAGTTGTAATTACGGGGTAAAAGAGAGAATAGAGGGGTGAATTAAGAGGAAAGTGATAGGAATAGAAAATAATAGTATTTAGCGAAAATGTCTATATTTTTATAGAAGAAAATGCCTATATTTTTATAGAAGAAGAAGAAGAAGAAGAAGAAGAAGAAGAAGAAGAAGAAGAAGAAGAAGAAGAAGAAGAAGAAGAAGAAGAAGAAGAAGAAGAAGAAGATATGAAATCAATAAAATCGAGGAGGTGAAAGAGTACGTCAACTTAGGGTGGATGGGAAATATGTATCGACACATCGAGGCGAAAATCTAGCAGAGAACAAAGTTGGGGTGTAAGGCATTTACAACGATAAAAGATATGCTCAAGTCAAAATTTAATAAGACCCTCCATGTCAATGTCTTCAATAGCACAGTTTTGCCTGCGATATAATACGCAAACGAAACGTGGATTACGATGAAAAAGAAAGAACAGTGACTGGTTACGAAACAGAGGGCTATAGAAAGACTTATCCTGAGAATATCGTTGCGTGGGTACATCTGAAGCAAGATAATTGGGAGCGGGGCACAGTGAAGGACGTGATTGTGAAGAACCGAAAGCTGAAGTACTACATGGCCGAATATGTCGCAAGGGTCATAGACAACATTCACAAGGCTTTATATCCAAGAGGTGTCATAGACAAACTATATTTGTCAAGAAAAAAGGAAGAATAGGGGTCACTAACATTAAAGATAGTATGGGTGCATCAATACGAGGACTTGAAGACTTTATAAAAGAAAGAAAAGAAAGACTGATTACAGAAATACTAGTAATCACACTGACAGCATAAGGACAAACGGAACAACAACCACAAGGAGACAGAATTGAGAAGAAGAACAACTGTATTGGTATTTCAAGTGACAAACTTACGAAATCTCATACAAAAATAAATGGAGATGGCTATCAAAGGGAAATATGAAAAGAGAAACTGAATCTCTTCTAATTGCAGAACAAAACAACACCATAAGAACCAATTATATTAAAGCGGAAATTGATGATACATAGTGGCAAATGTAGGTTGTGCGGTGATAGAGATGAAGCATTAATCATATAATAAGCGAATATAGCAAACTAACACCAAAAAAGTAAAAGATTTGACACGACTAGAATATTAAAGTATTTTCCTTTTAGAACAAAAGGGATGAAAAAAAAATAAAATGGATGCAAAGATCAATTATTTATAAACTAGATGATCATGAAGAATTGTTGATTAAAACAGAAAAATCTAAGCATGGTTTCAATTGACTGCAAAAAGTTTTTTGATACTCTACGAATGGATTTTGAAATTTCTCAACATTTTATAGTTATCCCCAGTTATAATCATATTCCTTAAATACTACATGGAAAAGTGGAATACTAATATCAGATTAATCCATGATAAAGACATGCTCATAATTAATAATCTGAAAATAAGCAATGGAATCCTCTAAGAAAACTCACTTTTTCCTCTTCTTTTTTTAGAAAAAAGAAGAGGAAAAAGTGAGTTTTCTTAGGCACAAACTATGGATATAAAAGAAGGCACAAACTATGAATATAAAAGAACAACTATAAAATAAATATATTCTATACGATAGATTTAAAGTTATTTGCAAAAAACGAAATAGTGAAACGTAAAAAATGATATAAACTCAAACCAGAACCAATAACAGAAGCCAGTGAAGCTTTTACTCTCTGGGACTTTTCTATCAAACGGGTAGAAAAATAAGCAGTAATTGGCCAGTTATCGTGAATAAAAAGCAACATACCTTATAATTAATATGTATGTACCAACTAATAATAACATATTAGACAAAGACTAGAATAAAATAAGTAAGTACAAAGACTTGCCTAAAGAAATTGAAAAACTAGCACCATTCCAGAAATAGTGGTAGTTCTGGGCATGATCAAACAAAGGACAGGTAAACATATTAACAAATTACCTAGCTATCTCAGTCCATATGAAATATAAAAAAAATTGCCCGAATAGTGGATTTTGCTGTCCCAGCGGACCACCGAGTGAAAATCAAAGAAAGCGAAAAAAAGATACAACTATTTAAACCTTACCAGAGAAATAAGAAAGTTGTGGAACATGAGGATAACTGTAATACCAATTATAATTGTTATGCTTGGAACTGTCCCCCAAAGGACTGGAAGAGTTAGAAACCGGATGACGAATCGAGACCATCCAGTGTACAGCATTGTTAAGAATACTTACAAGAGTTCTGGAGACCTGAGAATAATGGCTGTCACTTGGACTTCAGTGCAATGCCACCAGCTTACACTGGTGTGAAAAACTCGCAAGAAGTAAAATAATAATGATAATAATAATACCTGGACCTGACCAGAGAGCTGAAAAAAACGAGGAACATGAAAGTGAGTGATACCAATAATTTTCGTCCCAGAAAATAGACTCGAAGAAATGGAGGTTGGAGGAAGAATTGAAACTGAGAACAGCACTGTTGAAATCGACTTGTATAATTAGAGGACTCCTGAGAACCTGAAGATACTTCCGGTTACTCAGAGTCTAGAAAAACACGTTCGAGCTGAAATAAAAATCTAATAAGGAGTAAAATGAATGAATAAATAAACAGAAATAGTAGAAAATAACAAATCAAACATAATAGTGTAAATAAAATGACAAATCCCAAAATTTGCATAATCACATACTAGGAGAAGATATATATATATATTGAGAGAAAGAGAGATATGTAGGCCAAAACCAGTATGAACAAGACTGCCCTTTCCAAAGAGTTCCACAAACCAGATTACGCCTCCCATCATCCACCACACAGCAGTATATAAATGGATACCCACCAAGTGGAAGCCTCTGGGTTCGATCACCGCATAGGCGAGAAATTAGCAGTAAGCAAGCGTCGTTGACTTTATTTCAACGCTATTCATAGTGAGCGCTCTCTCTCTCTCTCTCTCTCTCTCTCTCTCTCTCTCTCTCTCTGTATATATATATATATATATATATATCCCCAAATTGAGTACAGCTGTAACATTTTTGTAAAAGTTCAATTTTATTCTGAACCTAAAATAACAGATTTTACTATTCATAGAATACCATTATACAATCAAAACGGATATTATTAGGTATTATTTATTACCAAAGTCTAACCTGTTGAAACTATAATTGTAACACCTCTATGACCCCAAATAAAATTGCATAAATGTATAATAGAATGAGAGTTGTCTTTACGAGATCATTGTTATTCAAACCTCTTTGAAATCGTATAGAAAGCATTTGTAATGAATACTCGGTGCATTTCAGTAGATATTTACCGGGAAAATAAAATAATCTAGTGAGTAATTATATTTGTATTCATTTGATAAAATTTTACACAAAGAACCAGTGTCTGAGAGTTTTTTTTTATTTATTATTGCCGTTGTTGTTGTTGTTGTTGTTGTTGCGGTTTTTGTTTGTTTGTTTCGTTTACTTTTTCCTTTTCTTTTTCTTCGAATATCTGAAACTTCTGTTAGTTCCGTTTTTCTTAAAAGACTAATGTTTACGTGATACAAATTTCTAATTTACATAAACAATTAGCGTGTTAGATTCTTATAAACGTTCCGCCTGGTTCACACATCGGCCATCTTTGTTGTCTTTCTTTTGCATAATTTATAAAAATCAATGAAAATCAATGTTTATCTTCGATATGTATCTGTATCCTAGTTATTACCTAAGAAAAAAAACTAAACTCATAGACTTGAATTTCTGAGATGTTTCTTTTGGAAGATAAACTAGATAATATTCTATAAATGGATTATCTTCCCTTGCTTGCTGGACGACTGTTTCCGAGCGATCGCTAGGAAGTGGCATAAATTGTTGTCATAGTGACAAGCAACAAGGAACAAAAATAGATCTCTTTCTCTTAGTCTTTCTCTTGGAGAACGGTAAGAGTTTTTACCTGATGCATTTTCAAGGGAATAAAGCCGTTTGCCACTGGCTGAACACAGTACTGAACATATCACTGAACACATACTCAATACATTGCTTGGAGGCGTTCTCAGTGTAACGGTTAGGAAATGGAATCGGTGATTCAAGCGGAAATCCGGAACAATACTCTTTGTGTTTCACTTCACCCTATAACCTTGAGAAAAGCATAAATCAATATCTGCTTGAGAAAGGTATGTATCCATTTCTGCTTGAGAAAAGCATGACACTATCTCTACCTGAGAAAGGCATGACAATATCTCTACCTGAGAAAGGTATAACATCAACTCTACTTGAGAAAGGCATGACACCATCTCTACTTGAAAAAGGCATGAATCCATCTTGCTTGACAACATCTCAACTTGAGAAGGATATGAATATATCTCTACTTCGTTCAAATGCTCTTAGAAAAGTATGAATCTCTCTGTTCTCCCTTAGCTATGGGTAAACAGTAGGAATGAATGGTTTCTTTTGTCTTGGTTAGGCAACCAGTCAAGGAGAAAGAAAATTCTGAATACAGTCTGTTTTCCGCTTAAAAATTGACCTTGAATCACATGCTGCTTTTATCGGAGATTTTGGGTAAATACAAATCCTTTTTTCATAGAAGAGTATCAGTTTTAGTCTGTCCAGCAATGCACTTTTCTAGGACCAAAACCCTTTACCTGAGCAAATCACATAACAGATCACTGAACACATACTGAATATATCACATGGGAAATTTTTTTGCTTAATGTTTATGATTTCAATTATAACTATTTAACACTTATAATTCTATAAAATGTTTATAAAAGATCCCAAATAAAAAACTGACTCATCAGTGGGACTTTAACTGGCACTACCATTCCAGGTCATAGTGGAGCTGAGAGCAATGCTAATGAAAAGATAGCCCACAAAGCTTCAGAACTGCAGCCTCACCATCAGAGGCAGATTGAACCTGCCAGTAATGGAGATGATGAGGTACTCTTCATTTCCCAGAGCTCGAGGACTGGAATGTCACCGTCGGATGTCTTTATGTCATAGCCAGAACGATCGTTGAGAGCTCTTACTCCTCTGTAGAGATGCAGTCGGCATATTCAACAGCCACAGCCAATTGGCCTTGTGTATGTGTAGAGATGACTAAAAATAGGAATTGAAGACTTGAAGTTGGTGTTAAAATTGTTTTATTTTCTGTGTAACGTTTCGCTCTTCATAAAACTAGTATTTTCAAACGCAACTGAAAAGGTTAAAAAAACGATGGAAAAGGATACTGCTACTGTTGGTCTATTTATCATGTGCAAAAATATTTTGACATTTTATGAACATGAATCTTTTTCAGTTTTGTAAAATGCTTCTATTTGCTTTTGGAAATGCTCGTTTGATTCATTTTGGTTTGGTTTGGTTTTATGACACATCAACCATTGTAGGTTAATCATGCCAAATCCATTCTATACATATAAATGGTTCTATTTCAAAGAATTCAGTTATAAGTATTTTTTTTTGTTTACACACAGTTAAATGTCAAAAAAATTCTATTTCCAACAATTCAGTTTAGCATAAGTACACAATTTCAGTTTCAAAAAATAGTTCTATTTCAAACTATTCATTTTAGTATGAGTACAGAGTTTAGTTCTCTTTGACCTATAGATAGGACCATATCAGGTCCTTCCCCTCCGGGCCTGACTGGAGCGATTGTTATGAAGGGGCACTCTACATTCCATTAACCTCTAGTATTACTGTAACCTCAACTTCAGATTGTTTAGTGCCATATTCAGCTGTATTTTCCAGCCCCAACCGCCTAGGCAAGAAAATGCTCGTATGATAAAGTATGGAATATCGGTTTTTCAAGTTTTATTTGATACTATTTTGTCGGATGTTATGTCCAATAAACTTATTATATATATATATATATATATATATATATATATATATGTGTGTGTGTGTGTGTGTAATGAATGTAAACTTGTTTTTCAAAATGGTCCTCCTTCTAGAACTGGCCTTTTGACATTTTATAAAGCTGAACCGTTGTATTCAAAACTTTTGTCTTCAAAACTTACTCAGTGGAACAGCCAACGGGAGTTTATTTGTGGCTGGCCCAATCGAAAAATCTTTTATATAACTGAAACTACTTTTCAAATTCTATTTCAAACGAGCAAAATAAAAGAATAAATAAAAAAATAAAAAACAGATATAATTTTTAATTCTATTGTTGCGAAAATGTGTTTTTAAAAAAGTAATAAATTTAAGGGACCACAAAATGTGTGTGTGTATGTGTGAGTGTGAGTGCATATAGATGCGTGCGTGTACATGTGTCTGTATATATTCATGTGTACATGTGTCTGTATATATTCATGTGTACATGTGTCTGTATATATTCATCAATGGAAATATGTTGTACTTATTGACTGTGTGTATGTGCTTGTTTGTGAGCATGTTTTTATGAGTTTATGTCTGTGTGTGCATGTTTTGTGTGTGTGTGTGTGTGTGTGTGTGTGTGTGTGCGTGCGTGCGTGCGAGAGAGAGAGAGAGAGAGAGAGAAGTGTAATGGCTACGTATCTCTATCGAAATTTCCAATATCAAGATGTCGTCATAATGAGTTTAAAATATGAATTTACAAGGATTCTTTTCGATTCGTTGAATTTTTGGAAAAAATTACAAAGAATCAAAGCAGGCAAAAAAGGACACTAGGAATATAAAAGTTTGAGTGAGAGACAGGTCGGTGGGGGGGGGGGGGAACAAAAACAAAGGAATAGTACGAAAAAGAATTATGGTGCGATGAATTGGATAAGGATATAAAAAGGAATCAATACAGACAGACGGACAGACAGACGGAGAGAAAGGTAGAAACATTACTGATATATCGGTAGAGAAGAAGAAGAAGAAGAAGAAGGGAGATAACTTCCTATTAGAAGACTAAGGTGATTCGAGAAGATCAAGTATGATTAGGAAGGGAAGGGGGTAAAAGATGATCAGGACATTGTTAAAAAGTGTCTGTCAGTAGCAAAGTAATAATGTGAGAAATAGAAATGTGAACGATTGTGAGTCAATTTTAATCTCTCTCTCTCTCTCTCTCTCTATATATATATATATATATATATATATATCTGCCGTCTCTATCTCTCTCCTTGTCTGTCTGCATCTCTCTTTTTCTCTCAAAAAATTTACACAACTGCATTTCTCTGATAGATAGACAGGAAGACAGATATTTTACTTTCCATTCTACTTACCCTGAAAATCAGTATTCCAAGTCTCAGTTTTCATTTCCACTTAAATAATGAACCGCGTCTATGAAAGAATGCAACTCAGGTACCCAAAATATGTATGTCCGGGTTTATGTATTTGTACTAATTTTGATTTATATTATACATACTTAGCGAGGAAGAAAGTTGTGGTTGGGGTCTTTGTTTTAATGGCACCACAACCTTCGTGGGTTATTTGATGCCAAATTCATCCTTGAAAAAGAACTGTAGTGGTACGATTTAATCCATTGCTGGATGAATAAGGATTTCATATCTTGCTGAAGAATATTAGTCCGAAAGTGAACGTAATAGCGAGACTTGAGATCGAACTCGCTTACTTCGATGTCATAGACCAGCATAGTAACCATTGGGCCACTGGGACTCCAGAAATAAAGCTAGAAAGAAAGGAAGAAAAATATCAAGAAAGAAAGAATATAGATTTTTAAATTATATCGATAAATATGCGAATATAAACCTATAAAATGCTTTAATATCTTTTCTGAATTTCTGATATCGAAAACCATACATTATTCTTCACATCCGTCTCTTCAAGTTTTTAAAGTGTTTTATTGTATTTTTTGAATTACGAACCACTTCACAAAGATGTTTTTTTGCTATTTTCATATTTTTAAGAAACGCATTATATATTTTGATGGATTTGCGTTTAATGATATTACAGTAAATTTATTTATTTCTTCTCCTTCCCCCTTACGTTTTTTCATCAGTTTTTTATTGATTCATTTTACTCCAAGCAGAAATTATCGGTTTGTTTGTTGTCACAGATTCAATATTTTCATTATTACTCTTCATTGTTATTTTTGTTGTTCTATCTTTACACGAGAGTTATCTCGTGACAACATAATTATTTAATTGTTATTATTATTATTATTTACTCATTAGAGTTTTTCGCATCAGCGTTAGATGATGCTTTTTCACTGGAGTCTGGGTGACAGCAAGTCTCTTCAAGTCTCCAGGACTCTTCTCAGTATTCTGGCCGTTCTCAATAATGTAGTAGTTTGAATGATCTCCACTCGTCCGCCAACTTCCATGTCCTCCAGTCCCTTTATAATTATTATTATTATTACTCATTAGAGTTTTTCAAATCAGCGTACGCTGATAGTCTTTCACTGGAGATTGAGAGACAGCAAGTCTCCTCAAGTCTCCAGGACTCTTCTCAGTATTCTGGCCGTTTTCAATAATGCTGTTGTTTGGATGGTCTCCATTCTGCCACCAACTTCTAAATCTTCCTGGCCCTTTAATTATCCTTTAGTCACCGTGCCAAAAGCACCAATCACAATTGGTATAATTGTCACCTTCATGTTCCATAGTTTTTTTTAATTCTCTAGCAAGGTCGAGGTACTTCTCTCTCTTTTCACATTCTTTCAGTTTTATTCTGTGGTCTGCCGGGACAGCAAAGTCGACAATTGCAGATTTTCTTTTTTTTTTTATTATAAGGTCTAGTCTTCGGGCCGAGATTAAGTAATCCGTTTATATATCAAAGTCCCACGGGAGTTTGTTCGTCGCTCCTTATGAGCTTTTCCCACCAGTTTTAAATTTTGGTCTTTCTCTGGATACTGAGCGACAGCAAGTCTCCTCAGATCCCCAGAGCACATTTGGATATTCCAGACGATCTTAGCAATGCTGTGGTTAGTATAGTCTCGGTCCTTCCTCTAATCTCCAATAACTCTTATAAACGTTTTCTTGAATGGTATCGGGTTAGGGAATATATCATTTGGTAATATGGTCC
Organism: Sepioteuthis lessoniana; assembly: GCA_963585895.1. NCBI lineage: Eukaryota > Metazoa > Mollusca > Cephalopoda > Myopsida > Loliginidae > Sepioteuthis > Sepioteuthis lessoniana. The sequence continues at coordinate 61,402,913 of OY757929.1, read as the reverse complement.
CATATCAGTCTCTGGTAGAATTCCCTGTAGATTACCTTTCCTACCTATTCGTGTCTAGTCTTGTATTCTTTTATGTTAATTTGCTGCATTCGCTTACTATGGGATTAACCATTTCATTTCTTTCTCTGTTACGTATTATCGATTTTCGCTTTAACATAACTAGTCCTTATGGCATTTTTTGTGCTGCTATTTGAAAAGATTCAGTTTCTCTCTTGAGATTTCCTTTTTTTTTTAGCTATGTTCGTGTCTTTTCGTATGCAATCTCACACGTTTGTAGCAGGAAATATCCATACAGTTGTTTTCTTCCCATTTCTATTTCCTACTTTGTTTTTGTTTTTGTTTTTGTTTTTTTGTTGTTATTTTTCTGTCTGTGCTTCTATTATCGATGCTATTATTGGCGGCTGCAATTAGCTTTTCTTCGCTATTTTATGTATTTCTCAACTGCAATATGAATCTACGCAATCCTCAATACTGACTAGTCCTATTCTTCGTTCTTTTCTTGATACATACAGTCTGGCTATATCATCTTTCGGGTGTAAGGCATTGTGCATCGTCAACTTTCTTGTCCATTGGCTCATTTGTCCATTTTACAAATGGTCTCGAGTGTCTTACAAGGGTGATTGCCTATGTGTTTATCTCTTTCATGTGATTTCTATTGCTGAGTATGGTTTCAAAAGCTTTCTCGTTCTTCTAAAATACTCTTTTCTTATTATTTCCTACGTCTTTGCTTTCAATATTCCCAAGAATTTGTAATTTTACGTCTCTCTAAGTGTGTTAATGCTTTCCTGATTTTGCAGTTCTATTATTTCTGATGTTTCTCTTTTCCTATTTTTCATTACGATCATGGCAAATTTTTCAATCACAATTTCCATACCTATATACTAGCTGTATATTCTTATTATTTGTATCCTTATATATAGTTCTTATTCATTTACGTTGTTCAAATACGTTTATATCATTCATGTACGTAAGATGATTATTATTTTTTTTGTGTGTGTGTGTGTGTGATTTCATAAATTTGCAGCTCCATCCACGCAGTTCTTGAATACGAAATTGAGTGGCACGATTTCTATAACGAGTAGTGGTGGCGAGAATGAGTCTCCCTTCTTTGGATTTTAACTTCTTCTAAGGTTTATCTTTCCTCAGTCAATTTCACCCTCTATTTTATTCATGGCATTCGAGGTGAAGTTTTTAATTCTGTCGGATATTTTTGTTATTATTATTAGTAGTAGTAGCAGTAGTAGTAGTATTCCAGTTTTTATTTCAGTATCAGTGGTTTTCTATCTAGAAACGCTCTCTCTAACATAAACTTATTTTCCCGATCAAGGTTCTTTCTGGTACCATCTGATAGTGAAAGAGACATTTATTGCTCTGACAGTGACGTCTCGTATAATTTCTTGTTTTACATTTTGACAAATAAAACATCAACCTTAAATGCATTCCTTAATTCTTAGAAGAATTTATGCCTTCAATTTTCTTTCAAATAATGCATCAAATTTCCGTCCGTCTCTTTTCTCCCTCTTAATTTATAATTAAATGAAAACACTTCAGTACAAAACCTGTACTTAAATGACTCAATAAAATAAAGAAAGATTCTCTAAAAATCTATTTTCGAAAGAGGCGGCTACGTTCGTTTCTGAACTGCGAGTTATGTGTTGTAATAATAGTGATAGTATTGCTGTCGTCATGATTATCAGTTGTTATTAAAATTCTGACAACAATGACCGTGAATATTAATTGTATCTTCATTATAATTCCTTGTTCCCACCAAAGATTCCTGGTGGTTACAATTCTGAGTCATTTTCAAGATGATTTTAAATAAATTCTTTCTCAAATCTTTCATTCTCCCAATCTCTTTTATAGTCGCTGGAGCCGTGATACTTGGATTTTTGGCGCAATTTCAAATTTGTTTCTCTTCAGCAAGGTCTTCATATTTATCTATCTTTTAATTTCCTTTTCGATTCTTTCAATGAGCTGAAAGTTTTGCATTTGATTTAAACGTTTTTTTTTTCTTTTTTACAGCATTTAAGTTTGGTATCCTGACCTGAACCGAATATTTTTTTGGAATTTTGAAATCTCAAATTAATTTGATTTACTTATTTTTCATTGAATAACATGAAAATATCGTTGATAATAATAATGATAATAACTACAGTCTTGTTGAAATCGGCTTGAGATCTGGAGACTTGAGGAGACTTGCTGTCACTCAGACTCCAGAGAAAAACCATCAGCTAATGCTGGCGTGAAAACTCTCAAAAGAGTAAAACAATTATAATAATAATAATGATGAGACGCAACAAAATAGCAGATGTAGATAATGTGGTGATAGACACGAAACGATCAATCACAAAGAGACTTGCTGTCACTCAGACTCCAAGGGAAAACCATCAGCTAACGCTGGTGGGAAGAACTCTCAAATGAGTTTAATACTACTACTACTAATAATAATAATATAGTAAAAATCTCAAGGAGATGATGATAATAATAATCATCATCATCACCACGTCGTGCCACCAGCACACATATCCCTGACCATCTCTCGCCACTTCTCCCTATCATTCATCGCCTCCGGCAGGTCTTCTGGGTTACATCCCGTGTCCTCGCATAGCTGCTGTATGTAAGTTCGGGCTGGTCGTCCTGCTTTTGCTTGGCTATATGTGGGGGTCCACTGGAGTACGTCACTTACGAGCTCGTCCTTGCTTCTCCAGCAGTGTCCGGCGTGTCTGGCTCGTCTAACCTGTATAGTTTTCGTAATGGGAGGCAAGTGGCCGTACAGTTGGCGTCTCGTGGGGTGTTGTCGCCAGGACTTGTTCAATATTGCTCTCAACATTCTTGTGTAGTTGCCGTCAAGTTTCTTCTCCAGTCGTTTAGTTAGCGTCCATGTAGTGCATCCATATAGCAGTATCGATACAACCGTTGCTTGGAAGAAACTGCGCTTCATTTCATCGGTCAGGTCAGATAATAATGAAATAATAATAATCCTAGAAAATGAGCGTCACAAAATTATCTGGAGATTCCAGATAAAACCACATAACATATTTCAGTCCAGATGTGGCCTTGTCATAAATAACAAGAAGAAAAGAACTTAGTTGGTGAAATTGAAGGAAAGCGAAAAACTGTATAAATGATTTTTTCTGATAACTGAAATGCTATCGAACATTATCATGATAGTGATACCTGCAATAATCAGAGTTCTTGGAGCAGTCCTAAATAATATGCAATATAAGCTAAAGAAAGTAAGGATATTGGGAAGAAATGAGACCGTCTAAACCATAGCACACAATCCGCTAAAATACTGCAAAGCGTTCTGGTGAACTGAGGAAACTCGCCCTTAACTCAGACTCAGGTGAAGGCCAACAGTTTGTATAAGTGTGGAAAGTCGCAAAGATAACTGTAATTCAAAAAATAACCAAGAATTTTGAAATACAAACAAATCGCCCAATCTCGGACCAGAAGACTAATCCTTGTGTTAATTAGCAAGAAAGAAAAATTGTCATCTTGTGCATTTTGCCGGTACAGCGGATCACAAAGTGAAAATAAAGTGAAAAGATAAATAAACACTTGAATTTTGCTTGTGAATAGAAAAGCTGTGGAAGATCAGAGGAAGAATCGAGGCCATACCGACAACGACAAGGTTGATATCGGCTAGAATACTGAGAAGAGTCCTGGAGACCTGAGGAGACTTACCGCCACTCAGACTCCAGTAAAAGACTAGTATTAAAACAAGTGTAAAAAACTCGGAAAGAGTGAAATGATAAAGAATATAGAAAAATAACAAAGAAACACTGATTACTTCAATCAACAACAGCAATATCAACAGAACTGATTTAAGGACGAATTGGAAAACAATGAATTATAATCTAGAAAGAAAAATAGGAAGAAAAATAACCAGGGATACTTCAAGTCACAGGTAGGTCGATTTTTTTAAAGCATGCTATACCCTTCTGGAAAAGTGACTGTCTCTTTCTCAATGTAAGGAAGAACACATTATGGAATGGCCGGGACATTTCGATTATGCGGTCCTTTGCTAGTCACTGTACTTGATTGTGGTTTTAGTTCCGAAACTGCAACATGCATTTCTGACTAGTTGGTCTATCAACTCCCTTTGTGCCTAAGTAGTGTTTGAAAGATCCACAGATGTAGAATGACACATTCTATCCGGAACTTCTTCTGACGGTCTAAGTGATTCGTTGGAACCAGTTACCTGGGTGTTGATAACTCAAAGACAAGAAAAACTCTTCGTTAACAATTACCGACTATTTATTGAAAGACAATGTTGCAACAATATATATATATATATATATATATGGAAATATTCACTTTTGTTGTATTTGAGAGACAGACAATTGAGGTATTTGCCTGGTGCAGTTTTTGTATCTTGGTCAATTTTTCGGAGGATGAGGATTTTACTAGAGAGGCTTTAGTTCTTGGAGAGATTTCTTTTCTTATTCTCTTGTCTTCGGTACGGACATCGGATTTCTTCTCTCTTCTAACACTAAAAACCTCTATTTTATAGAGAATTCTCCTGGGGGGGAAAAATTCCTGATTGGCTAGCCAATCACAGATCATTTCATATTCTTCTACAACTTTTGGAATGGTCAGGTAATCAATTGCGCCGATCTATGCAATGGGAAAAGTATCCCTTCCACGTATCAGATTTTGATCGATCATCCAAACCACAATATAGGTACTTGGTTAATTAAATGTCCCAGCTGTCGGTTTGTTTGGGAGTATCCCCTTTCACATTAACCAAATCAAAAATCAAAAATCCGATTAATCGATCCAAAGGTTTGATCTTTTAATCCCAACAGATGAGCAAGAGATGTCATGATTTAAATGGATCAATGCATCGGCAAAAAAAAAATACTGCTTACTTTTGTTTAAACAATTTGAAAGTTTGGTTACTACTTACCTTTTAAACTGACGTTTGATTTTCTTTCAAAGTCTATAAAACTTTCTTATATTGTTATAAAAGGAAAATTATATTTTCCAAAATAAAAAAAATAGATCATATTCTCCATGATTTTTTTAGCACTAGTGAACACCTCATAATTATAAAATAAACACAAAGAAGGCATAAAAATTTCTCAAACATCAGAAAGTTTCTTTTCCAGTTGAGTCATTATTTTTACTGCGTGTCATACTTTGTTGTGTTATTTTATGCCGAAGTCAGTTTAACTTTTATATTTTCCAATATATGGTACAAAATATATCTTCACAATCATTTTATAGAGATGATTACACCGTTATCTCAAACTGATGTCTGGACTATAGATTCTAACGTACTACCACAATTCTACCACATTCTAAACGTACTACCACAAGCAGTCAGAGTGGACCTAAGAGTAATGGAAACGAAAAGTTAACTCTACACTCCCCAAATTTCCTGAATGGGAGCTTTACCTCCAGATGCAATTTAGTGTCATGATTACGACATTCTTTTGCATCAGATTCTTTTAGTTTCTTCTAGATTCTGCTGACTGGACAGTTTCTTTTCTAGTTTAAATAGATGCTAAAAACAAACTTATACAAAATTTGTATTTTGAGAACTTAACCTCGAATGAGTATTTCGTTTTCTCTTTAAACGTACTGACTGCCCGCTTTTCTGTTTATTGTGTAGACTTTTTTTCGATTAACCTTTATAGATAAAACAAAGCAAAGTATAACCCCTAGTATATTGCAATTGGCTGTTTCTCCTTGGTTTATTACTTGTGGTTAAAATCGAAAATGTCCGACTTGTTTTTTATACACCAGATCGCTGAATACGTCTCCTTCATTTCGGATAGCTTTATCTTCCCCTTTCTATTCTCAATAATAGCCAGACAAAGATGGCGGCCTATTTGCGATGTTGTCAGTAAAGTTACATTTATTCAGATGTTATCTACTTAGCTTTTGGCAATATGTTCAGTAATGTATATTTGAGACTTTCAATGTGACACAGAAGCACCTATCTTATTTTGCCAAATAACAAAATGATATACAATAAGTGAAGATTTTTTAATCTGATTTTATGATTGGGAAATTGTTTAGTCAGATGTCTTTTTCTTTTCTTTTCTTTTTTTTTTTTGTTTGACATTTTAGAAGAATAGATATGAACTGAACCGCACTACTGCCTCTTAGTAAAAATCCAACCGAAATTGCTAAAAAAGATTTTTATGAATCACATCGTCTGATAGAATGATTGATTATAATGGCATGTCAACCCATCTTTGGTTATACTATGCTCGATGTTAGGAAATCACTTTCATTTTACATTTATATTTACATTTCTGTGTGTGTTATTATATATATATGTGTGTGTGTGTGTGTGTGTGTGTGTGTGTGTGTGTGTGTTTCTTGAAAGGTTTCTTTTTTTTTTTTGCAAACTATCCTATTGAATACGAATAATTTTCTAACTGATCTATTTAATGTATCGATGAGACCCTAACAGGTACTACCAATCTGAGTCATATTAGATCTGGGAGTGATGATTATAAAGGGATACTCCCTACTCAATCTAGCTAGATAGAAGATGCACGTGAAAATGGACACCGCAAACCAAGTTCAAATCCTAGACCAGGCTGCTTGCATTTCCCATTGTACTAATATCCTCAGCAAAGATATGCATCAAATTATCATCCCCTCAGCTATAAATAAACAATAAGACAGATTGCGTTCTAAGTTTGCTAACACAACCAGCATAGGAGAAGGAAAACTCTAAATTCAAACCTGTTAAACTCCGCTAAAGAAAGTGACTTTGGGTTACATCCTATTCATGCAAAGTGGTTGGAAGAAGAATAGTTTGATTGATATCCTTCCCTAGGATACACTAGGCCGATGTAAAATACAAACAGCCACGGAACACTGATTCAGTTTCCTGAAACAGTAGCAATTACGTGTTGACAATAAAAACAGGTATTGACTCAACCCCTCCTCCACAATCAGGATGTGACACAAGATCAATTTTAAGCGAAGTCCTGTTGGTTTGAATGAGGAGTTTTTTTTTCTTTCTTCTAGACTGATTGCCTTTTTAAAGTTAAAAAACACAGCCTTTCCTACTATTTGACCCTATCAAGGGATGGAAAAAACAGATGAATTTGTGCTTTTCCCAAGCGTAAAATGAAACACAAACAGCCTCGTCCAGGATTTTAAACTCGTGTCGCTTATTCCATTTCCTAAGACGATAATCGTTGCGCTCAGCACGCATCTTAATTAGACTAAAATCAACATAAGATTTTCCTGAAAGATATTGTTAACGTATTCCTTTGAAAAATTAAAGCTGACAACATCAATTGATTAAAGAAGAAAGACGTGTTACAAAATGAATATTGGTTTGATTTAAAATGTTTTGTTTTTATTATTCATATTTCTGATTTCCTTTTTCCTTTCTTTCAGTTTACCTTATTTCAACAATCTTTCGTTAAATTTCTTTGTGGTCCTACTTTTTTTTAATTTATCATTTTCTCTCTGTCATCGTTTTTTTTAAAATTCCATCTTTGTTTTTCTATATAGTTTCTTTCATCATATTCATTGTTGCTTGTTTTGTTTTTTGCTTTTTTGATAGTTTTTTTTCTTATTTCTTCTCTCATCACCCTGTCTTCCTTTTTCTCATTTCTTTCGCATATCCCTTTCTACATGCCTCCTTTTACAGGTCATCGATTAAATGGAAATCTGATCTGATAAGATAAAACGGGATTTCTTCCAAGCTGTGGCTGTGTCAGTACTACTGTTCACATACACCACCTGGACGGTAACGAAACGCATAGAATAAAAGCTAAAGGAATACTACGTAAAAACTCAATGTGCTCTTTTGAACAAATCCTGAAAATCCACTAAGTAGCTGTATAGCCACTTACCTCCCATCTTACAAACCATCCAAATAAGTGGAAGAAGACATGCTAGGCACTTCTGAGGAAGTACAGACGACGTTCTCTGATGGGCTCCGACACGTGGACGCACCAGGGATATCCAACCAGCAAAGACTTGCGTACATTCAGCTCTGTACGAAGACTGTATACAATCTAGTGGAGCAATAGACGATAGAAATTGATGTCTTGAAAGATACAAGAGATTCTGTGCTATCAACACGACTTCATGATGATAATATCCCCTGTTCTGAATCTTGTGAACCAATATGCTTATTGTTTGTCCAGAAATCCATCCTCCCAGGACAATAGGCTCAGCAGATACATAGCACCCAATTATTGAGGTATCTGCAAACAAATAAATAAACAAATTGATGCATATTTAGCTAACCCTTCCATCATTGACAGGATGTGACACAAGGTCATTTTTAAGCAGGGTCTAACTGGTTTGAATTCAGTTTTCTTTCTCATAGACTGATTGAAAACCCAGTCTCCCAAGCTATTTACCAGAAAAAAGAAGTATTCATGCCTTTCCCAATGCTCGTCCAGGATTTGAAATCAGGTCACCGTGTCTACTTTCTAAGACGACTCACCAATAATCATTTAATTGTTATAAATCCGAAGACACCAGGTCGGAATAGACAATTATAACATAGATTATTTGGGTCGGTAATGACGCTGACACTATACTATACTATATTATAATTAGTAATTACTGATATTTTTACCCATCTCCGTGCTAGCACATTTTAGATGAACAATACAAAATATAGGAGGCTTATGTACCGTAACAGTAATCGCCGTGGAAATTGGACGTGACGGAACGAGTTCAGATTTATCACCGGGCTATTTGCATTTCCCTCTGCGCTAATACCCTTAAAGAAGGTATAAATCCGTTCCTTTTCTTTTGGTTATAGGAAAACAGTATGACAAATTTGCCTTGTAAGTAGGCAAACTGGTTAAAAAGGAAACAATTTGAATTCGAAACCAGTTAAATGACGAAATGGTATTAATTTATTTTGTTTTAGTGGCATGTCAACCTTCGTGGGTTGTTTAATGCTAAAGAAGAACAGAAGTAATATTATTTAACACATAGATGAGAAGATATGTAAGTTCACACTTTTCCAAAGGGTATTAGTCCCTTAGTGTATGTAATAGCGCTACTGGAGTTCGAACATGCTTACTACGATGTTATACGCCAGCATGTTTTCCACTACACAACGGCGACGCCCTGGTCAATAACAAGACAACTTGCCATAGATCATTATAATTAGCATTATTTACTCTTATAAAATGATGCCATTGCAAGATGCGGCACAGCCCAGAGTTGTAGCATTTGATAGGATCCTATCAATAGGTTGAATACAACTAAACTAACTAACTACGCTAATCTAAATTCATTGAAATAGAACTGTTTTTATGTTTATATTTGAACCGGACCATTAGCCTAATGAGTAGAGTGTTCGCCAATGGCCTGGGAGACCTGGGTTCAATCCCAGATGAAGTAATAGCAAAGACTAAAAAAATGTACTTGATACCGCCTTGCTTAACATTCAGCATTATAAGGTAAGGATCAAGAGTAAAGTGGAGCAATCCAGGGAATGGAGTACCACCCTCCCCCTATTGAAAAGGTATCCTTCGGGTCAACCTCTACTAAAGTCGCCAACTTTTACTTTTATATGTATAAAAAGGGATTTGGCATTAAATAAACTACAATGGTTGATATGATATTTAAAGCAAATCAAACCAAAAGTGATAATAGAATCTTGTATATTTCTTTATCGTTATTTATTGTTTGATTCTTCTCCGCTGATGTTTTATCTTCGGTCATTTTCGGAAAAAAAGTCCTTGAGAAAAAAAAATCTTGCTAAGTCTTAAAAAAAATGTCATATACTAAAAGAGAAGCAACGAAAAATAATCTGGTAACTTAGCATATCGATTCTACCCAAATTAAAAATACTTACAATTTCATTATGACCGAGTGCAATGTGTGACCACAGAAATTCCTGAGCAGGATGAAGTTGATGCGTTTTAAGTGGTGTAAAAGTGACAATTAATCTGTAATTAAACATTATTTTTAACGCTCACTTAGCAAAAAATTAGCCCTCTAACGGACACTTGTCTAAGTCTTATCAAGCTAAACTACACGCCAAATGTGCCAAAACATTTTTCTATAAAACTGCGTGTGTGCATAACATTTTTTGCGTAAGATTCCAACTCCAACTTATTTCTGCGAGGCATTTACGATTATAGAAGACCTTCATTGATAATGCTCCTGAACTAACAGCTGTATTCAGTCGCAATAAAGGTTTTAAAGATTGCCTAGTGCACTGAAGAGGATTGTAGTTCAGATTACCCGCTAAGAACCTTCTGATCTCAGTTCTAATCTATCCTCAAAGTGCTGAAGGTCAACTAACAGTTATAGCCATACTTACAAAGAAACCATTGTCTTTTGCATAACTCCTCTCACTAAAATCGTATTCTTCTGCCATGAAAAAAAGAAAATTCTAGTGATAATACACAATCGTCCATATATGATTACACTCGTAACTCTTATATATAGTAAATTCTATTCTGGTATAATTTCTTGCAGAACATTAGTTAACTAAAACGGATATAATTAGGTATTATTTAATAGGAAACTCTACAGTATTCAAACTCTCAACCCGAACATGCAGATATGTAAACGTACCCAAAATAAGTACACTTCTTATATATGTCAATATAATTTTTTTGGTTACGCTTTCAATGCAGCAATGTGTGGTAAAAATAATACCTAATAATATCTGTTTTGATTGTATAATATTCCATATATACCATACATGGGATAATTACTCTTAAATACACGTACGTTCACAAACTTATATATTATGTATATACACACATACACGAATACATCTTTGGTTGAGTAAAATGGAATCCTGGTTATTTTGAAGTTTTTTTTTCTTTTTTCTTTCATGAGTCATAATGTTTTTTATGTTACTATTTTGAAATTCGTAAATGATTTCTCCTAAGAAGCCATTTATGGTAAGCCGAGTACTTTATGTTCGTATCAGAACCATTATCAAAGTAATGTGAATGTTTATTGCTTAATTAAAACTATTTAATTTTAAACCAAACTATTATTTTGTTTTTGTTTTTATCACTAAAGTAAAGCTTGTTTATATCACCAAGTTGAGGCAAGGCGGTATTGGCAGTTTATTTTAAATATTTCTATTACGTGAAGTAGAATAAAATTTATTCTATCAATCCTCTGTAAGAATTTTGGAATATAAATTGTTCTATTTATTTTAAACCCTTTAGAATATTGTCACTAGTTTCAAAGTTATTTCTATTGATAATGGGTTGTCTAAATTTCATATACAAAGCTTCTAGGACTTTTACTTTTTTTTATATTATCGTCTGTATGAAGAATATTTTTTATCAACTAAAACATTTCTATATGTTGCAGTAAAACAATTATTTTCTTTAATATTGACATATGCAGCCAATAGTTGATAGGTGTTGAGTGAGTCTCCATGACAATTTTGTTGTGGTGTGGCCAATGTAACTTATAGTTTGTTTGTTTTTATTGCCGGATATGCATTCTCCTAATGGACATTTAAATTGATGAATGACGTTATTTTTTCCCCATTATCTTAGAGGAAGGTAAAGAATTACTATTATAGACTAAATTTACTGTTTTAAATTTTCTTTTGTAAATTATGAATCTTTTTCTATTATTATTGTCTATAGGAAATGTATATATATATATATATATATATATATCATCATCATCATCATCATATATAAATACGTATATCCGAAACATTTCTTATAAAAAGTTAATTTTATTCTAAAGAAAAGATACCAGATATAGACTGTGGAAATTTATACAATCTTAAGGGATATTAGTGAGTATGATTTATTACCAAAAACTTACACCAGTATAATTATATAATCAAAGAAATTGCATCACCTCTTTAACCAAAAATTAGTTGCATAGCTATATATAACCTATGTACTTTTTTGATTGATTGATTTTAACGGTATGTCAACCCATTTAGAGTTACTTTATATCAAGAAGTAAAGGAACTGCGTTCATTCTACATCTTTATCCATATTTTTCTGTTGTCATTTTTAACGAGATTTTTTTCTTTTTTTAACTTGTTTCTCTGTGTGTGTGTGTGTGTGTGTGTGTGTGTGTGTGTGTGTGTGTGTGTGTGTGTGTGTGTGTGTGTGTGTGTGGTTTGTTTTTTATAAACGTAAGGACTAAATCATTATAAAAAAGTATAAACAAAATAAAATCCTGCTCAAAATTAAACGTGAAAACATCAATAAACACAGTATAAACAAACTTGAAAAAGGCGGTAAAAAATTAATGCAAATACGCCCAGGATATTAAGTCTGAAATATAAAAATTAATACAAAATGTTTATAGTCCAGTGGTTATAGTAATGATTCTTGAAGCCTAAAATATCTCGGATGAAGTCGAGTAGGCAATAACTTTGACTCAGGAAAGTTAAAAGTAAATTTTTTTGTATATCTATTACTATCTCAATTTTTTCAATGATATTGGATGGTTGATTTTGATGGCACTTCAAATCCATCAAGGGTCATTTATAGCTGGATGTTAGGTAATCGTTTTCATTGATCATTCATACTGAATAGAAATAATTTGCTAACAGATTTGATGGATAGGTGGTACACCAGCAGATACTACCTCTTCAAGTCAGCGTGTACAAACGAGAAATAGAATAAAGGGGTATTTCACACTGCACACATCAACAAAATTGGAGTATCACGATTGGTTGCATTTTAGCGTCATATCTAGGTGATCCCTTTCTTGGGAAGGTATCGATAGGGAGTATTCTAAGCCCTGTTTTGTGCAATAAAGTTTTCTGGGGCATAATATCTAACAATTTCCGTTTTAAATGTATAACATTCCCCTAAAAATGATAAAATCCTTCTAAATTTGGTAAACTAAGAGGTAAATTAAGTTTTCAAAATTTGTTATAACAAGGAGTTTAGGTTTGCTTTGGTTTTATGACGTATCAACCATTGTAGATCATTTAATACTGAACCCTATGTATACATATATATTGATTATAAGATTTCTAAACACATTTTGTAGATAACTTAGTTAAATGAACCTGAGCTCATTTTTTGCACACGGTTAAATGCTTTGATTAATTTCTATCTAATACGAATACGCAGTTAAATGTAAAAACAGTTCTATTCCGAATAATTCAATTTAGCATTAGTACGCTGTTTCTTCTTTACTCACTGTTGGTTATTTGTTTAAATAGAGTTTTTATTTACTCACAGTTAAATGTAAAAACAGTTATATTTTAAACAGTTCAGTTTAGCATAAATACAGTTTTTTTGTTTACACTCAGTTAAATAATCAAACAGGTTTATTTCAAGCAATTCAGTTAAGCATGTCATCAAAGTTAAATGGTTACAAGTATGGCCATATACCACTAATAATTCAATCAAACATCAGTCACTTGTTAACACAGGATCAAACAGTTCTATTTCAAACAATTCAGTTTAGCACACATACACTTTTTTGTTTACTCACAGTTAAATGTAAAAACCTGTACAATCCCTAACAACTTAGTTTAGCATAGATACACAGTTTGAATGACAAACATTTCTATTTTACCCATGGATAGGACCCTATCAGATGCTATCACTCAAGGCTAGAACGGACCACAGCTAGGAAGGGGTATCCGTATTACCCAAAGCTCCAGCATTACTGGAGGCTCGCCATCTGATCGTTTCGTGTCATATCCAAGACACTTGCTGGTGGTGGGGGTCTTAACTCTCTGCAAGGATGCAATCGGTGTATTCTGCAGCCCCAGGTGACTGGGCCATATAACTACGATATCATTTACCAAGCTTAACTTAGTTCCGCTCAAAACCATTAGTATCTGCCAGCCAATCTTACTCACTGAAATTGGTCTGCTTGTTGAGCTCGCTAAAGTTTACACAAAATTGTATCAATAATAAAGCATTATTATATTTATTATACCATAACATATATGCTAGTACATTGTTTAATTTTTTTTAACTTGTAAATTATCCAGCGTATTTGGTTCCGTCACAAAAAAATCCCTTTCAACAGATATAATCCGATATTGAACTCAACACCATCCGATTTCCGATGCAATACTTTTGCAGACAGAACTCTCTTCTTCGCTTTTAACTCAAGCACTGCTCATGCGCATAGATAGGCAGAGTGATCGGATTATTATGTAAGTATGTAGAGATAAAGTATTTGCGTGTCATCTGTTTTGATGACAATCTCTGTTGACATACCGTCATCATACCATACATTTTCAGTCTCAAACAGACAGGATGAGTTGTCTGCAAAGAAAACATGATCTTTTTATCAGACAGAAGGAATCGGTGAAAAGAAAGAAAGAATCGCGCCAAAGGAAAGAAGAAAGAAGATATTGAAGCATGAATAAAGAGGTACGAAAAGAAAAGAAGTAAGGATGGAAGAAAGGAAGGATGGAAGAAAGGAAGGAAAATGTAACATTAAACAATTCTGTATAAAGAGAAGAGAATAAACGACGAAAGAAAATGTTAATAAAGAAAGACAAATAAAGGAATCGAGAGTAGAAGTTATCGAATAATTAAGTTCAAGAAAAAGAAAGAAAAATGTGAAGAAAGAAAAAATAGCAAAAGAGAGAATGAAGGAATAGATTAATGACCTATTAAAAATAAACTAAAGAAAAAATGAAAAATTCGTGGAAAAACAATGAATGAATGAAGCAATTAAATTCAATAAAATGAAGGAAATACTAGAAAATGTAATTATGATAACGATTAACCATACTTCATCTAAAAGAAGATGAATTATGATAAAGAAAGGGGTTTTCTATTCAAAAAACAAAAAAAGAAAAATAAGAAAGAAAATAAATACGCTAAAAGAAAGAAAGAAAGAAAGACTAACAATGGACTATACAATTAATAAAATAGACTATTAAGGAAAACGTCCAGGAATATTTAACAATTGAAAAAGGAAATAGAAAAATTAAGGTTTTATTAAATGAACGGGTTTAGGAAAAAAACTGCTTTACAAAAGAATTACGAAGTATAATAGAGCCAGAAAGAAATTTATTTAATAGAGGAAAGAGCAAAATTTGAAAAAAATGTGCAATAAAATATTGGAAGAACACGAGAAAGAAATAAAAATATCGATACTTCGAATGATTTAATTTAAGACAGATGATTATAAAGTAAAAGAATATGAGAAATTAATTTAAAGAAAGATGATAAATGGAATGAAGTTTAAGAAAATTAGGACAAATGGATTTAAGAAAAAATTATGTAATGAATGAGTTTAGGGATAAAGAATATCAGGAATGGTTTTAAAGAAAAAGAATATAGATATAAAATATAAAAAAGAATATGAATTAGTCTAGAAAAGAAGATTATAGAGAATGGATTTAAAGAAGAACATAAGGATTGAGTTTGAAGAATTAGAAATGGAATGGATTTAAAGAAGAATTTAATATAGGAGTTTAAAAATGAAGAATATAAGGGAAAAATTTGAAGGAAACGATATAAGGAGTGAATTTAAGTAAGATGATCCTAAAGAAGAAGGTTATAAAATTAATTTAAAGAAAAAGAGTGTACGAGACAAGAATATAATGAATGAATTTAAGGAAGATGAATGAAAGGAATAGAAAGATTAAGAATGATTTAAAGATGAATGTTAAGAATAAATTTAAGTAAGACGAATGAAAAGAATCAATTCAAATAAAAAGAATGTAAGGAATAAATTTAAGGAAGAAGTATATTATGAATGTAATTTCGGATGGAAAATATAAGAAATATTGTAAAGAAGAATAATGTAAAAAATAAGTATGTAATAAAGGAATACAAAGAACACAAAGAATGAGTTTAAAGAGGAATATAAGGAATGAATTTAAGGACCACAAATGAAAAGAATTAGGTTGTTTGTTTGGTTGTTTGGTCGGTTTTGAGGAGTATAAACCTTTTTCGGGTCATTTAACGCCGAATTAAATTTTAAACAACCCAGTTTAGTATAAGAGTAGTATTTGTTTACAAACACTTAAATATCAAAACAGTTCTATTTCAAATAATTCAGTTTATCCTAAGTACACAATTTAGTTCTATTAAAAACTTCTTTTTAAATAGTTCAGTTTAGCTGTTTCAATGTCAAAAAAGCTCAGTTTAGTTCTATTTGACCTATTGATAAGACCCTATCAGGTGCCACTACTCCGGGTCAGAGTGAACCAGGGAGGGACGGTAATAAAGAGGTACTCCGCATTCCCAAAAGCCCCAGCATTACTGGAACCTCACCATTAGATTGTTTAGTACCATATCCAGGACACTCGTTGGGAGAGTCTTAACCCTCTGCAGAGATGCAGTTGGTGTATTCTACAGCCCCAGTCGAGTGGACAAAAGAATTAATTTAAGTAAAAAGAATATAAGAAATGAATTTAAGGAAGAAGAATGTGCGTAAGAAAGATGTAATAAAGGAATAAGGAAGAATACAAAGAATGAATTTAAAGGAGGCGAAGGAAAAGAACTGATTTAAGGAAAAACAATGTCAAAGATATACTTAAAGAAGAAATATTTGAGAAATGAATTTAAACAGAAGTATACGGGGACTGAATTTAAGCAAGAAGAATATTAGTAAAAGTATAATGACGAAAATTGTAAGGAAGAAGAATTTAAAAACAAGAATATAATGAAGGAATTTAAAGAAGAATACAAGGAATGAATTTAAAAAAGAATCTCAGGAATGAATTGTAACTTGTCTAGATAAATGCTGACAACCCTATTTCATTTGGCTCACCTTGTGTATGTACGTATGTATGTATGTATATAATACCTTCCTATATATCTATATATGTTTTCGATTTTTTCTTTCTTTCTCATTTTTACATACAATCTTGACTTCTTTTCTTTTTTTTTTCTCCCTTTCTTGTATGTTTTGTATCATTTTTTTTTCTTTTTGTTATTATTATTGCTGCTTCTGCTGTTTTCCGGTAGAGAATCACCAGTGAGATTACTGTCAGAAAATGACGACTTTGATTGATCCATGTTACAGAATAGTCGATTGGGTGACAACGATCCGTTACTCGTATGTTCAAGTTTCCGTGTATTGGAAAAATCTCAACTATAAATATATAATTGCTTACATAAGCTAGTGTATATATATATATATATATATATATATATATATTCATGTTTATATGCAACAATAAATCCCATATGTATGTATGTATGTATGTATACAATTTTTCAAGTATAAAATAGGATTGTAATAAAAGTGCACGACTCCACGTTGCTGATTGTCTGATGAACTTGTGCTCGACACGTCTTACGCTGTAAGGGTTAAAATCTAATTATAATTGTAATTATATATATCTTTACCTATAAGTACACCCTTAATTTCTTTAATGTAAAATTTTCTTTTTCATAAACGAAATCTTATCATCTTTCGTGAAATATTATACAATCAAAACGAATATTATTAGGAATGATTTATTACCAAACTCTACAATGTTATAACTTTATAACCGAAGATATGAATATGTAGCAACTTATAAATTAATCCGCCTTATATCTATATTCATATAATTTTATTTTTAGTTACCGAGGTGATTCAATTCTATTTTTGACCACTCACACAAACATATACGTAAACTCGTACGTGCACCTTTAATCTTTTTTATGAAAATGTCATCTTTTTTCTAAACAAAATAATGTTATCATTTCTCATAAAATATTATACGATCAAAGCATATATTAAATAAGATAATAAGTTTTCAAGTTCAATTTCTAAATCATATTACCATGTAAGTACCATTCTCTTGGATTTTATTTGGATTTTCATTATGACGGCAAAGATTGCAAGACAACCGTATTTTTTCTGTTTTTATTTATCGATTGGTCTAATGAGTAAACTGTTCGCCAATGGTCCAGCAGACCGGGGGTTCAATCCCAGGTTGCGTCATACCATAGACTCAAAAAATGGTACTTGATGCCACCTTGCTTAACACTCAGTATTATAAGTTACGGATCAATGGTAAAGTAGAACAATCCAGGGAAAGGAGTAGCGCCGTCCCCTACACCTCGTTGTAGTAGCTATTGAAAAGGGGTCACCGTCTACTAAGGTCGCCAACTTTACTTTTTACTTATTTATAAATATATACATATTTATATGGTAGATTCGATTTGATAGGACCGATCCGGTATGAATGATTTTAGTCGCAATGACTGACTCGCCAGGGAACAAAGCTGATTGTTTTCTGTGTAAAATAGTAAACTCTTGTTTGAAGCAATTTCCACAATCAGAACATTACTCCGAGTATTTTTAAGAGTTTGATAATTTACCTCTTAACATGAGTTTCAAGCTAAATAATACTTGGCAATTGTTTTTTGAAGTAAAAACTTTTTATTATAATTTCCTCATATATTTTATATTAATTCGGAAGCACTGTTGATTGGCTCAAATAAACGACACTTATTAAAGAAAAGAAAAGAAAATAAACGGAATAAATGAAACGATATTTACGAACGTCTGAATTAGTTCGTACAAATTTAGTTCTCTGGTGCACATACATCACATATCAATAGAAATGGCAAAAGAATCAGAGACTCTCACCAAATAATGTGTAGCACGTTGATTCACATGAATAACAGCGGCTAGACAGCATGACATGAAATCAACTTGGTGTTGGAGATATTTTAAAGGAATATCTATCCAACCACATTCCTCGGTTATTTGTAACTGAATTGCGTTTATCAGGTGCAACTGCAAGGCATTTAGTGAGGTCTCCAATATGTCCCATAAATGATAAATGAAGTTTTGATAGATAGATAGATAGATAGATAATGAATTGACAAATAAATAGATAACAAGATAGATATGAATAGATTGAAATAGATGAATTGATTGGTAGGAATAAACAGAGATTGATAGAAAGATAGATAGGAATAGACCGAATTAGACAGATATAAATAGACGGACAGTTAGAAAGAATGAGAGAGGGAGAGTGGCTTGTGAGCTTATTTAAAAATCGATAACGTTTTATAAACTAGATTTAACCAGATATTAGTCTATTCAAAATGGTCTCGTTTAAAGTAGATATTCGCTCTATGTATATATGTATTCTCTGGTGATGTCATTGTAAATGTCTTTGGCCGTCACACAAGAGAGCGAGGTTTTATCTCGTCGCATGAATACTAAGTTAATTTTAAATCTTTACATTCTACGTGTATATGCAATTGGCTTTAGTTTGTCTACACCTACATCCATATGACTGCATCTTAATATTAAAAAACTGTTCATTTTACTCAAGAAATCTCTTTATCTTCTAACCGAATCTCCGTTGTCAATGCACTTAATTCAGTGAAGTTTAAACCTGACTATTTAGAGTAATTTATGAAGTGACTGGAACTCAGCCAAGAGTTTGATAACCATTTTTATATAAGCCACCTATGGTTGGGATTGCTTTATTTTGTTGAAATAAACCATCACCACAAGGAAATGTGGCTGTATCACGTGTGGCTCTCTCAGTTTCGCTTGATAAACGACCCTCATGC